>JAKZAP010000018.1:1176384-1226383 GCA_023053575.1 Branchinecta lynchi | reverse complement strand
GCCGCTGTTTCAGTCCCTTGTGAACAAGCTATGAATGGTTCTTCTGTTCTATCTGAATGGTTCCCCCACCATTACTAGGCTAATGGTTCCAACTTTTTTTTTTTTTCAATGAAAGTTTTTGGGTGAAATATAATAAGAAACCAAATAATTCAAGATTTGTCATACTGAACCGTGGGTGTGTCATACTACCCTCCACCGGCGGGTAGTATGACACAGTGACATGTCCACAATTAAGCCTGATTCGATACTTTATTATTCTAAGTTACTTGATTCCCCTGGAATACGTTATTATATTATTCTAATAATTTACATCTAAAATCTAAAATTATTTTTGTAATCCTCCCATAAACCCAGCAACAACACAACAACTGACCTGATAGGCAGACGTTTGACCAGATCATCCGCTTTTTTCACTAATTTTTCAGTCCCATTTGAACGGTTTCTGAATACGGTTTGTAACGGAAGTCTGGTAGATGCAGAAATCATGTATGCTTCAATATGTTTGCCAACAAAGCTTTCATGAACTACAGAAACTGCACTAGGCTAGTGAAAACCTTTGCCTTTGGCTTTAACCTTGCCGATAAACTTTTTCCTAAGATGCCAGAAATTCCTTCAAACCAACCTTGGAAGAGTTTTTACCTGTAGCTGATTATCTACGGTCATGACAACACATGCAAATTCTATATTTTCCATTTACCAACAGACTGATTGTCCCTAGAATGGTTTATAAGTGTTAAACGCATCTGGACCTAGTGCCTTCCTGTCCACAGGGCTCTATATACCGATACAAACATATATTCTGCAACATTAATTTAGTTGAATTTCCCTATATCTTTCATGATGTAACAAAAACGTTACAGGCCGTAAGGTAAAACACTGAAATTCGAACACATTGGAGTTCGGACACATTGATCGATTATTTCAAATCAGACGTTTTCTTTCATCTCTCACAGTGAAGTGTTAGCACTTGCGAACAAAACAGAATAGCCATTAGTTGTGAGAACCAAAAACTCAATCGCCACTGTTTTAAGGCAACACTGTAACAATTCTGCAAGGCAAAATTCAACAAAAGGTTGGCCAAATTTTACTTTTAAATTCTTATGAAGTGATTCCGTAAAGTGAAAAATTGACGGGAAAATGTCAATGCTTCTGTTAAAGGTACCTAACGTAACTAAGTTGCTAGAATTGGTAAAAGTTGCACCAGTCTAGTACACTAGCCCCATTTCAGGCACGGTGCTCAAACGTCTAGCACCATGCCTGGGTGCTAGACGTTCAAGCACTGTACCTTGGATTTCATGTATGGTGCATGGATTTCAGTATACAGTGCATACAGAAAAAACACAGTTTCTGTCATCACAACTGAGCACCAGCTCGGACAGGGCTGAAATTACTACTATCAATTAGAGGAATCAAAGACAATCCTTTACATATTTTTCACAACAAAAACATAAGGGCTCTAATGATGATGGAGATGAAAAACCTAACAGCACACTATCTATTTTCCAAGTATTTTCCCTATCTATTCCCCAAGAGCCAATATTCTGGTTGGCTGCTATGTAGAATAGGCTGAGGCACAGGACACTTTGCATGCAAAACCCTTGACTATGTAGAAAAGGAAATGAGGTTTTTCACATCTGTCATCAGCCGAGCCCTTTTGTTTTTGTTGTGAAAAATATATAAAGGATTGTCTTTGATTTCTCTTATTCATAGTAGTAATTTCAGCCCTGTCCAAGCCGGTGCTCAGTTTTGATGACAGAAACTGTGTTTTTTCTGTATGCACTGTATACTGAAATCCATGCACCATACATGAAATCCAAGGTACAGTGCTTGAACGTCTAGCACCCAGGCATGGTGCTAGACGTTTGAGCACCGTGCCTGAAAAGGGGCTAGTGTACTAGACTGAGTTGTACTGATTATGATATATCATGTTTTTAGTTCTGTTTGAATATTTATGCGATAAATTTTCTTTGGACACCATATTTGACGACATAAAGCTATTCGGACAGTTGTATTGAGTCTGTTCGCGACTAAAAGCATAACAAAGGAAGTAGCTTATAACTCACGATCACCAGAATCCCGGACACCCCCTATAGCCCCCCCCCCCCCACCATTCGAGATGGTTACTCCCTGTCAGAATACAAAAGCAGAGGGGCATCCCTTCCATGCCAGAAAGCTTTTCTTCTCATAGAAATAAAAAACCCGGGAGAGGCTCAGAAAACGTCAGACATTCTGCTCTTTCCACGAACCTAATTCGCACAATGATACCGGCAAGCCTGTCCTCACGAACGTCAAAGAAGAAAAAAAAACGTAAACATCTGTCAGAATTTCAATGTTTTACCTTAGTAGATAATCGGCTAAAGTTTAGTCAATACCGTTTGCCTCTAAACCTACAAGCTTTTGTCTTGAATTTTAACTCACCATTCTGCTATTTGATACGAAGGAGATAAATGAGGTCCTAGCCTCTAGATCTCATCCCAATGCTTCAACACCAATTAATAATAAACACCACAATATTTTTGGAAAAATTACAATTTCTTCTTTTCATTTGTTTGATTCTTCCTACTTCCTAGAGGGAAAGACTCAACCAAATTTAAACAGATGTCAGCACTGCGCTTTCGTGCAAGTCTATTAACTCTGCAACAGCGGCAATCAAATGAGTGAAATTTGAAGTCTAGTTGCAGCATGGAAGAAAGTAGTATTGAAACTCCATGGAGCGAGAGAAGCTGTAGCAATGCCAATGGGTAAGTTTGGAAAGGCTGCTTGTTCTTCATCTTATCGCACCCAAGCTCTGATCTCGGCAGTCAAATGCTGAATTTGCTTGTGGATGCAAAATTGCTAGTTCTGGTATGCTGGTATGGAGTATAGATTCAGATCAAATTTGTCCTTTTAGCCTCTTTGTAGCTTGCTCCAAGACTTGACATCTGCCAAGCCAGTTTTACCTTACCTGAAATCGCACTGGCCGGCGAATAAGGTTGGGTGAACATCCTGTAGATTCGCTGGTTGAGTGATAGAAGTGAAAGTGTGTTGTCTAGTTCCTTTGAGTAGATCCACTGGCCTCCCATTGTAGTTTCCACTCCATCGCAGCCCAGCCAGTCTAGTTCACTAGCCCCTTTTCAGGCACGGTGCTCAAACGTCTAGCACCATGCCTGGGTGCTAGACGTTCAAGCACTGTACCTTGGATTTCATGCATGGTGCATGGATTTCAGTATACAGTGCATGCATCAAAAACACAGTTTCTGTCAAAACAACTGAGCAGGAGCTCGGACAGGGCTGAAACTACTACCATGAATTAGAGAAATCAAAGACAATCCTTTATATGTTTTTCACAATAAAAAAAAAAGGGCTCAGCTGATGACAGATGCGAAAAACCTCATTTCCTTTTCTACATAGTCAAGGGTTTTGAATGCAAAGTGTCCTGTGCCTAAGCCTTTTCTACCTAGCAGCCAACCAGAATATTGGCTCTTGGGGAATAGACAGGGAAAATACATGAAAAATAGATAGGGTGCTGTTAGGTTTTTCATCTCCATCATCATTAGAGCCCTTTTGTTTTTGTTGTGAAAAATATATAAAGGATTGTCTCTGATTTCTCTAATTCATAGTAGTAATTTCAGCCCTGTCCGAGCTGGTGCTCAGTTGTGATGACAGAAACTGTGTTTTTGATGTATGCACTGTATACTGAAATCCATGCACCATACATGAAATCCAAGGTACAGTGCTTGAACGTCTAGCACCCAGGCATGGTGCTAGACGTTTGAGCACCGTGCCTGAAATGGGGCTAGTGTACTAGACTGTGCCCAGCCATGGTTAACTAAAGCCCTTAGTTAATTTTGCTCTGAAAACCACAGCATATTGAAGAGCACATCTCTAGGAGCAATTAGTGCATTTTTTAGATTTCGGTTGAAAAGTATTAAAGTAAAAGCTGATCAAGGGAGTGCAGTGTAATTTATGTAGTGCAATACAGTCTACCACAAATCCCTGATTTTTGGATACCCTATGCCAAGCGATGGGTATATCTAGCATTTGTCATAGCCTATGCCTATGCTGGATACCCTATGCCAAACAATGGATACTTGTTGGTAACCTAACCCTGACTTACCTCAATTTATAGGAGTTCTGATTGGTTGATTTTTAGCTCCACTCAAATGATCAATATTTTACTGGGTTACAGTATCCAGCACCTGGCATAAAGTATCCATCGTTAGGCATAGGGTATGCCAAACGGTAGACATATCCAGCGTTTGGCATAGGGTATCCAAAAATCAGGTATTTGTGGTTGACTGGTGCAATATTAGAAGCTATTATGAATTTTTTTGTTTTGTTGTCTGTATATTCAATTCAATTCAATTTCTTTTATTTAACGGTTTTTGAAAACCATAAAAAACAAAACAAAAATAAAACACTCGAAACGAACATATGGCCCCAAGGCTTTAATTACAATATTATTATTATTATTTCAAATATTAATTGAAATATCCAGTTTTAGGCAGAGGTTTGGCAAAGTTTCTGCAGTACTTATGGGAAAAAGCATCTGAGCACAAAGTGTGTAATTTTGTGTGTAGTCCAGTGTTTCTAATGAGTTCCTTTCCTTTTTTTCAGTCTTGACTCACTGTTCAAGAACAGACCAGCACCACCTTCCAACAAAGATCTCCTGCGCTATTCTGGTGAAAGGGAGAGTCCTGGTGATTTACATCAGTCAGTGAAAGCCGAAAATGTTCCAAAGCAGCAGGGAAAACCTTTGTTTGCTTGTGTTGTTGATACAAAAAAAATGTAAGTTTATTTTGCTTGTTTACCATGAGCATAATGGTGGTATGTTTAGCCTAGTCTCTTTAGCCAAACATTTGACTTGAAAATGCCTATTTTGAGAAACCTGCTCAAGTATTCTTCACCTACTGTTGTATGTTAAATCTAGTTTCAACTGGAGTGCATTTCAAGGTTCAAGGTTTTTTTATTCTTACTTTATATAATACATAAACATTAACAATAATATACTCTGCACTTACAATTATTTCAGGGTTTGAACCGGAGAGAAGAAAAACATCGAATGGTTCAGACCCTTCCATAAAAGAAAATCAATAAAACGAAATCGACCCAACGTTCAGTAGAAAGACCACCGCACGACAATGCCAGCACGAAGCGAAATCATTCCAAACAAAAACAACAAGGGAGTAATTGTTACGTTTATGGAATTACCTTGAAGTTATTTGCCTAATTGTGCTAGACTGTTATTAGCAATAAGGACATTTACATCAATTTGGCCTTTTATTATTGGTGGTTGTGCTCAAATAGACAAGAGTCACATGTCTCAGACATGAAGGTAATGGGCTTTGCAAAGTATAGCCCTTTCTTGTAGAAGCTAGGTAATAGTTGAACATTGGAATGTAATCCTCTCTTAGTGCAACAAACTAAGTGTGACGAACGTCTGTTACTTTTATTTCAGTATAGTAAAATTTCAAACAAAAATAATTCATAGGTCTGCCATATTTGTTTTGTTAACATTCTTTATGTCCGAAAGAATCGTCTAGATGTTCAAAATTTGTTCTCTCCTCAGTGTGGGAGAAACTGTACAGCCATCAGGAAAGCTTGGTTTGGCCATTCTTCAGCTCTCAAAAGACGAGTTCCAACTATTCATTTATAGGGATATGAAAAACATTCTTTGGCGAAGAAAGCTCGACAGAGACAGTGAATTTCAGGTCAGTCTAAGTGAAACTGTATTTGTATTGTAGATATCATGTTCAATAGGGCTCAGGAATTTTAGTTGCACTTCAGGTTCTGTGTTCATCTTAGCCTTCTGCTCTTTTTTTTTTTTTTTTTACCATTTATTGCATGGATACTAACATTATTTAACTTAAAAATTGCTTCCAAATATTGTGCACCTGAGTGTGAATGTAAAGAACTGCATGGGTTGAAGTAAGAAGTGTTAGGAAGAAGAGTGGATGGCTACAGTGATGAAGGATGAATGCTTGACTGGAGCTCGCCAGTTAGGGCGATTCGTGAAGCTTTCAATGAAGCATCGAAAGAGGAATTTCGAAGATAGCTAAGGTTTTTCTTTTGCTTCTTTTTGGGATCACAAAACGTAAGTGGAGGGATATCTGTGACTTCGTAAAAGTTGTCTGTCTGTCAGTCTGTCCATCTGTCAGAACGATAACTCTCGAAGGGGTTGAGATATTTTGTTCAAACTTGTTGTGAGGATCAGTTGGGTCGAAGTGCAGGTCAAGTTCGTAGATGGGTACTGTAGCCCAATATCTAAGGGTGGGGAGTGGGTTTTAGATTAAAGGATGACGAAAATATTTTGTCAAGCTGATGTGAGAGTCGGTTTATGGTAAGGAGACATGCTTGAATCCAGAACTGAATTTGATTCTTTCACCGGACAAATAGTTGGGCCGGAATCCGGAAACCGTAAATTTCGTAAAAGTTCTATCTGAAGTTGAATAAAAGTTGGATATAGGGGTACACAGACATGCTGAATCTTTTTCTGAATTTTCCTTTTTCGCCAGACAAGTAGTTTGCCCGGATCCGGCGAAAAATGGATAATCTGTAAGAGTGAAAGTCTTATCTGAAGTTGATTAGAGGTTGAATGTTGGCCGATTAGAGCTGGGATTTAGAGGTAAGAATACATCATGAATCTATATTTAAACTTCACATTCTCGCCGGACAATTAGACGACAAGAATCGGGCGAAAAACGTTGATAAGAGTAAGTTTATTCTGAAGTCGATCGGAATATCCTTATAGTTGATAGAATACAAGCTGAAACCATGTGTGAACCTGAATGTCCTCGCTGGATAATTAGTTCTTCGGGAATCTGGCAGAAACCGAAAACTTGAGAGAAGTGAAAGTTTTTCAAACTGTTTCTGGTTCTTTGGTCACGGTACAAGTCACTTGTGTAAAGTGCAATCTATATATTATTATTAATTTCTGTGACCTGGGGATATGAACTGGTTAGATGAATTTGGCTTTGGCGGGATCACTGCTCCTATGGCCGGCTTCTACCAGACTATTGTAGTGGTTTGCGAGCTCTGTTCTCAAGCCCCTCGGTAGTTCAAATGGTAAGAGCGCCTGCCTTGTAAGCAGAAGGTCCTGGGTTCAAATCCTGGCTGAGGAGTATTTTTGTCTTTCAGTTCACTACTTACAAAAAGTTTCCATCTCAAAGGCGTCTTCCCTATTAAAGTTGTATATCGTCGGTGTCAAGCGGAAACCACGTATCTGGTCAAATTTGCGATTTCCACTTTTTGACACACTTGTACTCGCCGAAAAATTCTGCGTCGAACGGTGCGTTTCTCAATTGCCTCCGACTCACAGTTTGGGAGATACAACCAAGATGGAAACCACGTCTCTCGGATTAACATAGGGGGCTGTACTACTAACGAGACAAAGTTATTTTGTTTTTTTTCACCTCCTGAAAAGTTTTGAAAAAGGCACTGTCTAGAGAACCGGGAGCCGTACTTTATCTCCCATGGGCTGCGAAACCGGTAGTTCTCACGGAAACCAAACCATACGAGCTGCGATTCCGGGATCTGACGTCATTGACTAACGGAAACTTGCATGTGCTGGCTCCCGTTCCGGTAGTAAGTGCAAATAGCTCACGGAAACTTTATCGCACCAGCTTCTTGTCCGGTAGTCTCACGGAATTGTGTACTCAGAAGCTAGGGAGCTGGTAGTTGATACCGGAAACTGTATAATTGGAGCTTGTGTTCCGGCAGTGTCTACGTGGAATATAGAACTCACGGAATAGTTTGGATGAGAGCTAGGATGCTGGGATTTTCACTGAAGTCGAGAAAATAACATGGGAACAAATTCACTACTGGAACCCATATATTGAGAGCTAAGCTACCGGTATCAACAACTATTTGATTGAACATGACCAGCTCACGGAGACAGATGGCTATGGGCTAGGGTTCCCGTAGTGCAAAACAAAACAAAAATTTAACTCACGGACCTATGTCAGTGCAGACTAGGGAACCGGAAGTGAACATTTTTAACTCACGGAACCGAACTCCTGCGGGCTAGGTAGTGCCAAAATTACAAACTCATGGAAGTTGGATTCCATGAGCTGTACCAGACTGAAAGTCGATATTGACATGTGTCTGTGAGTTTGTAATTTTAATTTTTGGCACTACCGGAACCCTAGCCCGCAAGAGTTGGGTTCCGTGAGTTAAAAATATTCACTTTCCGGTTTCCTAGTCTGCACTGACACGGGTCCGTGACTTCAATTTTTATTTATTTGTTGGCACTACAGGAACCCTAGCCCATAGCCATCTGTGTCCGTGAGCTGGTCATTTTCAGTCAAATATTTTTTGTTACCGGTACCTTAGCTCTCAATATATGGGTTCCGGTAGTGGATTTTTTCCCATGTTATTTTCCCTAAGTCATTGAAAATCCCCGCATCCTAGCTCTCATCCAAACTATTCCGTGAGTTCTATATTCCACGTAGACACTAACGGAACACAAGCTCCAATTATACAGTTTCCGGTATCAACTACCAGCTCCCTAGCTTCTGAGTACACAATTCCGTGAGACTACCGGACAAGAACCTGGTGCGATGAAGTTTCCGTGAGCTATTTCCACTTACTACCGGAAAGGGAGCCAGCACATACAAGTTTCCGTTAGTCAATGACGTCAGGTCCCGGAATCGCAGCTCATAGGGTTTGGTTTCCGTGATAACTACCGGTTCCGTAGCCCATGGGACATAAAGTACGGATCCCGGATCCCTAGACAGTGCCTTTGAAAAAGGGAGCTACGCGGTTTACGCTTGACACCGACGATATCTGGTTTTATTTGATTTTCACCATTTTCCTCGCTTGATAATTAGTTCATCCGGAATCTGCAGGAACCGAAAACTTGATAGAAGTGAAAGTTTTTCAAACTGTTTCTGTTTTATTGGTCACGGTACAAGTCCCTTGTGTAAAGTGCCATCTGTAGATTATTATTAATTTCCGTGACATGGGGATGTGAACTGGTTAGATGAATTTGCCTTGGACGGGATCACTGTTCCTATGGCCGGCTTCTACCAGACTATTGTAGTGGTTTGCGAGCTCTGTTCTCAAGCCCCTCGGTAGCTCAAATGGTAAGAGCGCCTGCCTTGTAAGCAGACGGTCCTGGGTTCAAATTCCGGCTGAGGAGCATTTTTGTCTTTCAGTTCACTACTTATAAAATGGGACCGGAAATCTTTTGACAAGCTTAGAATGGATAGACCGGGATGAAATTTGGTGGGAAGAAAAAGCCCTAGATACATTATTGACAGAAACAGACCGGATCTGGACACTGTGGGGAAGCCGGAGGGGAAGTTCTGGAATCCCGGTGATCCCAAGTTGAAGTTCTACCAGATGTGCTAGGACGATGAAACTTGGCAGACATGCCAGGGAATCGACCAGATTGATTTGAAATTAGTCAATACCCTGATCCAACTATCGGGGGAGGGGTAGACGGAGTGGGAATCCGGAATGTTGTGGCACGCGGAACTTTCAAACGGGGGATCGAATCTGAATGAAACGAAATTTTGAAGGGTAGTATCTTAGATCTTCCATTTTAGGTCCGGAACGGATCCGATGATTGTGGGGGGAGCTGGAGGGGGCCGGAACATCGTGACACGCTGAGAATGGAGGGGCTAAGATGAAATTAGATGGGAGAAGTAGAAGTCCTAGATTTAGTCCTAGATACGTCATCTACAGAACGACACCGAATCCGGACACTATTGTGGGAGCTGGTCGGGGGGGGGGGGATTCCGGTGAAACTTGGCAGGCTTACCAAGGACCTGACCAGATTGACGTTGAAATAGTCGCTTCCCCGATCAGATAATCGTGAGGAGAGTGGAGGGAAGGGGAATTCGGAATCTTCTGGCACGCATAACTTTCGAACGGCTGAATGGCTCCGAATGAAAATTGATAATTTCATTTACAAAACTGGACTAGATCCGGGCAATGCTGACAATTAGTTTTTGCTTATAAATGAATTCTTTGTAGTTTTCATGTTAACCGAATGTACAAAAAATACTTTCGAGCAACGATACATTTTCTTGGTCCTCAAGGGCCCATGGTCATTTTTGCCTCAAGCGATTTACTTCCGAATGTTTACACCCACGAATTCATAAATTCCCACTTTCATCGTCTGAATAAACCTTGCAAGTGCCATATGAGCTTCTAGCTCTTGTTTTGAATGCGCCTGATTGTTTGATATGCTTTTAGCTGGAAAGTATGACTTAGTGGCTGTTGTTCAGCGGACTGTTCTAATGATATCAAGCGTTAACGGGTTCGGCAAATACTAAATATTTGCAAGACCTGATTATCTGTATACAAAATATTGACAAATATTCCCCTTTGGGATCCCATCGAAACCTTTGGTCTTGTTTTGTATTGCCATGGCCTCAGGTTTTTTTTGTGTAAATTGATTGGGTAATCACTTTAGCATGTTACAAACAATCTTAGAAAGCAGATATTTAGCTGCGACCAACGTCAGGAAGGATTGCTTTGATTTCAGTAGTTTTGGTTTGACCTAACAGTAGCAGTGTGTTAGTATGTTACCCCGAAAAAAAAGCAGAAAGAATTGAGCCAATAAAAAATAAAAAATAAAATAAAATAAAAAATTAATAAAAATAAAAAATTCGGAGACATCTTTGTAGTAAAAACATGATATACATGTTTTCTCAACTAACTAAGTTCTCAAATAAGGATTTTACCCTCCTCGTAAATTTGTGTACCAGAATCTAACTAAACTAGAGCTCCCCGTAAAATTTTCACATCAAACGGATGTAGCGCGGATGCAGACTATTTTTTTTTTTTTACGCAATAATCGTCTCCACTTCCCCATCAATTTACCCCATCGCCTGCGCACATAAGCTACTATACTACCGCTCCTACGTTTCCTTAGCCAGATTTGCCCTTCATTTTAGATCCTTGGTTCCTGCGATGTAATGTTTCAAGAGTGCAAAACACCGCTATCGAGTTGGAAAGTAAGGTTTCCCGATGCCGAAACTCGAACAAAGTTCCTAACTAAGGTAGGCCTAAAAGTGTGTTTGTTAATATGCCAGATTTGTTCTTGTTTTTGGGATCCCAAAACGTAAGTGGCGGGATACCTATGACATCGCAGAAGTTGTCCGTCAGTCCGTCGTCTGTCCGTCTGTGCGCACTGTAACTCTCGGAGGGAATGAGATCTTTTGATGAAACTTGGTGTGAGGATTCTTTGGGTCAAGAGTAAGGTCAGGTTTGTAGATGGGCTCTGTAGCCCTACATTTAGGGGTGGGGGAGGGGGTTTAAATTAAGGGGCAAATGAAATATTTTTAAACAGATAATGTAATAGTCGATTATGGGGTAAGAAGATATGATGAACACGATGGTGAAAACCATTTTGTCATCAGACAAGCAGTTGGCCGGGAATCCAGCCAAAACCGGAAAGTCTGTTAAAAGTAAAAGTTTTATTTGTAGTTGACTAAATTTTCGATTTCGGGGTAAGAGGACATTCTGAACACGATGGTGAAAACCATTTTCTCGCCGGACAACTAGTTCGCCCGGAATCCGGCCAAAACCGGAAAGGTTGTTAAAAGTAAAAGTTTTATTTTTGAGTTGATTAAATGTTCGATTTAGGGGTGAGAAGACATGCTGAACACTTGTGTGAAAACAGATTTCTACCCGGGAAAGTAGTTCGCCCGGAATCCGGCCAAAACCGGAAAAAGTTAAATTTATGGTTGATTATATATCCGATTTAGGGGTAAGAAGAAAGGCTGAATCCGCTTATGAAAATCATTTTTTACCCGTTCCTTAACCTGTTTCTGAATTTTAATAATAAAAATGTTCAAGGAGTCTGGCGAAGACTGGATCTGGCGAAGAGAAGACCCAGTTGTCTGGGCCAAATATTGAATTTTTGGGATCCCATCGAAACCTTTGGTCTTGTTTAATTCAGGCAACTTAAAGTCCATTTGTAAGCTCAAGCCTATTTTCTGCAATTCCGAGTTCCATCGGAGCTTTACGCTTGTTCGTCTTTCGCCCTAAACACTGCCCAAAATAACAGTCAGTCTAATCGTAAACTACATAGTTTCCTATTTCCTAGTAATTCTTAAAACAACCAGCTACAGTCTTGCTGAAGACCCGAAGTGCCAACAAATAATAATACCTCCTGCACTCGTCGTTCTTTCTCCGTAGTTTCAAATCCAGGTGACATAGGCCTAGACTCATTGATATGTTCACCGATCACTTTTCGGTCGGTCGGTCGGTCCAGTGTTCTCGAGTTAGGGTACTTCCAGAAGGGCTAGGACGATGAAACTTGGCAGGCATATTAAGACTCGACCAAACTAACTTGGAAATAGTCACTTGTCAGATCCGACCATCGAGGGGGGAGGGGGAGTCGGCGGAATCCGGAAAATAGGGGCCTGCATAACTTTCGAATGGGTGATCGGATCTTAATGAAACTTGACATCTTGAAAGACCTCGTGTCTCAGATATCTCATTTCAAGTCCGGACCGGATCCGATGAATCTGGGGGGGAGTCTGAGGGGGAAACAGGAAATCGCGTGAAACTCTCAGAGTGGAGCGATCGGGATGAAACTTGGTGGGTAAAACAAACACAAGCTCTAGATTCATAACTGACAGAGCTGGATCGGATTCGGAGACTGTGGGGGAGTTGGAGGGGGGCTCCGGAATTCCAGCGATCCATAGTTAATGTACTTTTAGGTGGGCTAGGACGATAAAACTTGGCAGGCATATCAGGGACCCGACCAGATTAACTTTGAAAGAGTCACTCGTCTAATCCGACCATCGTGGTGGGAGGGGGGACGGCGGAATCCGGAAATTAGTGGCATGCATAGCTTTCGAACGGCTTATCGGATCTTAATGAAACTTGACATCTTGAAAGACCTCATGTCTCAGATGTCCAGTTTCAAGTCCGGGACGGATGGGGGGGGGGTCGGAGGGGAGAACTGGAAATCTTGTGACACGCATAGAGTGGAGCGATCAGGATGAAACTTGGTGGGAAGTACAGGCACCAGTCCTATTAGGTGTATCCGTGGCAGAATCGGTCCGGATTCCGGTACCGAGAGGGGGGGGGGGGCTATAGGGGGTGTCCGGGATTCTGGTGATCGTGAGTTATAAGCTACTTCCAAATGTGCTAGGACGATCAAACTTTGCTGGAGTTTTAAAAGCTTGACATCATTGGGGTAGAGATCGTCACGTCTCCGACCCGACCATCCCTTAAAGAACTCATCTCAACCTTAAAATACAAAAATACGTTTAAGCAAATTAATTTTTCACGATCGCCATGAGCAGTTATTTTACCTTAGAAGTTATTTTTAAGCACCCCTAAAGTGCGCATCTTAACCGAACATAGAAAAAATACTCTTAACCATCGCTTCCATCTGACCCGGCCTTGCAAGTGCCATATCAGCTTCCAGCTCTTGTTTAAATTAGCTTTCTGATTTCTCACCAGAATTGTATTTAAAGACTTTGAAAAAGATTAACGAAATAATGTATGTTCAACGAGATTAACGACATAATCCTAGCTGACATATCCGTTGTATGCATTGCTTGAATATAAGATGATGATGATGACAAATTAAGGCATAAACTAATGAGTGAATTTAGTAGAAAACTTATGGGTAAGCTGTGGACTTGAAATTCCTGCTCCATAGCAGGTATAAATAAAATAATTTGTTACAGGCTGTAGAATGTCGTTTGGAGATCTCGTCCCCTGAATTAATTATCAGTCAGAAGATACGTCCTGGATCTCAAGAGCAGATCTCGATTGCCGCAACGGTAATTCTAACTGTGCGTCCAATGGGGACCGACAGAACCCTAACCCATGAGAAACGGTTGAGTGACTGGCCCGCTGGTAAGACGGTCTTCGTCGATGAAGGAGTAGGCTGTGCTTATCTTCTGGCGAGCCAAGGAGAGTCTCTAGAGGTGAGCAATTTTCTTCCACTTCGCTTTACGATTACAAGTGCAGTTCGGTTTATTTATCCATAAATATCTTTTACAAAGAAAAATGGTGCTGGACATGTCAATACCGTTGAAAAGACCAACCAATGGACATATTTACATTGTAACCTATGATTTGAATATACAATTCACGGTTTAGAATACAGTTCATGAAAATATGAACGCGAGTTAAAATGAGCACAAGCACAAGTTTCCCCAGCAAAAGTTTCTGGTGTATCAGTTATTTTTATATTATATTGTTATTATATTATTTATTTGAATCCTTCAAAACTGAAGAGGAATGTATAAAAGGAACAACAACGTGTCAATCAAACTCACACACACTTACGTACTAATAAACAGCTGACCGTTAAAAACAAATTAGCCTAGTAAATATACAACGAAATACATGGGAAAGAAAAACTAAACAAACTAATCAGTGCGCTTTTTATTATAGGCGCTTTTTATATCAGTATTCCTACTATTTAGGCGAGAATCAGAATTGAAATTGAATCATCCTGTTTTTTTTTAAGAAATTTGATGTTATTTCCTATGAAACAAACTGCAAATTTAGTAATAACTGAAGAATTTCACCTTTAATTTCCAACAGAGGCACGTGTTGTAATCTGCCACTGATCTTGTTACTGTTGTCACTGTCGGACGATTGACTGATACGGCATCAAGTTACTAATGTTTCCATTACCCGAAGCTGAAAGCCCCTTTTAGGTCCAAAAATGCCACATATAGTTTGCCCCCTTTACTTTTTGTATACTTTTTTTATCAACACATTTGGAACAATAATCTGATCTATTGTACTATAGCCGTCCGTGAACCCAGCCTGTACCGAAGAAATTGTTTCACTCTCCTTCAACCAAATATTCATTTGAAGGTCCATCACCTTTGAAAAGATCTTACCCAGCACATTTGCTAGATGAATTGCACGGTAATTATCATGGATAGGTGACACTAGAGTTTTTGAGATGCAGAGAGTTCAAATGAAACTTGTCTCAAGAAAAGTCTGTGCTACTTTCAGAATTAAGTCGGGAACAGTTTTGAACAACCAAATCCTGTTAAGTTGGGGTTTGGCCACATCGCCACAGTGTAGCTGTTACCATTTATGTAAATAAGGTTTCATTAAAAAAAAACTCTTCAATTCCCAGAGGCTAACCTATGAGTGACTGACTAAATAACCCTAAAACATCAACGAACACGGATTACATGAAAAAGGAAAGAAAGAAAGGAGCTTGGCTTACCCGGTCGTAGTTCCTTAGCTTACCCGGTCGCAGTTCCTTAAAGTTCAATGGGCACATCAAACTACCCCAATCCCACTCTGTAACAACCTAGGAATAATGCTTACCCCCTAGATTAGCAGCTTGTTTCCTCTCTGTGATATTTCAAAGCGTAATTTTTTGGGCCAGTACATGCTCAATTTACTAGCTTGGACAAAGATAAAAGTGATGTTTCTTATAATACTTAGTAGACCTTTATTTTATGCATAAATCAGCTTGTATAATTCAGATTTGAATAGGTTATTTGATTTTGAATAATTTTTGTAGCTATGTTATTTTTTATAAGCTTCTTGCATATTCTGGTACCTTTTATAAAGCAAGCTAATCAAGCTTCAAAACACTATTCCACAAAGAAAAACTTTTAATAGGCACTTTAAGCCATGTAACTTCTGATGAAACACTAGAACAATCAGGTAAACTGCATCTGCGGCTTGACTTTGGTGACATTTCAGATATATCCTCTTCTGTATGGGATATAATTCCAGTTGAAATTAGAAACTCGAGTCATCTGGCATCCTTCAAGGCTACAGCGAAGAGATTTTTCCTTGCAAAAGAATAGTAATTGATGCGTGAGTGTTTTTTGTAAGCAGAATGTTTGTTGTATATGTGTGAACCGTGTATGAATGGCATTTAGAATAATGTAAAAATAGTGTTACCACATAATGTAGAATAGAGAAGACTGCCGCCTGCGGCCAACAAACCCTCTGGGGCTTTCTTAGCAGGTGCTGTAAAATGTTTTGTATACATGTGTAAAATAAAATTTAATCTAATGTAACCTAATCTATCAAGCATTGCTGGGAGTTTTTGAATTTCCTGCCAGGATATCCCAGCTCCAAAGATTTGGATCGCCGAAATGCCAGAGAGGTAAAGACAAGGGATAACAAGAAAACGGCCGATTTCTTCTAAAGGAAGTCGGAAATGTTTATTTGTGAAGCATATAATACAAAGTAAAGCATTAGAAGTGTCCATTGTCCATCTCCTCTAATTTGTGTTCTCTGATTGGAAAATTACCTGTCCACGATCCCATCAACGTGATTCTAAATTAGTGAACCTTTATGGAAAATATTTGTTGAGTTTTTTGCGATTATTTTATATTTCTTTATCTTTTTTACTGCACTTACGCCCTTGGGCAGTGCGTCATAAATTCATTCATTTATTCATTCATTCATTGTGCTTTAACTTATCCGGTCGTAGTTCCATCTATCCAACACGTCCTTTCGATGCAGAGTCGTAACTGTGGCGACCTCTGCACTTCGGGTTGAACGCCGAATCGGACCGTTAACCAACTATACTCACTGGAGCTGCCTTGCGCTCTGCCTTGACTCTGAATATAGGCGTACTCTCGCCGTTCCCCGCGGACTCCACTTGAGGAAGTCCCCGCGTTTTTGTTTGTCCCGGGGACTCACTCCCCGTATTCTCGCGAGTCCCCACAGACGGGGAATGCTCTGATTATCATCACCATCATCAGAAAGGACTCCGTTTCAGATTCGAAGGGGAATCAATTTTTGCTGGTTTTAGTGCAATGTAAAATTAATTAAAAATAATCAGAATAAACAAAACCAAAAATGAAGTGGCTCCAGACTAATTTCGTCAACTGCATATCTAATGTTCGAACAAAATCCATGCTGGAAGCATTCCCCGTGTTCTCGCTGTTTCTGTCCGAGGAGTCCGCGTGGAGTGACTCCCTCTATTCTCGCCGTTCCCTTTGATTCCGCGAGGAGTCCTCTGGGAACGGCGAGAATACGCCTTATATAAAAGTGACAAGGCACTACTTGGCCATACTATAATTCACCTTGATTTTAATCTATACTGAGACTTTAGCTTACAACAGCAAGCTGATCAAATTTTAATCGCTTGAAATTGAGCAACGAGCTCAAAATCCCCAGCTCCATCAGCACAATCACCACAACGATGTTCCCGAAGAAGACCGAGTACCAAATCTACAAAGCCCTAATCAACGTCATCCTGGAGAAGAAAATCTATCTCTAGAGGCGATTACAGTGGTAATCGGCCCTACCCAAAAGAAAGGCCGAAAGGGACCGACGACAACGTTGGACCCAGTGGCTCTACATTTTTGGATTGGACCTTTCCCACACCCTTTATTTTAGGACCTTGGGATCTTTACCAGGACTCTTGCAGAAGTATCGGTTCAGGAAGCCCGAATGACTACCCCGATGAAGGTTCAAAGGTCGCTTTCAGATGACCAGCCTGATGGACAAAAGATGAGGTAATTTGAAAATTTCCGCTCACTAGTTGCTTTAGACCCCCAGAGACAAAGGCGTCGCAAGATTTTCGTTGGGGGGGGGGGGGGGGGCAGAGCCAAAGTTTTACCGAATCTTTCAAAAAATTACCGAATCTTAAAAACAGAGAATTCGAGCTTTAAATTACTTAAAATTACTGAACGCAAATAATTACGTACAAAGAGTAACACTGAAGGGCAGCGTACGGCCTGCCTTGTAGAGGCTTAACGGCCTGCCATTCAATTTTGAAATATATTATTATTATTATTATATTATGACAAAATTAAATCGAGCGCCGCATACGAAAATTTTCTATATCCCATTTCTGTTTTTTCCTATAGGTTACAATTTAACTACTACAGTAGACTAGTCAGTACTACCCATGATAAAATAAAGTGAGCGCCGCGGACACGATTAAGTTCGTTTTTTCCTGCCAAATTAGACCAAATTAGCCAGATCCAGTCATCGCCAGACTCCTTGAACATTTTTACTATTAAGATTCAGAAGCAGATTAAGGCCAGATAGCTAATCATCTGAGAAAACCAAGTTCAGATACGGATTCATCATTTGTGTTTACCCCTATAAGTCATATCTGTTTTGACGAAAACTTCCTGCCACTTCTGCCAATTTCCTGGTTTCGGCCGAACTCCAGAACTATTTGTCCGGCGAAAAAAAAAAAGCTCAAAAACGAACTCAGGGTATCTTCTTTCCCCAATAATGAACATATAATCAACTTCAAATAAAAATTTAACTTATAACAAATTTTCCGACTCCGGCCGGATTCCGGTCGAACTATATATCCGGGTAAAATATGATTGTTTAGTCGGTTATCTAATCAACTACAAATGAAACTTTAACTTCTAACAATTTTCCGGTTTTGGCCGGATTCCGGGCGAACCACATGTCCAGGTAGAAAA
This sequence comes from Branchinecta lynchi, assembly GCA_023053575.1. Lineage (NCBI taxonomy): Eukaryota > Metazoa > Arthropoda > Branchiopoda > Anostraca > Branchinectidae > Branchinecta > Branchinecta lynchi. The sequence continues at coordinate 1,208,042 of JAKZAP010000018.1, read as the reverse complement.
TTGTTTTCACATAAGTGTTCAGCATGTCTTCTTGCCCTAAATTGGACATCTGTAACTCCAAATAAAACTTTTAATTTTTACAAACTTTCCGGTTTGGGCCGGGTTTCGGGTGAACTACTTGCCCGTCGAGGAAATGGTTTTCACCATCGTCTTCAGCATGTCTTCCTACCCCTAAATCGAACATCTAATCAACTTCAAATACAACTTTTACTTTTAACAAACTTTCCGGTTTTGGCCGGATTCCGGGCGAACTACTTGTCCGATGACAAAATGGTTTCCACCGTCGTGTTTAGCATGTCTTCACCCCATAATCGACTATCATATTAGCTGTTTCAAAATATTTTGTTTGCCCTTAATTTGTACCCCTCTCCCCCACTCCTAAATGTAGGGCCCATTTACGAACGCGACTGGTCTGACGACCCAACGAATCCTCACACCAAGTTTCATCAAAATATCTCATTCCCTTCGAGAGTTATAGTGCTTACATACGGACGGACAGACGGACAACTTTTGCGATGTCATAGGTATCCCTCCACTTACGTTTTGGGACCCCGAAAACCCAAAGGCCATATACATCAGAATGTAGGATGTCAGATGACAAAATGTCATCAGACATCTGAAAAAATCACAGACAAATCCAAGAAAGTGTATGTGCTTTGCTTTCGATGTTCCCTTACCCATCTGGAAGGCTACATATGGGTCATGTAAGAGTTTATACAATCAGTGATGTGATGGCGAGATTCTACAGAATGCAAGGTTTAAAAAAAAAAAAAAAACAAAAAAAAAAAAAAAGGCCATATACAGGATAAACAAACAACTCATATAAAACTAAACAAAATAGCAAACCAAGAAACAGCACTTGCCAACTCGAGTGCTTTTTGCAGAAAATTACGAAAAGAAACAATCACTCTTGGTGACGTAGAGAGCAAGATACCAAGAAGCTGCCCCATTCCTAGAAAATATGAACCCGTTAAGGGCAAAAGCTTCTTGCAGCTGAAAAGAAAATGATCCAGACCATCCCCATCAAGATGGCAAAGAGGACAAAAACTTACTCCATCCGGACACCTAGAATTCCACGAATTACCACCACATAGCGGTAAACAGTTTGCTCGCACCTGGATCCAACACTCAAAAACTCAAAAGGTATCCTAACTTGAAATAAAATTCGCTACTGAAAGACTCTTTAACTTGCCTGTTATAAACTAAATTCGGTGAGTCTGATACTGATACTTTATTGTAAAACGAGACTTTCACAGCATTGGATTGCCGAACTTGTCGTTTTCGTCAGGTACATCATAATTACAAAACATTTAATAAGGCGGTTGTACATAATAAAGCAATAGTCAAAAAATGATCAAACAGAATAAAAACCCTAGACAATTAAAACATTAAAGGGAAATAGTTGATCAATTGTTCAAAACTTCAACAAAAGATGGTACAAAGCTCTTTCTGTAGCGATCGGTTCTTGTACAAGCAGGGTTAAGAACCGGAACTTTTTGTGCTACAGCTCGAGGTAGTCGAGGTTTTGGCGGGCAATATGGGGTAGGAAACAGGTGCTCAAAACATGAGTGGGAACGCAGACTGTTCCCGAAACCAGTACAAAGAGTCATTTGATGCAGACCATCATTGTACTAGACTTTCGGCTCTTTTTCAAACAACATTCCAATTGTAGGGAAACTGATCCTGGACTGACCAAAGCCGCATCAGTCAAAGATCGCCTGTCTACCATTGGGCAACCCTCCCCCTTCCTCCTAGCAAGTTCTGCCTCTACCGACTTCCAACCGCGACGTTCCGACGACGTTAGGCCCGGATCATCCCGTCAGGAAGACGTTGCAAATGACCAGCAGCGACGTCCTGAGGACTTTATATACGTGCCCCTTAGCCAGGACAACGTTATGAATTCCCATCGGCCCCTGGATAGAAGTTCTACAGTACCCTTGTTGAGTGACGGTGGCGCAAGCAGGAACTACATGGAGGGAGACAGTAACCCCAGACCGCCAAGTAGAACTTTGGCCCATGAAGGAATATCTGAGGCGTTCGAGGCTGGAGGAGAGTTCGCGTGTATTCTGTCGAAACTGGATTTGATCATGCAAGCAGTAAGTAATTTTTGCCTCCTTGAATCTCTCGCTCAGCTGAATAAAAAAAAACTGTACCTATTGATGAAATGGAGTTATTATGTGTTTTGTAAATTAGATACCGGAAGTTCAGCCCAGCTGTGAAATTTTGAACCCAAGACACAGGCTGTCTAGGGCTTTGCCCTTTTTGCGATATATTTTCAGTGGGAGATAAACGGGTCCTTCGAAACCTGTATTTCAAGTTCCTGATATTTCAGATGCAAGTTGGTCCCGAAACAACTATATTTCTCGGCGATATGCAGTCAGAGAACCCATAGTTGCGTGCAGACCAATAGTTGATTCTATAAAAGAGCCCTCATGATTTAAAAGCCGTGTTTTTCTGATTGTGTATGTTTATGTATGATTTTGAGTTTATGGTTAGGTATTTGAAAAGTATGTAGTAGCCTTTTCTCTTTTTTATTTTTATTGTTATCTTCTCTGTCAAGACAAATCCATTCATCATTACCTGGCTCTGAAGCGACGTCGCGTTCGAACTCCTTACGAACAGTCACTATTGTCGTCGCTTCACCCGCTAATGAGTGATCACAGCTTGGACCAACGGTGGTAGCTTTTAGGAAATATTGGTTGGGGTTTGGAACACACCATTAATCGAGTAGGGAATTTCCAATGGGCGGGCACGATCTTCATGAATTCCCAATGCCCAGCGATCGCGGCACGTACGTGTAAAAAAAAAAAAACGAACCCAACACATATTAGTTGCGTTTTTTATCTTAATTCTCAGTTCTCCGTTCTCGCTTCTGAATCGCGATTCCCGTACAAATTACCTCCTCTGGCTTTACGTCTCCAATCTCGCTTTTGACAAAACACTAATTTGGCAGCTCGTCCGCAACCCGGTGTACGTGCTTATGCATATTGAACATCCGCAGTCTGTTGCCCAATCAGGGAGGAGAATCGAGAATTCGCCGTCGGAGCAACTTCTTGATTCTGCAGAATCTCGAGGCTTTCCCCGTCCTCGATTCTGGCAAAAAACGCAAGAAAAGAAGAATTCGCTTGATCCGAATAGTCCAAAAACGCGAAATAGGAGAATTGCAAAGAGAATCGCAAGGAGAATTTGGATCAAAAACGCAACTATTGTTTGTTGGAGTCCAGCGATAGACCTAATTTGATTTTACCCACCTTCAGTTTAGCTGCTCAATAATTTTTTTTTTAGGTGACAGGGTCTCCCCGACCTCAGCCTGATCTGGTAGCCGGACCTTTTGACCCCCTTATCGTCACATCCGCTATGAATCAGTTGGTCAGCCAAAACAATACACTCAAAGAAGAAGTGAAAGAAAAATCAAGAAAGATCGAACATTTATCAGAAAAGATAGCAGAGCTTGCCATGAGCTTCAAACCAGTGTCGATACAGCCAGTGACTGATTCGTCTTCGCTCGAGTTACGAATATCGGAGCAGGAGGGGATTAATAGAAAGCTGAACAAAGAATTGGAAAGTTCGAATGATGAATGCGTGCGTCTCGAAGAAGAAGTGGAATATTCGCGGCAGAGTTTGCAAGAAAAAGATAAGCAGATCGAAGGGCACTTGTCCAACGTACAAGGTATGGAAAGAAATAAGTTGGTCATCTTTTTCCTCAAAATTAACTGGTCTTTTACTTTAAAATTGAAAACCAACTGCGAATTACTGAAAGAAATGGGGAACCCAAGCAGAAATTTGGAAAATTTGAAATATGATATTTTAGTAGCAGATATATATGCCGCAAAGTCGAAAATTTTCCACGATTGTTGCAGCAAAAAGAAGCCATATTTGCTATATTTGCAACCCCAGATCTCAGTGGCTTAGGGGGACGTTTCGCTGACGTAAGAGAGTAGGAATGCACGAGTGCAGCATTGACATTTTGAGGATGTTTGCAGCATAATGTTTTTATTATATATCCTTATACGATCGATAGCGATTTTCGGCTTGAACACAGTAGAGGTATGCTTATTTGAACGTTTGTTGACTTTGGACTTTGCCATTTCATGCACTTGCTGTGAATAAATTCAAGTATGTGTTGTGTTAGTCAATGTAGGTAATTAAGGACCTCGGAAGTCACCTGAATAGGTATTTTGGATCTTCATTCTACCATTCAGCCCAAAACTGCACTGTTCACATTTAAGTGTTCAAATTAACATACCTCTACTGTACAACTTGCTGCCATATATTTGGCCAGATTTTACCAAGATGGAGGGAAAAGAAAAGGAAGTACGTCATAATACGTCACAACGTCTTATGTAATACGTCTCTCATAAAATCCGATGATGAATTGCCGCCAGACGCGCTAGAGGAACAACAACAATCACACGTGAGATCTTGGTATAAGTTATCTGAAGGGTGAATAAGCGATTAAGCTTTCACGTCATATCAAGTCGCGTATTAGCCCCGTGGAAAAGTCAGCCAGTACTAAAGTCGGAAGCCAGAAATGACGAACTTGATGACTCTTGGCAGAACACAAGTTGAGTAAAGCAAAAATAGAGGAAGAGGCATTTTAAACAGTTTTAAACACGGCCAGGCCTGAGAGGAATTGAAAATAGCCAAACAAACCTGGATAAAAGTACACCAAGAAGTAGCATGTCATTGTTTTCTTTACGATAGCGCACCCAGCTGCCAAAAACGAATTAATCTGAGAGGAATTTTATGAGGGGCATATGTTATGCCCTCATTCTTCTTTTCTTCTTCTTCTTTTTTCTCTCCTTCTTTTCTTTCTTTTTTTGATTTCTTTGGTTTGTTTCCCTTAAGATTATATGAATGATGAATAAGCCCCGCCCATTGCCAGGCCTTATATTAGGACTTATGGTGGGGCCATAAACAGTTAATGGTGTTCTCTATTTTTATGAATAAAATGAACTGAACTGAACTAAACTGAAGAAGAAACGTATGCCTCAGAGGCGTTAATACATAAATGCATCTTATAAACTATGTGATTGAATGTGACTATGATGATTTAGGCTTCCTTCTAAGATGGAAACGGGACCTGCCCATATTGCAAGATCTTGTACTAACTCCTTTAACTTCCACAAAAGCGGTATTATTTGTGTTTATCACAACCTTAAAGTTTAACTAAAGAGTTATACCGATGATGAGGGATAGGTTAGGTTGGTTAGGTTACGGATAAGTAGCTTGCCTAACCGATCCGCAACCTACATTGTGTACCAACTCCTTTAACTTTCATTGAAGGGACATTCTTTGTGGGTAAGGTAAGGTACTATTTTCTTGACAACGGTGTAGCACAAATCCTAAAAGTTTAAATGAAGGGTTTTGCCTATCAAGTTTAGGTTACGGATAGGACATCGGGTAAACTACCTGTTCGTAAGATGAAGCGGGAATTGGAGTTAATACGATTTTCGAACCCTGTGGCAACTAGGCTTTGTCGTTGTTTCAACGAGATGAAAGGGAGACAGAAGTTTTTCTGTAATACTTTTGTTATTTGTTTACTTCTGTCAGAACGTGGATCTTCTTTTTTCCTTTAGCCCTGCAAAGAAAGATTACGACGTTGGAAGCAGTGGTCAGAACTACCGAAGATCGCCTGAAATCCAGGCTTAAAGGGGACGGAGAGCTGAGGTCGAAACTGGAATCAGAATTAACTGAGGCGAAAAAGACGCGGGACAAGGTTGTTAGTATCCTTCTTGACATGAAGGTAAAATTCTCGTCTCTTATCTTAATTATTGTAGAAAGCAAGAGGAAAGAAACCATGCAGGCTATCTATTTGTGTCGCCAGTGCGTCACTATGGGGGGGGGGGACTCCCCCCCCCCCCCAAAGGTCTTGAGAAAGTACTTTTGTCCCGGTGAAAGTTCACTTGTTTGTCGGGGCGGGGCGCCGGCAAACACAGAAGAAATATAATTTTGTATGCTTTCGCCGAGCGTCGGTCGACTAGTCGGAATCGTCTTTTTATATGCAAGAAATAAAATTCTGCAAACATTTGTCGGGCAAAACACAAAAGAAATTGGATTCTCCTCCCTCCATCCCCCCCCCCACCCCACCCCACCAGGAAGTGACTATTTCTAAGACCATCTTGTCCGGTCTTTAATGTGCCAGAAAAGTTTCATCGTCCTAGCACATCTCGACGTACCTAAACTCAGCCCCCCCTCCAATTCCCCCCGCATTACCCGGATCTGGTCCGGATCTGTGAACGATGTATCTAGGGCTCGTTCTTGTTCTTCCCACCAAGTTTCATCCCGATCCCTCCACTCTGAGCGTGTCACACGATTTCCGGTTTTCTCCTCCCAGTCACCGGATCCGGTGACTGTGTGTGTGAAGTGTGACATCTGAGAACGGGGTCGGTCCAAATATCAAGTTTTATTAGGATCCGATCCCCCGTTCAAAAGTTATACATACTTCAAGTCCGGATTTCCACTCCCCCAACGATTGTCGGATCGGGGAAGTAGTCCAAGTTATTTTGGTCGGGTCCCTAATGTCTGCCAAATTTCATCGTCCTAGCACATCTGGAAGTACCCTAACTTGCGATAACCGGACTGACCGACCGACCGACCGACAGACAAAAATTTATCAGTATATGGCGCTTGGCCGGAAGGCAAGTGCCATAAAAACAGAACCAGCACCAGAACAAAAACCCCTGGTGCCGCTAAACAGATAACTCGGATAAAAATATTGTGGGACCAGTATCAGTGGATTTCAAACCTCCAAGAACATCTAAGGTGGCGCCAGCCAAAGAAATCGCTTCTTCAGCTGGCGAAGGTCATACACGGGTTTATTCATGTAATGTAAGGTGAAAAAAACACTGCACAGGCCATGAGGTTTATTAACAGTGACTGTGGTTTTGTTTAATTTTTTGCTGCTGGTTTTTGCGTCAAAGCGTATTCTGCGATATATATAGACATATATGTATACTCCACAGCAGAGCAAAAATCGTATTTGTTTTGCAGAAACAGCATGCAGCGGATTTGAAGAAAATTAATGAAGAGTGCAGCGAAAAAATCAAGAAAATTATGAACAATGTGAATAAAAAGATCAGTCGCCGTTTAATAGGGAAGCAGTATGAGGCTGAAGAAATTAAAGCCGTAGTCAGAGACAGCATTAGAGTAAGTAGTTTTTCTGTAGTTGCAATCCCATGGCCCGCTTCCATCGTTTACTATTTTACATAATCTTAAATTAAGGGCGATTCTAGTGGTCTGGGGAGCTTCATTGGCTTATCCTCCGTGTGTTCTTGCTACTGCGGCTAAAACTGGAACCCGAGCCCATGGGAGCATGCGTTTAAACAGGGGCGGATCCAGCCTTCCGTTCTAGGGGGGGCGATTCTTACCGAAAAGAGTGGGGGTAGTGTCCTTTTTGTCGGCCAAAAGGCTGATTTTTTTTCGCGTTTTAAGTTTCCCTGTCGGTCTCTTATAAATGTGGTTTTCATATATTACAATAATGGTAAAAACTGTATTTGATCAACTGACAACTGTTTACAAGAAACATTCAAGCTCCTGGCTCCACTTGTAAAAAGATTTTAGAGTCTAGTTACAGTAGTTAGAACATGCGTTAATGCAGACTTCCGTAAGTGCAGTAAAGCAAAACAAAAAATTACAGCCCGTCTAGGGGGGGCGATCGCCCCCCTCGCCCCCCTCTGGATCCGCCCCTGCGTTTAAAAATATTCGCTCCTGGACTCCTAGACCACACTGACATTGGTCTGTGAGTCCAAGTTTCTTTATAATAGGCAGTACCGGAACCGTAGCCTACGGGAGTTCCTTGAGTTTTATTCGTTCCCCGGACCCGGACCCTAGTCTACACTGACATATAGGTCTGTGAGTTCAAGATTTTTAGTTTTTGCACTAACGGAGCGCTAGCACATAGGATTTGTGTCCGTGAGCTGGTCATTCTCAGTCAAATAGTTGTTATTCGGAACCTCAGCTCTCCGTATGTGGTTCCTGGTAGTTAATTGTTTCCCATTTTATTGTCTCTTAGTCAGTGAAAATCCCAGAATTTGGCTCCCAGCCAAACTCCCCGTTAGTTCCATATTCCGTGTACGCACTGCCGGAACACAAGCTTTTATTATAATAATAATAATAATACAAATCAAGAGAAAAGGTATTCGCCTCTAAATAACTCTAAGAAATTTTGAGTATTCGAACTGATCAGAGTTAAAAATCCCACCAGCGATGCACTTGAAACTATGGATCGATTCAGCATTAACCGCATCTTCAATAAGGCAGTTCCAAGGATCAACAATTCTATATACATATGTAGAATTGTAGATATATATTCTGTATAGTCCCGTCATCACCTACTGGCTGCCTGGATTCTCAGTACATAATTCCGCTGGACTACAGGACGAGGGGCTACAGGTTTCCGTGAGCTATTTCCATTAACTACCGGAACAGGAGCCAGCACATATTAGTTTCCGGTAGTCAGTGACGTCAGATCCCAGAAGCTTAGCTCGTATGCTTTGGTTTCGTGATGCCGGAACGGTAGTCCGTACGACATAAAGTACGACTCCCAGTTTCCTAGACTTGTAGTACGTTAAAACTGAGTAAATGTCGTTGATTCATTAATACAAAACTACGGTAAGATAGCCCATGTCTCTTTTCTTTAGATTGGGCCATTTTGAGGCCCGTATGACACTTTATTGTTGTTCGTTACTGAAATAATGTAACGTTTCGGAACCTTTTGTCCTGGAGAATTACTAACTGCGATTTGTTTCTAGGATGTGACGTTAAGTCTATTGGAGGGAGAGGGCTCAAGCAGTGTCAGTACTGGTAACATCATCACCCCTCAAAAAGACCCCCTTACCACCCCCAAGGTTTCGCCAAACACACCCCGCAAGCCTCTGGAAATTGACATCCCAAGCACATCCAATGGTCACTGGCCGCCAGTGGTGGAGAATCCGACATCCTCCACAGAATTGAGGGTAAAGAAAATTGAGGAGACACCTAGCTTTGATATCCCCCCAGAGAAAAGAAGCGATGGAGACTCGGCTGACACCCTGTCACCCCTTGTGAAGTTAGGAATGTTCCAGGAGGGGGGTTTGAGCCACATCGAGACCCCACCGTACCTCCCGCAACCTGATTTCGTCGGCATAGGACCTATGACTCCCAGTCCTGTTTCCCCGAACAGGAAAGTGCTAGAAAGATCCCCACGGATCGACGATACTGCAGATATGGTCCTAAGAGATGATGACCTCGACCAAGAGTTTGAAAGTGTACACTACGAGCCGCCGGTTGAAAGTGAAGAGGGGGTCGGAACTGACCCACATCCTGAGGGGGTACACCATGCCCCCAGCGGGGAGCAAATAAACGGTGGAAAGGACCATCAAGACGGCGAACAAGGAGTAAATGCCAGTGATTCTAACCTTGAGCCGAGAGAAACGAGCGGGTCAGACGCTAGCACGGACAAAAGCGCGGAGCTAATGGAAGCCATACAATCAACTATAAGTAGTGGGGCTAATGCCTGGACCCCCGAACCTCCCCCTCCCCCTGATTTTCACCCGGATTCGGACGGAGATTCCGACTGGTTGGCGCCTTGAGTACGGGCCTTTGGAATGATAATGTCTTTATCCCAAAAAGCCAACTGTAACCGAAGAAGGATCGATTGCTGGTTTATAAAAACGATAGTGGACTCATCTGACTTTCTCATTTCCCGACAAAAATGTCGGATGTGAATATCATTTCAATTGAGCTTCGTGTAACTCAGGGGAAACAAAGACAAACAAAATCGGGTGTGTCGGATCTTTCTACATATCTACCTTATTTGTTTCTTTGTGATATTTTTTTTACTTTTCTTTTTCTGCGATAGAAAGCGAGCGTGGTTACATTCTTAATTTCTCACTCCTCCCGGTAACTTGCTCTGCTTCTCTTTAGAAGGACAAATCAGCGTCATTTCACGTTGCCAGGAGAGATCATGTCCGATTTTTACCTAAAAAGCCCCTTTTCGTGTGTTCTAAACAAATCGCGGGCCTTGCGCGGTGGAGTCCTTTTCCCCGGAAATGGTTCGGAAAAGCGACCTGGGTGGAACGATTTCAGGACTGGAATTCTTCGGTGCTATCGAGGTACCACCTGTACCTATTCGTACAGAGCGTGTTTCATCCTACTTACCGTAGTTACTACGCATGACGTCACGAATTTTTGCTTCTTGGCGTCAAGGCTGAAACGCATTTTTCTCTTTTCGTCAATATATCTCTCCCAGGGGTAATACAGCGAATCACGTTACAGAAATCCGTAGTTACATCGCTCACTACCCTCCCGAGCGTGGTAAGCAAATAGTTACTATTAGTTACTATTTCGAGAAGGTTCGAACAGTCAGCGTAGCAACTTTTCGTGAGGATGGAACGGAAATGGTAACTAATAGTTACTATTGTTAGAAGGTTGGAACACGCTCACAGTGTTCGCGCATCTAGATTCGGATATAAAAACAACCTGTGAAGGGCCTATATTGGTGTACGCTTAACTGTGGTTAAACCTAGATTGCGGTCCTGTGATAGTTTCGCATGGGGGAGTTGGTATATGTGAGTAGTAGGCCGACGTAGAATATGTCTTTGTCTTGTTATTGTTCCGGTTTCCGAATATATTTGCTTCGAGGATCAATTAATGTTGCAAAGGGGAAACCCCGGGATGATGTCTCTACGTAGACACGACACTACGAAGACACGACACTACATCGAAACGAAAAAAGCGTCAGTACATGGACACGTCACTACAGAGACACGACGGTACGAAGACCGACACTACATGGACACGACGGTACAGGTACCGACACTACATGGACACGACGGTACAAGTACCGACACTACATAGACACGACGGTACAGGTACCGACACTACGTAGACACTTTTTGATTTTCGACGTAGTGTCGGATTTTGTCCTCATAGTGACGTGTCCACGTAGTGTCGTTCGACGTACCGTCGTGTCTACGTAGTGTCGTTCGATGTACCGTCGTGTCTACGTAGTGTCGTTCGATGTACCGTCGTGTCTACGTAGCGTCGTTCGACATACCGTCGTGTCTATGTAGTGACGCCTTTTCGTTTTCGACGTAGTGACGTGTCTTCGTAGTGTCGGGCCTTTGTTTTTCTTCGTTCTGACGTGTCCATGTAGCGTCGTGTCCCTGTAGTGTCGGAAATTTGTGTCTCTTCCATGTCGAAGTTCCAGCTTAGGATATTGTCCAGGATTTTTTTTTTTTTTTTTACATGTTTAAGTTCAAAATAACAATAAAGTTTCTGCCTGCTCCCCTTTGCGTACGCCAAAACTTGATTTAAAGTCGCTAGATGACACCCCAACCTTGCCTCTGCTATCTGTTAAAATTTGGCTTTGGTTTGTGCGTCTGCGGGATCTCGATTTCGGGCACACATAAGAAAGCGAGGACTATGAAATTTTGTACCCAAATAAAGCTTAGGACCTGAAATAGACAGAAACAAGTCCGGTTGCGATCCGACCCATAGGTTAGGGGAGGGCGGGGGCTTTCCAGAATTCAATGATCAGCAAATAGACCCGAAAGGATGGTCGGGTCCAAACCAAACTTGGTTGAAACTAAGAGCTAGGATTCTAGTTGTGTCTCTTTAGGAGTCCGAACCCAATCCGGCCTCTGTGGGGGGAGCGAGTCTGTAAGCTTGCCAGCAGCCTATCTGCTAGCAGCGCTGGCGGAATTCAAAGATGATACGCGTGTAATTAGCGGTTAAAAAATAATCCAAACTCAGCCACATGCGGATTTTCATCACGGTTTTTCTTCGGGTTTTCATCATTTTCACGGGTTTCACGATCGATGAGGATTATAAACCCTTTGGGATGACCAGCAGACTGTAATTTAGGGTTTTCAATCTAAAAGCTTGTTCACACGGGACCGACATAAACGCGTAAACAGCGGCTGACCTGCTCAATACGACGTATCAACTATTGCAAAACTGCAAAACTTCCGAAATTTCGAATATTCTCTTTGTTCGTAACAAAATGTATGAAATTAACGCAAAACATCCTTGTGGGTGTGTCACAGTCAAATACAGTTGACAGATTTCAGGCGACTTAGCAATTTTAACTCATAAAGCAAATAAAATTAATTTAAATATTTTCATGTTTATATGAGAACATAAGGGATAATTATCTATAAAATAAATAATACGAAAACAGAATGCAACTTTTATTTTTGTTCAGTCACTTGTTAGTGAGGGCTGAATGGGAAAATCAAGCATACACAGAACATCCGCTGATGTACCTTTTTCGAAATCGTTTAGTAATCCTCGGATGAAAAACCATGCTATGTTCAACATCGGTCTGACAGAATTTGAACTGGATTGACCTAACACTCGCCAAGTTTGACCTAATTCCCCTAAATACGGTTTGTATACTATCCCTTGAGACATCAAAGGTCGCATTCCGAGAATTCACCTTATCTCAATAATACGCGCCTATTTGGAAGATCGACCGCTGTTTGTTTTTTTCAACCGGTAAGTACGCGCGTAAATCAGCCGATAATCGAGAATTGGCCGCTGTTTCGGCCCCGTGTAACAAGCTATAACTTGACGATATTCAGGATAATCCAGTTCAGACCAATCAAAACTTCCAAACAGAACCGTCAACAAAACTTGGTGGGGTTCTAATTATGCCTCTTTGGAGGTCAATCCGGCCTCTCTTGTGGGAGTGAATCTGTAAATTCTTGCCGTCAGCCCATCTGCTAGATCCCCTGGCGGAATTCAAAGATATACGCGCGTAATTAACGGTAAAAAGAACAAGACCAAAGGTTAGATGGGATCCCAAAAATTTAATATTTGATCCAGACAACTGTGTCTTGTAGATAGGCCTATCCGGGAAACTTCATTCTTTTAATTTTACCTATTTACATTTTGTGTTGCGAGAGCAACACTTTGGTTTTGTCCTAAGGTTGTTTTTTTTCCTATGCCGCCGATTTCATTTTATTCCTAGTAACTGGTAAGGGTCTAACCTGTGCGGATTTTACGGAAAGTGTGGACCTTAGGCCGGATTGGTGAATATGACATTACATTTTGGAAAGCTCAGAACTCTTGCCTGGGGCCCACAAGGATGGTTTTTGCTTGTCCTCGAGCCAGCCAGAGCCTACGGTGTGCGAAGTGAAGTGGAGTTATATAGCCCATGTCAGAGAGAAAATCTATAAGTGTTAAATATATGCGGCAGTTACCCGGCCCCACAGCCATCATATCTTCTTTGAGTGATAAATGGAAAAACCTACAGAAACAAAAAAGTGGCTTTTTCACACGGGTCCGAAAGTGCTGCCATCTACTGTTTCGTTTTTTTGCATTTGGGTTTGCGGTAGAGCAATGGTATCAGATATGCCTCTAAAACTTTAAAAGTTATCTCATTGCTAAAGAAACTAGAGCTTATCCTTTGCTCCTTTCTAAGTGGTGACGTTAGAAAGTTGGCAAACTTTTGAACTAAGACAGGTAGAAATTTAGCCGTGGATGAGTTGATCAAAGTATATGTCATCCATTTCTTGGTACAAAAATTCCTTCATGAGATACACCAGTTTGAAAATTTCAAGGGGTTGACAACTTCAGTAGTAAGGTACACACTGAAACCAAAAATAGGCGATACCAGTTGTGAGACATGTAGGGGACTTCTAAGCAAACAGTCTACTGTTAGCTCATAATCATCTTCGGGAATGAGGGGTTTGCACCTTTTGCTAGTTGGTGTAACTGTTATTTGTTTCCGGTGTATTCGATGGTAAGAAGAATTTGGTTCCCAGTGGTAAGATATGCAAAGGACTTGCAAGTAATGATCGGCTGTTATGCTACAATCATCTTCAGTGATGAGGGCTTTGCAGCTTTTGCTAGCTGGTGTAAGCCTACCCATTATTTGTTTTCTGTGAACTTGACGTCCATCACGGAAGAGGGACTTGTAAGTAGGAATCGGTTCACGAGGGTCTAGAAATTTTTGCAAATGGGTGCACGTTGTATTCGTTTTCTATAAATCTGACGGTAAGAAAGTTTGTGTCGATGGTCTATCGCTCTAACTTAGGATTAACTGTTTACGCGACGGATACAAATGAAAATGTAAAACAATGAGGTAGTTTCATAATTATTTGTAGTGTCATCTATGGTATTTTAATCCTGGAAAGGTACGCATAGCTTTCTAATACCAACTAGATTATATAAAATATTGTTCCAAGTTTTCATCCGTCACGATGTCTACGATTGAAAAGGATAAAGTTCAACTGACTGCAAAGTCAATTTAGTCCCTTCTTCCGATATTATTTTGTTGTTGTTTTTAACACGCTGAAGAATAGCTTTTGATCATGTGATTATCTTTCTTAGAACATCCGTTTTAAAAGCATATTGGTGCGTATTTTCCTTGTGTTGACCGATGAGGATTATAAGTCCTTGGGGATGTGACCCTTGGTGACTCTGGGGACAATCAGCAGACTGTGATTTACAGTTCACTTGATGATATTCAGGATCAGAGGCGTTACTAGCCAAAAGATTTTTTTTTTTTGGGGGGGCAAGGTTTTTACCAAATGGCGGTCATTTTTATCGACTATTTTTGCCGGAGAAAACGAAAGTTTTGAAAAAAATCGACTGACTTCAAGAAAAACCGAATGGATATGGTCGCATGCGGAGTCCCTAAGCTAGCCTAGGGGAAGAAATGTTGCTGGTGAATCGTAAGTCTGGTCAGAATTTCAACCATCCTACCATATCTTCCCAACCCCAAACTACTAACCCACGCATGCTTAAGCTCAGAGACATGCAATCCGATTCCCACCGTCAAGCTTTCCATTATATATAAAACGGCTTCCGCAAACCCATAGCACCATCTACTGTCCGGGCGCCGAACATGACTACGAACATGGGCGGACTCAAACCAAGAAACAAAATTGAAGCTAGCTAGCAATATATCCTATATTCCTTAAAATAGAAACGCTGGAGAATTTTAACAGACTAGCGACACTACAGAGACAAAACACACAGGCGACACTACGAAGACACGACACTACATCGAAACGAAAAAAGCGTCAGTACATGGACACGACACTACATCGAAACGAAAAAAGCGTCAGTACATGGACACGTCACTACAGAGACACGACGGTACGAAGACCGACACTACATGCGACGGTACAGGTACCGACACTACATGGACACGACGCTACAAGTACCGACACTACATAGACACGACGGTACAGGTACCGACACTACGTAGACACTTTTTGATTTTCGACGTAGTGTCGGATTTTGTCCTCGTAGTGACGTGTCCACGTAGTGTCGTTCGACGTACCGTCGTGTCTACGTAGTGTCGTTCGACGTACCGTCGTGTCTATGTAGTGTCGTTCGATGTACCGTCGTGTCTACGTAGCGTCGTTCGATGTACCGTCGTGTCCACGTAGTGTCGGTTTTTTTTTGTCCACGTAGTGTCGGGAAATTTGTCCATGTAGCGTCGGATTTTGTCCACTTACTGACGTGTCTACGTAGCGTCGTGTCTATGTAGGGGCGCGCACCCGAAACCCCTTATGCTAGCCTAATGTGTACTACTCGTGATATCAACAAGAGCTGGAAGCTCATATGGCACTTGCGAGAGTCAGATTGAAGTTCTATTTGACGGTGCAAAACGGATAAGTCAGCTACATTTTTATTAGAGCTATATTTCGGCCCTTCTTGGCAAGGGTCCTCTTCAGGCTCAAGCCGCTCAAGCTGGGAAATGATGGGTCAAAACTATTTTTTTCACTTTTCGGTTAAGATGCGCCAAACTAGCAAGGCTGGGTCAGAGGATGGAAGTAATGGTCATTTTTTTTTTTTTTTTCACTTTTCGGTTAAGATGCGTACTTTAAGGGTGCTAAAAATTAATTTCTAAGCCAAACCCTTGAGGGAAAAGGATCATGTGCTCATGGCGATCGTGAAAAAGCAAATTTGTTCTTAAAAGTATTTTTTTGCACTTAGCGGTTAAGATGAGTTCTTTAAGGGATGGCCGGATCGGAGAAGTGACGATGTCTAACCCAGTGATGTCAAGTTTATAATGCTCCAGCAAATCTTCCTAGCACATCTGGAAGTACCATAACTTACGACCACCGGAGTTCCCGACACCCCCATTACGACCACCGGAATTCCCGACACCCCCATACAGCTGCCCCACCCCCCCTCGGTACCCGAATCCGTTCAGATTCTGTCACTGGTGCACCTAGGGCTTGTGACTGTACTTCCCACCAGGTTTCATCCTAGTCGCTCCACTCTATGCGTGTCACAAGATTTCCGGTTCTCCCCTCCACCCACCCCCCGCCCCCTAGTTCATCGGATCCGGTCCTGAATTGAAATGGAAGATCTGAGACATGAGGTCTTTGAAGATATCAAGTTTCATTAAGATTCGGAAACCCGTTCGAAAGTTATGCATGCAACTACTTTCCGGATTCCACCGTCTTCCCCTCCCAGCACGATGGTCGGATCGGGCAAGTGACTGTTTCCAAGCTAATCTGGTTCGGTCCTTGATATGCCTGCCAAGTTTTATCGTCCTAGCCCACCTGGAAGTACATTAACGATGGATCGCCGGAACTCCGGAACCCCCCTCGCAACTCCGGTCCAGTTCTGTCAGTGATGTATCTAGAGCTTGAGCTTGTTCTTCCCACCAAGTTTCATCCCGATTGCTCCACTCTGAGAGATTCACACGATCCGGTTATCCCCTCCGACCCCCCCCTCCAGATTCACCGGATCCGGTCCGGACTTGACATGAGAGATATGAGACACGAGGTCTTCCCAGATACCAAGTTTCATTAACATCCGATCACCCGTTCGATAGTTATGCATGCCCCTATTTCCCGGATTCCGCCACCTCCTCCTCCCCTCCACGATGGTCGGATCGGGCAAGTGACTATTTTCAAGTTAGTTTGGTCGAGTCTCAAATATGCCTGCCAAGTTTCATCGTCCTAGCGCTTCTGGAAGTACCCTAACTGGAGAAGAGTGGACCGACAGACCGACCGAAAAGTGATCGGTAGATGGCACTTGAGCAGAGCTGCAAGTGCCATAAAAACTGGGTCAGCCGTTGCAAGAGGAATGCCTGGTGCCCTAAAAAAAAGTTCATGCCACCAGTGTTGCCACTGGTTGGAGAATTCTGCGATTTGTAACAGGTTTTCGACTTCTCCCCGGATTCACTGCTGCGAAAAATTTGTCACAGGAAATCACGCTTGTGGCAAAAATGTCGCAAATTCTGCGATTTCAAAGCATTTTGGCCTATTTCAGCCTTTTTGGGAAAAGTAGGTTTTTACGATTTTGATCTCCTCGCATAAGAGAAACTGGATCCTTAGAATCCAAGTTTTCAATTGAAACTGGAAAAAGACTGGATGGCACCAAACCGAGAAGTTAGATGAAATTTATTACGAGACATTTGGCCCGTCTTAGCGACGGTCCTCTTCAGGCTCTAGCTAGATAAACAAACCTGAGAGATCGAAGTTGCCTACTCAGTTCAGCCTGAATCATATTTGGTGGCGTCAGCGAGTTGATCTAGCGATATAGGCTTTTCTTGGCAAGGGTGACTGATTGCAAGTTCTTTTCGTCTACCTGAGACCTGACGAGGACTCATGCCAAGACGGGACGAAATATCGCCAGAAAAAATCTCATCCCCTTATCGATGTAGCGCCATCGAGTATCAGCAGTTACCTTGGACGACCCCATACAAATTTGTTCGACCGCCCAAAGCCAAGTTTCCCCTCGGAGCGATTTTCGCTTCCGTCTTCGAGTTTCGCAGACAACTGCCGAAATTGGCAGTTGTATCTGAAAACGGGTTACATTCCATTCCTAAAGTGTTGCCACTTTAGCAACACTTTCCACTTTTTATGGCACACACAACCCCCGCGCCCCTCCCTACCGTGCTCGGATCCGGTCCGGACCCTAAAATATGTCATCTGAGGCATACAGTTTCTCTACTTTCCAAGTTTCATTCAAATCACTCTACTCGTTTGCCCCTATGCGAGCCACAACATTGCCGGGACTTCCCTTTCAAGCCTACTCGAATCGGAGCATATCTGCAAATTGCGGGTTCCCGCTTCATCGTCATCTACCTTGGTCGGATCCGGTTCGGACAACAAATTACAGATCTAGGCCGCATAGACTTGGTACTCTCCAACTTGCATCCCGTTCGACCCATCCGTTTAGTTTATATGCATGTAACAAAGTTTCCGGACCCCCCCCCAGCCATGGCCGCTTGGGTTCGGACACATGCTTTGCATATCTACGTCAGTTTTTATCACCCATAAAGTTTCACTTGAATTAACCGTTCGTAACCTATGGAAGTCAGTAATTTTCAGATCCCCCTCCCTCAACTCCCCGAAAAATGGTCGGATCCAGGAACGGAAATCTTCGTAGGGCATTCTGTCGGGTCGTTAGGTCTACTTCGCGAGGTCACTAATATGCCCGCCAAGTTTTATCCTGCTAAGCCCATCTGGAAGTATCCTAGCTCACGATCACGGTTTTGTGAAGAACGTATCTATTGCTTATGCTTGTCCTTCCCATTAAATACCAATCTTATCCCTCGACCCTAAGCGTTTCACAGAATTTCGGTGCCCCTTACCCCCCCCCCCCCAGTATTGGATCCGCTCCGGACTTGAGATGTAACATCTGAAGACTATAACTCTTTCCACTTGCCAAATTTCCAAATCCGATCGCCCGTTCAAAAGTTATAAATGCCACTAGACTCCAGATCCCCCCACGATGTTCGGATCGTGCAAACGACTATTTTCAAGTCAGTCTGTTCGGATCCCTCATATTCCTGCCTAATTTCATCATCGTAGTACATCGAGAAGTACCGAACTCGGTGGATTACCACAATCCCCCCCCCCCAACTTCCTCCAGTGCCCGAATCCGGCCCGGTTATGGCAATGATTATGTAGACTTGTGCGTGTTCTTCCCACCAAGTTTCATCCCGGCAAGTCCACCCTAAGCGTTTCCCAAGATTTCCATTTCCCCCCCCCCCCACCGGGCCCGGTTTGGATTTGAAGTGGGTCGTCTGAGACGTGAGCTCTTTCCAAATATCAAGTTTCGTTAACGTCCGATGAAACGTTAAAAGTTATAAATACCTCAAGATTCCAGATTCCCCTTCCTCCACTCCCCCTACGATGGTCCGGCGGGGAAACGACTGCTTCCAATTTATTCTTTTTGGTTCCCTGATAGGCCTGCCAAGTTTCATCGTTCTAGCTTATGTGGAAGTCAGTGCCCGAAGTAGCAAAACCCGGAACGACGGACGGACAGAAGGGCAAGTGACATGAAAAAAGATCCAAATTCGCCGACAAGACTTAAACTAGTCTGCAGAATTTGGTTTCTTATGTATAACAAGAGCTATGAGCTCATATGGCACTTGTTCCGAGTAGGCACGGCTCGGTTATGTCAATGATATATCTAGTGTTTGCTAGGTATCTTCCCACCAAGTTTCATCTCGATCCTTCCACTCATAGCGTTTTCCAATATTTCCGGTTGCCCCCTCCAGCTCCCCCCAAAAGTCACCGGATCCGGTCCGGATTTTAAGTGGGTCGTCTGAGGCATGAGGTCTTTCCAAATATCAAGTTCCATCGAGATCCGGTCACCCCTTCAAAAGTTATATATACCTCAAGATTCCGGATTCCCCCTCCCTCCACTCCCCCCACAGTACCCGAATCAGCTCGGTTATGTCAATGATGTATCTAGTGTTTGCTAGGTGTCTTCCCACCAATTTTTCATCTCGATCCCTCCACTCATGGCGTTTCCCAAGATTTCCGGTTGCCCCCTCCAGCCCCCCCCCCCCAAAGTCACTGGATCCGGTCCGGATTTTAAAAGGGTTGTCTGAGGCATGCGGTCTTTCCAAATATCAAGTTTCATCGAGATCCGATCACCAGTTCAAAAGTTATAAATACCTCAAGATTCCAGATTCCCCCTCCCTCCACTCCCCAACTTAATCATTTGGGGTCCCTGATACGCCTGCC
The DNA here is from genome assembly GCA_023053575.1 of Branchinecta lynchi. NCBI lineage: Eukaryota > Metazoa > Arthropoda > Branchiopoda > Anostraca > Branchinectidae > Branchinecta > Branchinecta lynchi. The sequence continues at coordinate 1,188,105 of JAKZAP010000018.1, read as the reverse complement.
AAGTTTTATCGTCCTAGCTTATGTGGAAGTGCCCGAACTAGCCAAACCTGGACAGACCGACAGACGGACAGAAATTGCGATCGCTATATGGCACTTGGCCGAAGGGCAAGTGCCGTAAAAACAAAACTCGATTAACCAACGAAACTTAAACTTTCGGTCTTCGTCCGACAAAACTTTGCAGTCATTTCATTTCTCGTGTGTACACAAATCTTGATTTGGCTATGAGACATAAACTTTAGGGATTGGACAAAAGCTTTCGGATTTGATTCATTACGTGTAATAAGATCCCGATCTGCCAACGGGGTTTATACTTTCCCGGTGCGCCCTGCAAATTTTACGGTATTTGAATTCTTAGCAATCCTGATGGGCTCAAAACTAAGTTGATCAGTTTACAGTGGTCCAACAGACACGGCAACCAGTGTTGCCCCTCAGGTGGATCCATTTTTTTGTTGCTTACAAATGAATCCCTTAAAGTGTTCACCGCAAGTACAAAACAAGAGCTGTAAGCTCATATGGCACTTGCGACTGTATGTAACAGGTAAGGGCTCTGTCAGATTGATCGGGTCCCTGATGTACCTGCCAAGTTTCGTCTTGAACAAGATCATAGGTGTCGATGGGATCCCAAAAATCTAATATTTGATTCAGTAAGTAACGTAACGTAACGAATTTATTTCAAAAAACCACTATCATGGCAATGCCAAATTTGGGTATTACGTCAATTTATTACGTCGTATAATGCACATTTTATAGTATATACAATAATCATCAATTCGTCATCACAGACCTATTATAATATATAAATAAAAACCAAAAACAGAACACGGACGTTGGGATAATATCACAGACAGCTACCACCATCATTATAAATTCAGACAATCGAGTCTTGTCTTCGCCAGATCCAGTCTTGGACAGGCTAATCATCAGAGAAAACCAAGTTCAGATATACCTCTATAAGCCATATCTATCTGGACGATACTGACCGAGACTTCCTGCCGATTTCCGAGCAAACTACTAGTCAAGCAAAAAAAAAAAAAATACAGAGACAAAACCAGCGTATCTCCTTATCCCTATAAAGAACATCTAATCAACTATGAATAAAAGTTTGACTTAAAAAAAAAATCCAGTTACAACCGGATTCCGGAATAATTATATGTCCGGGTAAAAAACCATTGTCATATACTGACTCAGCCTCTCTTCTTACCCATTAATCTGTCATCTAATCGAACTTTTGCTCTTAACAAATTTTCCGGGTTTGGCCAGATTCCGGGCGAACTAGTTGTCCGGCGAGAAAATGATTTTCGCCATCATGTTCGGCATGTCCTTTTACCCATAAATCACACATTTAATCAACTTCAAATTAAACTTTTACTTTTAACCAACTTTCCGGTTTTCGCCGGATTCCGGGCGAACTACATATCCGGGTAGAAAATTGTTTTCACATTAGTGTTCTTGCCCTAAATCGAACATCTAATCAACTCGAAATAAAACTTTTAATTTTAACAAACTTTCCGGTTTCGGCCGGCTTCCAGGCGAACTACTTGTCCGTCGAGAAAATGGTTTTCACCATCGTCTTCAGCATGTCTTCCTACCTATAAATCGAACATCTAATCAACTTCAAATAAAACTTTTACTTTTAACAAACTTTCAGGTTTTGGCCGGATTCCGAACGAACTACTCTTCCTATGACAAAATGGCTTTCACCATCGTGCTCAGCATGTCTTCTTACCCCATAATCGACTATCACACTAGCTGTTTCAAAATATTTTGTTTGCCCCTTAATTTGAACCCCCACCCTTAAATGTAGGGCTACAAAGCCCATCTACGAACTTGACTGGTCAGACGACCCAACGAATCCTCACACCAAGTTTCATCATAATATCTTATTCCCTTCGAGAGTTGTCGTGCTTACAGACGGACGGACGGACAACTTTTGCGATGTCATAGGTATCCCTCCACTTACGTTTTGGGATCTCAAAAACGCCATCACTGGAATTCCGGAAGGCCCCCTCCACCACCAACCCCAAGTGTTGCTTGTTCTTCCCAGCAAGTTTATGGCGATTGCCAATCTTGTCAAATGTCTAATATTCCAGCCGAGGTGCATCGTCCTAGCACATCTGGAAGTACCTTAACTCGTGATCACTGAAATTCCGGACCCCCCCTCAAACTCCCCCCACAGTCGCTGGAGCCAATCCAGTTCTGAGAAATATTATCCAGAGCACCTGTTTGTTATTCCCACAAAATTCCATCCCAATGTCTCCAGTATAAGTCGGTCACATATTTTCCGGTCTCCCCCCCCCCCCAACAGTTATCGGATCCGGTCCGGGCATGAAGAAGATCACCTCTGTTCTCTGATCAATCTGATTCTGATCAACACATGTCCTCTGTTCAATTATTAAATTTCACTCAAGTCCGATTGCCCTTTCCAAAGTTACACATGACTCAGTGTTCCAGATTCCCCCTCCTTCCACTCCCCCCATGACTATCGGTTCGAGTAAATTTTTCAGTTTGATCGGATCCCTGATATGCCTCCCAAGTTCCGACGCGAAAATCCCCAAAACTGACATCACCGGGATTCCGGGAAACTCCCCCCCCCCAAAGGGTCCGGATCCAGTCCAATTGTGTAAACAATTTATCTGGGGCAGATGCTTGTTCTTCCCAGTAAGTTTCACTCCGATCCCTCCATTCTAGCCGTTTCTCGAAATGTTGGGTCTCTCCCCACAACTCCCGGCTACCGAATCCGGTTTGGACTTCAAATGGGACACCAGATACACGTCCTTTATTAGTTATCAATATTTTCAGAGGGATTTCTCTTATAAGCATTGGTGGAAAGATCTTTGCAATGATTTTGCTTAACCGTTTCCTCACAGTCCGCAACGAAAGAATCCGCCCCAACCAATCTGGTTTCAGAGCCGGCATGGGCTGTATTGACCAGCTCTTTACCCTGACACAGATATTTGAACATAGAGCCAAACATCAACAGATCACCGTTGCTGTCTTCATTGACTTCATTACAGCCTTCGACTCAGTCACCCGGGGAGGAATTTGGAAGGCGATGGAAGAGGATGATGTCCCACCTAAGATCATATGACTCATTCAGGCTTACTATCAACACACACGAGCCTGCCTCCAGGTCAACGGAGAACTCTCCCCGTTATTCGATATCGACTGCGGTGTAAGGCAAGGATCCCTCCTGAGCTATTCAATTTTGTCGTCGATTGGATACTGGAAAAAGCAGTGCTAAACTTCGGAGGAGTCAAGGTTAGCCCTGATTTCAGTACCACCGACCTGGACTATGCCGGTGATGTTGCCCTTCTTGGCGAATCCGTCGATGAAGCCCAGGACATGCTTCTGAAAGTCTCCGAAGTTGCTGCCCCAATGGGACTCAAGATTAATATTGACAAAACTAAAGCTATGTCTAATGCCCCGGACTTAAACTCTACCCCTATAACCCTGAACCAAAGGCAGATTGAAGCTGTCAATAAATTCAAGTATCTCGGATCATACATCGACATTAACGGCGGATGTAGCGAAGAAATCCAATGTCGCATTGCGTCAGCTTCCGCTGTCTTCGCACAGCTGCAAAAGCCGCTTTGGAAGAGGAAGGAAATCCACCGGAGAACAAAAATCTGTATTTACGACGCCCTAGTCCGATCTGTCTTACTGTACGGCTGCGAGACATGGCCCTTAAAAGCCGCTGAGGCACACGCCCTCAATACTTTCGAACACAGATGCCTGAGGAGCATTCTGGGGATACGTCTCAGCGACCGAGTCCCAAACACGGTCATCTACCAACGAGGTGACCAGAAGTACGACATTGCAACTCTCATTCGCCGCCGCCGCTTGTCTTGGTTTGGCCATGTTTGTCGAAGACCGACCGAGTCTTTTACAAACCAAAGCCTACGCTGCAAACCAGCGTCTGATTGGAGGAAACGTCGTGGAGGACAAGTCAAAACCTGGCTCAACACCGTTAAATCTGACCTCGAGCCGATCGGCGATTTCCGGAGACATGGCCGCAGGTGGGACCCCACATGGCTCGAAATCGTCGCCCCATTAACCCAAGACCATAACCTGTGGAACTCAACAGTCTGCCAAATCCTGTCGCCGTGGAGAGCTACATAGCTTGTGTCCTAGCTTGTTTCGTTTCAATCCGATCACCCGTTCAAAAGTTACACACTACTAAATTTTCCAGATCCCCCCCCCCCAAATGGTCGGATCAGGAAACTGATTGTTTCCAAGTTACTTTGGTCGGATCCCTGATACGCCTGCCAAGTTTCATCGTTCTAGCACATCTGGAAGTACCCTAACTAAAAAAAAGTGTGACAAAAAAACCGGACCGACAGACAGAATTGTGATCGGTATGTGGCACTAGATCCAGAGGCTGCAAGTGCCATAAAAATAGCAAACGATACATTTTCTTGATCCCCAAGGGTCCCTGGTCATTTTGGCTCAAGGGTTTAGCCTTATATAAAGTGTGCATCTTAACCGCAAAGTGAACCGCATTTCCGTGATCCCAAAGAGCCGATGATCATTCGTGCCTCAAGGGTTTTGCTTGAAAACAAATTCTTAGCCCTCTTAAAGAGCGCATCATAACCGTAGTGTCCAAGAAAATTGACCAATATTATCACGATCCCCAGGACCCATGGCCATTTGTGAAGAGATTTGCTTATAAATGATTACAACAAACCCACGAATTTACGGATTCCCAACTGATCGCCTGACCCAACCCTGGAACTCTTGCAAGTGCCATGCCGCAATGTGAGCTTTTAGCTCTTGTTGTTCTTGGTTCCCACAGCGTCAAAATTTTGGCACCGCAACCGGAAGTCCGAGAGTTGCAAAACGCTACTATTGTCGTTCTAATTTAACCTCTGAGGGAACGGCTATACAGGTTGAAAATACGGTTTTAATCTACGACTGCGGTTTGTAGTTGTTTGTAGCTTAACCAGTAAAAAAAGAAATGATATTTAGTAAAAAATCATCTAGCATTGCTGAGTCACTACTTGCCTAGAAGTTCTTTCTGTTTCTCGTTCATAAGAGTGTCCACCTGGGCAATGTAGTCTTCTGCCAACGCATGGATCTGAAAGTAAAAGAAATAACGTAAAATCTGGGAAAATACAAATCTTTGGTTCCCACGGAACCAAGGTTTCCCAAACGCGTCCCCCAAAAGCCAAATTTGGAAAATCGAATGGTTTCGGAAGTTTTTTTTTTTTATTATTCGAGCAAATTTTCGTTTCAGCAATTTTCTAATTATTCAAACAATGCATAAAAGGGTTAGCCTAGGTCAGCCACCATGCTTTATCATGAATTTTGTGCTTTATGATGATGTATCCAAGTTCAAGTTCAAGTTCAATGGGTTTATTAATAAATACAAAATAAATCAAACATAACCAAAACACTCAGTCCATTACTGGACGCCGAGAACCACAGTCTTCACATTTTAGACGCAGAGTGGTCACTGCTCCTACTCTCAGACACAACCTTGCCTCTCAAAAAACAAAAACAAAAAACTAACCAATTACCTTCCTGCACCTTACCCCCGGGGAAGCCACCCCATCATAAAAAAAAAAATTTGTTATTATTTTATTCTTAAGCATATTTTTTTTATTTTTTTTTTTATTTTACCAGACCTTATTTAATTATTCTTCTGTAATGCTAATAAATGATTTTTTACTTTTTTTTTAAAGGACGCAAGAGAGCTTCTACCTCTCAGCTCATCTGGGATCAGGTTCCATATTTTTGCACATGTTATGTTCGGAGCAAAATCTGATCGTACAGTCGGGGTTATGGGTATTTGCAGGTTCGATGATGATCGGGTCCGATTACGCTGGTCCGAGATAGGTTGAAACAATGTTTTGAATGAAGATGGCAGCTCACCAGCTAAAAACTTAAAAACAAAGGTCAAGCATGACAGTTGATGCAGCGACTCCAGTGACAAGTACTCTTCATTTTTTCCAACTATTATCAGACATCATTTGTGAATTCGAGCTCAGTTTTCGCAGGTGAGATTTGAAGCTGGATTGCCAGATCATTGCACAATACTGTATATGGGGTTTTATAAGAGCGTTGTACAGGAGGTTTTGAATGAAGATGGCAGCTCACCAGCTAAAAACTTAAAAACAAAGGTCAAGCATGACAGTTGATGCAGCGACTCAAGTGACAAGTATTCTTCATTTTTTCCAACTATTATCAGACATCGTTTGTGAATCGAGCTCAGTTTTCGCAGGTGAGATTTGAAGGTGGATTGCCAGATCATTGCACAATACTGTACATGGGGTTTTATAAGAGCGTTGTACAGGAGGACCAGTGTTTTCTGCGGCAAGGTGTTCTTCAGTTTTTTTATTATTCCGAGATTCCGGGATAGCTTCAGCTCTACTGCTTGGATGTGATGTAGGAATGACAGGTTCTCATCAAGGAGGACTCCCAGGTATTTTGCGAAGCGCTTTTGTGGCCGACTGATCAGACCTCTTGATGTTTGGATACCAAATATCTCCGGCTGGACACTTCCGACCCGTGAAAACAATAAAATGTATGGCATGCATTTTGGGTCAAAATTGGTAGAAATGTTGCCGAGAATACTTGAAATGTCGCCGAGAATCCATGAAATGTAGCCGAGAATGCTGTTTTTGTCGCCGAGATTTTGTGTGTGTATCCGAGACTGCAATGTTTGTTGCCGAGAATGACAACTTTGTAGCCGAGATTTTCACTGAAAAGCGTGTCGCCGAGAAATACAGATATGCGCTCGAAACCAAAAATCTAGTTCCCGAGATTGAACAAAGTGTCCCCGAGATTGCTAGAAATGTCGCCGAGATTTCGCGTAATGTCGCCGAGAATGCATGAAATGTCGCCGAGATTTCTTTGAAATAACGTACAAGTGAAAAAAGTGTCGCCGAGAATTGAAAAAAAAATACAGCTTAGAACGAAAAATCTGATTTTTTAGATGTGAACAAATGTAGCCGACTTGGTGGTTGGTGAGGTCCTCCTTATTGTTCTATTTGTTAGTCCGGATCAAGTGTGATTCTTTGCTGCAGTACACACTCACTACCATTGTAAGTGCTATATTTGCTATCGCACTCTTGTTGGTATTAGTCTACTCAATAAACAATGTGAATGTGAACAACAGTTGCTCAAAAGTAAGATCCACAGGAAGTTTCAAAGGAAAGGATATGGCTCAGAGGCAGGGGCGTTGCGAAAGGGGTGGGGGGGGGGGGGGTGCAAAATTCAGTAACTTATTCGGTTTTATTGCTAGGATTCGGTAGTTACCACGAACATGAAGAGGTCGAATGAAAAACTGGTCGCAGACAAAAGTACTGATCTATGATTTCATCGATAGTCCTTACTTTTATTTGTATCCTAAAAGAAATGTATTTGTATCCTAAAAGAAAATTCTGCCTGCGGCGCTTTTCATAATATTCACTATTTTCCGGAAAGGCGCGTCATTTAGCTAGGTTTTAAACCAGTTTCAGGGATCGGGATTTTTCGAAACCCTAAAAGCTAGAACCTGCATGGAAATAGCTGAATTTGGCAGGAAAAAACGAACTTAAAAAAATCTCGCCTGCGGCGCTCACTTTATGTGATCATGACTAGTAATGACTAGTCATACAGTAGCTGCTGCTGCCGGGATGTCGCTCCATCCGGTTTCTGGAAATTCTTAGGATCCTGTTGTTTTGGCTCTTCACCGAACAACAAAAATTCACTTGCGACAGCCTGCTCACAGGTGCTAAGAAAGCTAGAATAAGTATAGTCGTTGAAAGAAATATATAACTGAAACGCATTTATTTTACGGATATATCGTCAAAAAATGTGTTACCACCTTAAAATTTTTGAAATAATGACTTTAGCACAAAAACCTGGTTCTGGGGAGCTTGACTTTGTCATGGACGACTGATTTTCTCTTCCATTTAAGTCATCCACCAATAGCCTTGTATACTGGTTAGGGCTAAGGTTCAAGCATAGCAAGTATGATAGTTTTGTTCTTGCAATAGCCTTGTCACATAGTTCAATTCAATTCAATTCAATTCAATATAATCTAAAAAACAGATAACGGACAAGCCGATGGGTCGTTTTTACGTCAATACATAACATCATAACAGAACAATCTAGTAGTATATACAATTTTGCGACATTTATACCGGCATCTTATGATAAATATGGTCAATATACAAATACATTAAATCAATCAGATATAAAATACAAATAACATAAAAATTAACGTTCAGAAGCGCTCTGAGTTATAATACACGAACAAACGAGGGGACGAAACTCTGAGCATACCTAGTTCGCAAAGCTACCACCGGCTCTAAACGAGGCACAGGATCGGCAGCTTGACGAGGAAGACGACTTCGGAAGGGGAGAAAATCAGGAGGGAGTATATCCCGGTGAAGTGGGTTTTGTACTATAGATGTACCGAACTTCATAAGGGTTAAGGGTTATGGTTAAGGGTCTCCAAACATCGTTTGTATGGTAGTTTTGGTTCATCTTAAAAGGAAATGTCAGGTAAGCAGCACTTCATAGCATCTCCATGACTGGAAGTGCAAGCCCATCTCAGAACCATGCTTATTCATGGTTTCACATTCAAATCCAAGATCAGAGCTACACGTCAGCAGGGCCAGAAACTGGCTCAAGCACACTACTTCCGAACTGTAGTTTCAATGACTTATTTGGATTTAGGACTCTGATTGTTCAACTGAACTTCAGAGACAAGAAGTGTTTTATCTGATAGGTGGAAATAAACGGGAAATTTCAGTCCGGTGATGCAGCTTTTCCACCTCAAAAGTCCGGCTTCCTCACTACTACAGATCCCCAGAAGCTGAGGAATATATCCTTTGCATACACGCTCCATGTACTGATTGTCCATTAATATACTTTTTCTAAGTTTTGGCTTTCACCCCTTGACTTCATATTTCAGGAAGTGCTCAATACTATTCAAAACTGGAGCTTGAGTACTAGTCAGCTGTTCCTGTTGGCTTTGGGCATGAATGATCACTGCATGGGCTTTGCCTATTCCTTCTTGCGGACCTTTAATAGCCGATTTCCCACACTGACTTCGATTATCGACAACTGCATCTAACACTTCGGAATCCATCTTCGAATTTCCGATCATAATGGCCGAGGCAGTTATGTTTCTTGATCAATGACTGTGACCTGGAAAGGATATCAAGTTGGGCACAACAGAAGAAACAATGGTATTCTCAAGTGTTAGGTTAATTGTGAATGAATTTGTGGTAAAACAATTAAAGATTGTTCCTTAAATATCTGATTTTGTGGATTTCTTCTCTGAAAATCAGATATTTAAGGAAGAATCTTTAATTCTTTTTCCACAAATTCATTTGCCAGCTTGAGAGACTTGAGCCTGAAAAAGACCCTTGCAAAGAAGGGCCGAAGTATCACTCTTATGAAACTGTAGCTGACTTCTCGGTTTGCACCGTCCAAGATGATTTGCAGTCAGCTTGGGCTGGAGGACTATCTCCAACCTTCTTTATACACTTGATGACTATCTCTCCATGCTGATTCAGAATCTCCAGGTACCTGCGGAAGAAATGAAGAAATGGTGCCAAAGCTGCGCTGACTCAGGATTTGAGTCGCTGAGTTTGAGTTGTTATGGACAGGTTTACTCCTTCTTCCTGAGAATCACTGGCGTGTTCTGAACTTAGTCATATAGAGTATTATCCCACAACTAAAAGTTCTCCTGCTTTGGAAAGTGAACTGTTTGCTAATTCAGTCTCAGGCAAGGAGTTTTTAGCAAACTCTTTGCTTCAAAGATAATCTAGATCTGTCATGGAAGAAAAGCAAAAACGGCTCAATAGCCTGGTGCCAGAGAGCCAATGTCTGCAGATACTCCTACATACAATTCTCAGAAAAAGAGCCGGGGATTTCCGGGCGAACTACTTGTCCGTCGAGAAAATGGTTTTCACCATCGTCTTCAGCATGTCTTCCTACCCCTAAATCGGACATCTAATCAACTTCAAATAAAACTTTTACTTTTAACAAACTTTCCGGTTTTGGCCGGATTCCGGGCGAACTACTTGTCCGATGACAAAATGGTTTTCACCATAGTGTTCAGCATGACTTCTTACCCCATAATCGACTATCACATTAGCTGTTTTAAAATATTTTGTTTGCCCCTTAATTTGAACCCCCACCCCTAAATGAAGGGCTACAAAGCCCATCTACGAACTCGACTGGTCCGACGATCCAACGAATCCTCACACCAAGTTTCATCAAAATATCTCATTCCCTTCGAGTGTTATCGTGCTTACAGACGGACGGACAGACGGACAACTTTTGCAATGTCATAGGTATCCCTCCACTTGCGTTTTGGGATCCCAAAAAGTATCTCAAATATAAGACTGGCAGATATTTTGCTAACCTGGGGGATTATACTGGTTAGAAACAATAGACAAGAAACAAGAGGGCCAAACAAATGCGCAAAACTTGCAAGATAAAGTAACAACAATTCTTACAAGTTTAAGGCAAAGGTTTATAGGTCATCCATAATAATAGAAATTTGCTACAGGTGAAGCCCCCACAGTAGTTTGTTATAACTGATGCAGTCAACCACAAACCCCTGATTTTTGGATACCTATGCCAAACGCCGGATATGTCTAGCGTTTGGCATACCCTATGCCTAACGCTGGATACACTATGCCAGGTGGTGGATACTGTAACCCAGTAAAATATTGATGATTCGAGTTAAGCTAAAAAATCAACCAATCAGAACTCCTTTCTATTCAGGTAGGTCAGGGTTAGGATACCAACAGGTATCCAGCGTTTGGCATAGGGTATCCAGCGTTAGGCATAGGCTAGGCTAAATGCTAGATATACCCAGCGTTTGGCATAGGGTATCCAAAAATCAGGGATTTGTGGTAAACTGAACTGATGACAATTAACAGCTTGAAAATTTTCGCCTGCTGCAAATTTAGGCTAAATTTTCTGAATGTTATTCTGTTTTTCCTGGGGTGCTCCAGAACCCCACGAAAGCTAGTGGGCTGATTCCCCCCACCCAAATGATCCCTCTGATTCTAGGATTCTGAATCCCTGATTCAAGCAACTCAGGGCCTGAGTCTAACAATCCCCTGAGCCTAATCTCTCAGCCTCATAAACTTTACTGTAGCAAGCACACTGAAAAACAACAACATAGGTTCGGACACCAAAAAATAAAGTAGCCACTCTTAGAATAGAATTTCAAAGATAAATTGTAAAGCTTGATCGGGTCAAGAGAACATAGGTTACCTATCCTGCATTGTAAATGACATTCCGTTTAATCCATGAAATTCAATGCAAGCCTTTGGAAGACTCTGCGACCCCTCAGTGTGCACACCTTTCCTGGATTTTGAATCTTGGCAATACCTGAAACCTGCAATACCTGAAACCTGGAGGTACTGAAATCCCTAACGATGTAAGAACAAAGGCTAGCAAAATTCAAGAGAAATCTCAAAAGAAGTCAGAAAAAAATTAATGACATTTTCTTTCTTTATCTCCTCTTAATCTTGACACTAAAAGCATAACCTTCAATGTAAAAGATTATTTTTTTTTTTCATTTTCGGTGGTCTAATTATATTGTCAATAAGATGAACACAGTCACAAGTCCCAGCAGACGATTCCAATATAAATTCGCTTGTCTTTTGAAAGAAACTTTAAAATTCATATTTAAATTGAGTAGTGGGACTGGTGGGGTCCGGGTCCACCCTGGGATCTAGCCGAAAATCCTTATCCCCCCTGGCAACA
>JAKZAP010000018.1:852147-1176284 GCA_023053575.1 Branchinecta lynchi | reverse complement strand
AACAGCTTTCGGACAAAAAAAGAAAGAAAATGCAACATTAATGCAGCATTTACAGCACCAAAAAGCTTTCGGACACGTTCTGTGTCCTGAACCAGGTAACTACAAGTACTTGTAGAGATCAAGACTATTTTTTGCATTATATCACTGAGTATCTTTCATTCGTTGAATTCATTCTATTTTCTTTTCTCATATGATTCAAATTTTGTATATTATAATTCTTTTTTCATAACTCCGCCTCGCTTCTGTGGAAATCAGAGGCGGTGGACTTGGACTTGTTTCGAGACGCCTTTTTGGAGGACTCCGACTCGTCTCGGACTCGTCTTTCATGGAGCTGTCCGTCCGCCAGAGCTATGGACTCGGCTATGGACCTTTTTCAAGGACTCGGACTTGTCTCGGACTCGGGTTTGCTGGACTCGCAGCAGCTCTGGTGGAAATTCAGCTTTAGGCCAGTTTGTTTAAGGTGGGCAGTTACATTAAAATATTCATGTAAAGCCATTAACGTGCCATTTAGATTATGGCCACGACTTATCTTATTGCCTAGACAGAAAAGCTTGAGCGAAGCATTTCGGCAATAGCGAGGGGTACTGGGGGGGGGGGGGGGCTGAGTACTGACAGACAAGAAGGTAATAGGGAGGTGTGACGACTTACCTTCTGCTGTACGGCATAACAGCTATCAGCCGGCTTTTCTGTGTGTTTCTTGGCATCTTTGATGTACCGATTCTGAATATCCTTGATAACGATCTTGGTTTTGTTCGCGAGAGCTTTTGCATTTTTTGCCAGGTTCTCGCGGTGTTCTGTCGTTACTCTGAAACAGAAAAATTCATTATGAGTTTTATCCTTTTAGCAATACTCAGTTTCCACAAACATAAACAAAGACTGAGACTATTGTGTTATTATATTTCTTTCCTCATACTAAAAGGAACCGTCGTAACTTATTCTGCCTCTTATATTTTCATTAGCTCCCCTATGGAATTCAAAACTTCAGAAATCACCGTCCTTCGCCATTGTTTCGTTTGGCACATATTTTTCAAAATGGGGGGGGGGTGAGCTACTGCCTTCTTCTAGGTATCCTGAAGTCCACGTCTCCTAGACTTATAGTTCGGTTTTGTAATATGGTAGAAAAAGTGATTAGTGTAGTAGAGGAGGAATGGTGAGGCTTATTAAGTTGTGAATGCGAAAAAATAGTGTGGTTGTTTTTAGTTTTGTGAAGTGAATTGTTATTTTCGTATATGGCTTAATAGCTTTTAAATACAGATATATATATATACATATACGATTCTGTGTTTGCAAGTAAAGCGGCGCAAACATTGGCAAAAGCTTCGTTAAACAATACCAAAGGTTTCGATGGGATCCCAAAAATGTAATATTTAATCAAAAGAATTGGGTCTTATAGATATCCGCTCTTTGCCAGACTCCTTTAACATTTTTACTATTAAAATTTAGAAACAGATTAATGCGAATGGCTAATCATCTGAGAAAACCAAGTTCAGATATGGATTCAGGATGTAAGATTACCCCTATAGCCCAAATCTAATTTGTCAAAATTTATTAAGACTTCCTGCCTACGATCCTGCCGAATTTCCGGTTTCGGCTGGATTCCGGGCAACTATTTGTCTGGCAAAAAAATAAAGCACAAAAACAACTTTCAGCATATCTCCTTCCCCTACACCTATGGAACCTCAAATCAACTTCAGACAAAACTTTGTCTTTTAACAAATTTTCAGGTTTTGGCCGGATTCCGGGCGAACTATTTGTCCGACGAAATTATTTCATATACAGCTTCAGGATGCTTCTTACTACTACATCGAACCTCTAATCAATTTCAGATAAAATTTGTACCTATAACGAATTTTGCAGCCGGATTCCTGGCGAACTGTATGTCTGGGTAGAAACTTATTGTATTATACGGATTCAACATGTCTTCTTACCTTAAACCGAACATCTAATCAACTTCGAATCAAACTTTCACTTTCAAGAAATTTTCCGGTTTTGGTCGGATTCCGGGCGAACTACTTGTCCGGCGAAAAATGATTTGTATACACGTCTTCATAATGTCTTCTTATCCCTAAATAGACTATCTCATTCGCTGTTCAAAAATATTTTGTTCGCCCCTTAATTTAAACCCCCATCCTTAAATGTAGGGCTACAGAGCCCATCTACGAACTCGGCCTGTCCCTTGAATAAAAGAATCCTCACACCACGTTTCATCGAACTATCTCATTCCCTTCAAGATTCGAGTTATCGTGCTGACAGACGGACGGATGCTAAAGGCCCATTCATAACAGGTTTTAGCTAATACTCAGTACTAGCCAATTCCAGAAATCGCTCTGAGACCGAGAATTAGCTGGGTTTCTGCCGTTCGCAATTGCTGTTGGTGTAAGTTTCGGGTACCAGCTAGTCTCGAACCCAGGTTTAAATCAGTTCAATTTTTGAGGGTACTAGCCAGTCAGATTATTTTGGGGAATATTGAGAAATATTCTAATTGGCTAGTTTCGAACCAAGCCCAATAGGTAAAATCAAATCCACTCCTTGAATTAGGTCATTGTTATTCGGTCTGTCGTGGTTCAGCGTTAGCCAATCGGAACATACCTGAGAATTCCCCTAAGTAGTCTGATTGGCTAGTACCCTCAAAAGCTGAACTGATTTCGACTTGGGTTCGAGACTAGCTGGTACCCGAAACTGGCACCAATTTCAACTGCGAACGGCAGAAACCCAGCTAATTCTCAGTCTCAGAGCGATTTCTGGAACTGGCTGGTACCGAATATTAGCTAAAACCTGTTATGAATGGGCCTTTAGCATCCGTCCGTCTGTCAGCACGATAACTCGAATCTTGAAGGGAATGAGATAGTTCGATGAAACGTGGTGTGAGGATTCTTTTATTCAAGGGACAGGTCGAGTTCGTAGATGGGCTCTGTAGCCCTACATTTAAGGGTGGGGGTTTAAATTAAGGGGCGAATGGGCCTTAACAAGAAAACCGCTCATTTCACGGGGCATATTTTGGCACTGCAGAAAATAGATATTTCTGAACCCTTTTATCGTAGGAGCTGTGCTGCAAGCCCTCCCTGTCGATAGTAGCTGGAAGTTCTGTTGCAACGCACTTGGAACGACGCGGAAAAAACACCCATCAACACTTAAAGCCGTTAAAGAAGTTGATCTTGAACCGCAGTTTGCACTGTCGTAAAATCTAGTCAACCTTTACTGCTAGCAAGAACAAATAATCAGATAGAACCTCTGTCTTTGGTACCATGCAGCGACTATGAATACCCCGATAAACTAAGCGGACCTAGAGCTATTTACTGTAGCTTTTTACCCGTGACTGTTGCTCCTTTCAGAGAAAGAAAATGCAGGAGGCGTACTCCGCGCACTGACCCGCTCTTGAGCGCGTCCAAAGAACCAATCAGCTTTGTCTCCTACTTTTCCTCAAGGCGGTTTCACAGAGATATAGCCGATTAAAAACACGTGATGTGGCGCGAAGCTACTAACTCCGCTCGTTCGCATAGTCATAGTACCGAGATAGGGAGACATGGGTTCTATCTGATTATTTGTTCTTGCTATTAGCCAGAGCTGGTCGACTATAGGACTCTGCTCGTCCCCAAATCCGGCTCCGCCCTGAGTCAAGTAAACTTCTTGGCTCGGCAATTTGAAATCACACGGATGTCTAGCGACCAAGTAAATAAATGAGCCAAGTGATGGTTATGTTTAAGGTGCAATATCAAATGGGGAAATTAAATGGGGTCAATACGAACGGTGCGAATCAACGATGTAGTAGGAAACTAAAATGTGTGTTTGGTAGAACAGATAAAGTATGCCGATTACTATCAGGAATTACCGGTGTGTAAATGTCACTTGTACTTTAAGGATTAACATAAACTTACTTAGGGATCGGAAGATAAATAGTTGTTCCTTCTTGCTGTGGGTTTACTCCTAAGCCCGAAGCCTGGAGGGCTTTGAGGGCACTTGGAATTGCAGTGGGGAAGTCACTGAAGTTGAGCACGATGGTTTGCCCACCTTTCCGACCAATCTGTGCCACTTCGTTCATCATGAACTTGTCCCCATCGACTTCGACATGTAGGGATTCAAACGCTCCTTAAAACACAAATAATACAAATAATACAATAATACTCTCGGATTCAAAATCAGCTCTTCTTCTCATCAGCAGTATCAACAAGAAAAGTGAGGATACTGATCTCAAGGAGATCAGAAAATCACTCAAGCAATTTCAGGAGCAAGACATCACATGTAAATTTCAGCACATTCCCAGTCACAAAGGAATTCAACATAACGAAACGGCAGACAAGCTCGCCAACAAAGCAGCAGATCAGCCACCCCCAACCGGAAACCGACTGCAAATACGCACAATGAGGGACATCCTGAGAAAAAGAACACCAAACATCAAATACCAATTCCTACCATCACCCTTCCAAAACAGAGAGCAACAAGTCATCTACTACAGACTCCGTACGGAAACCGTGATGATGAACAGCACACTATTCGAATGGGGCCTTAGCCCAACTCCCAACTGCCGGTCGTGTCTGAGCGAAGTAGAAAGCATCAACCACTCCCTATTCAAGTGTAGTATTGCCCCTCAACAGTCTGGAGAACTAAAGAAGATGTGCCAGCAACTGAAAATTGCCGAAAACATATCGGCCATCAACAACATGAAGCTCTCCAGAAGACAGGAGAAACAGATATGTGGCTGCATCATCAGAATACTGTTAGAGAGAGGAATTTACTAGCCCCTCCCCCCTAGCAACGGCGGCTGGCCGCTAAAAGTCCGAAACCCACAGAAGAGACTACTGCAAACGAAAGGCCGAAAGGGATCGACGGAAGCCGAACCCATGTTACGAAGGGTTTTCATATCTTTATATTTACTATACTTTTTTGGCAAATTAGATTTGGGGCTATAGGGGTAATCTTACATCCTGAATCCATATCTGAACTTGGTTTTCTCAGATGATTAGCCATTCGCATTAATCTGTTTCTAAATTTTAATAGTAAAAATGTTAAAGGAGTCTGGCAAAGAGCGGATATACTTTTTTGGATGGATGGATGATACTTTTAATAATCCCGGAACTCTAGAGACAAGTACAACGCATTTGCTACGTACGCAGATACCCGTTGTTGGTTTCTCAAATAAACTTGTTTCGTGTGATGAATTTTCTTTTTACTTACCCAAGTACGGTATGACAGCAAATTTATTGTGTCAATTCTTTTGCGAACTGCCGAAGTGGATACCTTGCTTGACTTTACGCGTAAATCAGGAACAAAGGCATACATGTTGACTCGAGCATGTTATATAGGAATATAGTAGAATAGTGTCCGTTAGGCTAATGGCGACAAGTCGAAGTACACAATTCTGACTCCAGTTGACAGCAGATGTTGTGAATAGAACATTTTATTGTGAACATGGTCCAGGTAGAAAATAAGCTTATTTACTGTTTCTTTTTCTGTTTTTTGTTTGTTACTCCATCTTTAGGGCATCTCGCCCTCCTTTTCTTGAGATGATATTATAAATGAACTGAATTGAACTGAATTACATCTCCCACATTTTAATTAACTGCGCCCTTTTCAAAATATGTCTATTTGAACTTTTAAAACGTTATTGCATATCTTCAGAATGTCAGGATACACTTACGCCTGGGAAAGTTGCTTGCATACGCTCAGCGGCCGCCTTCCATACGCAATGAAGCAAGTGATTTTGGATTCTTTTATCCCAATTAATTAAAGCACAACCGAACGAAAGTGCAACATTCTGCTTGTATAGAAAACTTGCCTGCGTTCGTCCTCAGTGAAAGATTTTTAACATATTCTTCTTTCAGTATGTCTATTGCATGATTCATCTGTTTGTGCAAATGTCCAGCATTTATAAATTCAGCTACTTCTTCATCAGAAACGTCTGGATGGTGGTGGTGTCCTCCCTTTTTTCCTGGAAAATTGTATACTTACGGTGTGTTCACACCTACATACGATCACAAAGCACTTCCATCGTTCTTCCTAACACGGTTACCATTGTAGAAGTACATCCAGCAAATGATAACTGCTTTACCTACCATGTTCCAGGAGCATGGTTACAGTAGAGGTATGATTCTTTGGATGGATGGGAGATCTGGCCTCGGAGAGAACAAATTTTAATAATAATTCTGAAAACAATTTATTTATAACCCATTTGCAGAGGAGTAAGTGGAATGGAAATTACCGCACATGTTTAGTATTTATAATTTTAGTCCATCTTCAATTTGAAACTGGTGTCTGCCTGCTTGCCTGTTAAAATGGAGCTTTCCACTCGAAAGCAGAACACAGTTTGAAGAAACAAAAGCTTGGCCATCCTGCCACAAACGCTTGATTTTTGGATACTCTATACCAAACGCTGGGAATACCTAGTGTTTAGCACACTGGATAGCTGTTGGTAACCTGACCCTGACCAACTCCAATATAAAGGAATTCTGATTGGTTGATTTCTGAGCTTCATTCAAAATTATCTATATTTGATCGGTTTGAGTAGTCTATCCAGCATTTAGCATAGTGTACCCAGCGTTTGGCACTGGCTATTGCAGATGCTAGATCGATGGATATAGACTACCCAGCGCTTTGCATATAAAATCAGGAGTTTGTGGTATACGCATGTGGTTTGTGCATAACTTCAGATAGTTGTTTACAGACAGTAAGTTAGGATCACTTGGTATTTCCATTACATTTTCAATCTAGTAACAACATTCTCAAACCTTGAACAGTTGAATGTCCCTGTGTCACAGTTGTCCAAAAAATGATACAAATATCTGGAAAGAAAGATCTACTCTTCTTATTTTTTTCCAATTCTTTCTTTCTGACATATTTTGAGTTCTTGACAGTATTCCCAGTTTAGCAAAAATACAATAACAACCACAAAACATGAGCTGATACATATTTATAACAATAGTGGTAATTATAATTTAATAAGATGACATGAAAATAAAAAATATGGTACAATATTATATTTCTTATGGATCCTAAAATAACCCGATTATTAACCTGAATTGCAGATGTGTCTGACCTTTCTGATTTGACCCACGGTCTTGGCTTTTTGAATACAACCTGACTTGATTCGAGAGACTTCTTGGGCCAGCTATCGCCTTTGACTTAAACGAATCAGAAATCGCCGAAAGATGGCAGCTTCTTAAGACGCACGTTGTTTGTTTGCAACTTTGCACAGTCTGAGGTAGGTTAACACTAACAATTTGCACTTTTTTCACTGCTTCTGAGAAATTTCTCACTAGCTTTGCCATTACAATAATGCGGCCAAACTTTGGAAGTGTTTTAGGAACTCAGTTTTGACTTTCCTTTTTTATTGTGAGGAAAGAAAACTGAAGCACAATTGTGACGGTAGATGCCTCCAGAAAGGCGGGATTTTCAAACATAAGGACCATTGATTTTCAAGGAGAATGGCAAGTTTTCGGTGTGGCGAGTTTTCGGTGTGGCGTTCCCAGTTACGGCTGTGCGAGTCTTGCCGCTAGATGACCTAGCCTAGATGTTCTGACACAGAAAAATCACATTTGGGAAAATGAACAATCCTGACAGTTCAGTTGGGAAGTTCCGATTACAAAAATGTGTAAACAGTGCAGTGGCAAGTGCATATCCTGTCATAAATTAATGACTGAAACCTTAAGTAAGGAGACGCGGCCATGACAGCTTAAATAAGTAACACTACTTAAGAGGTACAAAACCATTACGTGATTTTTTTTGTGTTTCCTTATTTTAGCGCGTAACCCCCCTTCCTTCCCCACACTCATTTCACATTTGTTACTCTAAACAAGAGCTTCAAGCACATGTGGCTTGTGTTATGAATATAAGTGCTCAACTCACAAATTACCCCCCCCCACCCCAGCCCCCTCGAAAAATGTGGTTTGGACGTACAAATAGGGTAAATGGGAGGATCTTTCAACTTCGATCATCAACTTTAACTCGAGTCTGAGCTTTTCTGGGAAATGTCCGTCAATCCCCCACCGTCCAACTAGCGTCACGAAAAGTCAAAGCCTCCCGGGACCCCAAAAGGGATCATCTAGGGTAAGTGACTTTTGTACCCTCTAAGTTCCACCTTAATCGCTCCACTCGTTTGATACCGTGACGTGTCAAAGATTTCTAGAATACCCCGTCCATCTCACAGTGCAGTGCAGAATCCGATTCGAGCCCATAAATACGTTATCAAGAACTTCTGATCTTACCACCCGTAAATCTCTAATCGAATCTGAGCATTTCCGGGAAATTGTCGGTAAGCGGTACCCCTCCCCCCCCCCCCCCGTGGTCAGATCCTATTCGGACATGTACAAAAGTCATCAATAGTTCCATTTCTTGCCCACCCATCAAGTTTCATTCAAATTCTGACATATTTCGAAAAATTTCCCGTGCCCCCAACCATGGTAGATCCGGTAAGAGACCGAACACTCATTTGACCCTTATGCGAGCCACACAATTCCCGGGACCATCCCTCCACTGTGGCCGGATAGTCTTCTTCCATTCATCAAGTTTAGCTCGAATCGGATCATGTCTACCAATTTCCGGTAACCCCTTCATCCCTCTCACCGTTGCCGAATCCGGTCCGGACGCCAAATAACATATCTAGGCTAGGCCTCATAAAATCGGTACTGTCCAACTTTCTTTCTTTTTTTTTACCTAATTTAGAGTTTTTTTTTTTTTAATTAAATTAAAAAAATTAATAAAAATTAATTAAAAAAAAATTCAATTCCACCTCCACTCCTCTCAGTGACGCAGTTTTCATTATTAATACAGCTCAAATTTCTTATCTTTATACGTCACCTACACTTTACTCTTACACTAAATTCAAATTATTACTTATTTCCTACTTTACATAATTATTATTCTTTCAATTTTATTTGGGCAGTTAATAATATTAAACTCAAAAAGAGCCGTATCCTACAGTCAATCAATCAATCAATCAATTTTATTTAGAACCCTAATAGCACTAGGCTAACATGGGCCGGAAAAATAAACACTCAAACACAGTCAATCTATAACATTCACATTCAAATAATGACTCAACCGGTATCACAGGGTATCACAGCCCTTCTAGCGTGACCAAAATTACCAAAAATAAAATAAAAAACCTTTTTTTTCTTTTTTACGGATCTTCACCACTTAACTAAAACATCATTCCAACCTCCCAAACCACCCAGTAAAAATCTAAAAATAAAATACTCTATCTTAACAATATTTCAATACAACTATGGAACAAACATAATAAATCATAGCCTACATAGAGAGAGGATTTTATTCCCCACTTTTTGCCATTTATTCATTCATATTCCCTTTTAACTGCTCAAATATTAACAAACAAAAAACAAATATCAAAATTATATTTACAAATTAAAAATCTTTACAATTATTACGAGGACCATTGCCAAGAAGGGCCGAAATATCGCTGATGAAGAATCATAGCTGACGTATGCGTTGTAAACATTGTTTGAATAAATATTTATTTGCATTTTTTTTTTTTTTTTTTTTTTTCACAAGCTTATTTTACACAGCCACTCAACATCTAAATGGGATTTCCATTTTAGACCTTCACACATCACCTTCAGGTAATTCACCAGCCAATAATTTAGCTTTATCATGTCGCCCACCTTTTCCGTTTGCTTGTTTTCCATATGTTCACGCACACACATACGGCAAGGACACATAGTGCATTTTTCCTTTTCTTTTTTCAGCACTCTTTTCCTTAGTTCTGTCGTATCAGAATCAGAATCAGAATCATTTATTTTACACAAGCTATCGTAGTCAAGAAGAGACTCAACTAAATGGCGCTTGGGCTTACAAATTAAAAGAGGACACAAATAAGAACAGAAACTTCAGCACTTATTAAACACTGACGTGTAATACGGAACGAACGTGTTTGAAAACCTATTTGTTCGTGTGGTAGGCGGTACCAGTTTTTCTTTGTTTTTGGACCTAGTGTCAACTCGATTCGGCATGACCGGTGGTAGTATAGCCCTATGTTTGTCACTTCGTAGAAGGAATTGACCAAATTTGCATATCAAACTGAACCGACGGTCGTAAAGGGACGGTAGTTGTAAGGTTGATAATGCTGAATCATAATCAGTAAATGCTTCACACAATATTACTTTAGCGGCTCTTTTCTGTATTGACTCAAGTTGATCACTTAAGTATCCTGTGTTATTGACTTGAGGCCCCCAAACAGGGCAAGCATACTCTACAATTGGTCGGATATATGTCAGGTACGCCAGCTTTAGTTGCGACACTGAAAAACCGAATCGACGCATTAAGATAAGGGTACGCATCGCACTGTTGGCTTTTCTTACTATTGTATCAACGTGAAGACTAAACGAGCAATCAACGCTAAACGTGACGCCGAGAATAACAGCCGAAGATACACTAGGATACGGTGGCGGAGGGCACACAAAATCCCTTTTCAGGGGATTAAAGCGAAGGATTTTGGTTTTCCCTTCGTTGATTTGTAGGCTATTAGTTGCACATTGGTCTTTAAAATTGCTGAATGTTTCGTCACAGAACTGAGGAACTGCCTCGGATTTCTCGATAATGTACTTGAGAAGAACTGACAAATCGTCAACGTACTTGAATCTTTCATCGAACCCAGAAAGGACAAAATTTATCACTGCCAAAAACAATAGTGCCGCAAGTTTTGTGCCTTGTGGAGCTCCGCACGTTAGCTCAGCCCATTCGGAATCAGTGTCTCCTGGGAAAAGACTGTACACGCACTGGTAACGGGCTCGTAAAAAATCGATCACTAGAAGGAGGATATGTTTGCGTGCACCCATGGTGCGTAAATTTGTCATTGCAATGGAGTGGCGAATAAGGTCAAAAGCTTTTCGGTAGTCCACAAGGAGAAGATCGATAATGGCACTTCCTCGGTCGAGCCACTCAACGATGAGGTGGTACATACGCACTAAATAACAGTTGTGCTGCTGCCTTTTAAGCATCCATACTGGTACGGGTCGAGGGATCCAGAGACCTGTGACATCAGCTCACGGTATATAAACGTTTCTGCTACCTTAGAAAGGTTCGGAGTTATTGAGATGGGTCGGAGTTGATCACAAGATTTGGGACACTTCACCTTTGGAATGACGCGAACATACGCCCTCTTCCACGCACTAGGGAACACTTGTTGTAGGAAACACTGATTGATTATAGAGGAAAGCGGCTTGGCAAGGAAAATCGCGAACTCGCGTAAGAGTTGTACGGGAAGCTCACCAGGGTAGGACGCACAGTATTTTTTCAGTTTCTGGAGTTCTTTGTAAACCGCATATTCGGACACTTCACCAACGTCATCAATCTCTGCGTCAGCAATGAGACTCTCAATATCTGAACTGGTGACTGATGGAAAGGTGGTACATATGCGAGCAAAGTAGGAGTTCACTTCAGTAGCTGATGTCAAGGTACCGTCCTCTTTGAGCAGTCTTAGGTCTCTAGGTGTCGCTTTACCGGTAAGTCTTTTCACTGAGGAATGCCATTTGTGAGGATTTGAGGTAAGTAATGGGCTAATCTTGTCTCTCACATATTGCTTCTGCGCGCGCCTATTCAGTTTAACTATATTTCGTTTGGGTTTAGGGATGGCTGAACTAGCTTCCCAGAAAATGATGAAGTGATCAGAGTTCTGAAGGGGTCCTAGCGATTGCGGTGCATGATACAAATCTGTCAGGTTCGTAAAAATTAAGTCAAGTGTGCTGCCGCTCTTGTGTGTCGGTATTGTGACGGCTTGCCGCAAATCCAGAACACTGGAAACCCATTGCTTGTTTGTTTGATTGAAGTCACCGGCAATCACAAAGGCAGGAGAGGCATACCTGCGTCCCATTTTGTCGACGAAAAACTGAATGTGCTCGATCAGTTCCTTCCTGTTTCTGGCACTTTCAGGATAATAGACAGAAGCGACAATCAAACATGAAAATCTTTTTGATAAACGGGGGGGTTTACACTCAGTCCATAATATTTCGTGGCCGGAGTCACTGGGCTCGCTTAACAGCTTTGAGGGTAGGTCATTGCGAAAGTAAAGACCAACGCCACCTCCACGACGGTTCAAGCCACGATCACGACGGGTATTAAAGTGGCTAGTGTAGCCTTTAATGCGCGCCGACTCATCAGTAATGTCCCAACATTCGCTTATTATGACGATTGAGGCGTTGTACTGCCTGACGATAACTTCTAGTTCGTCAGTTTTCTTATTCAAAGATCGAGCGTTACAGACGAGGATGTTAGGCAACTTGTGCTTAGCTACAAAAAGCTCTGGACGCAGAGTTGGTGGGTGGTCACAGTCACTGATCACAGCTGGCTCAACATACCAGGGATTTAGAACAGGCGGAAGTTCGCGAGCAGGAAAGCAGCGTACTTCTACTCGGCAACTTTGCCTACGAGGCTGCCTGTTAGATTTTCTCTCAGAGGAGACGAACACTGGAATTTTTACTCCTTGGGTGCGTTTTCCTCCGCGTTTTCCACGGTGACAGCGCTTGATAGATGTTTCAACCACTTGATAATACTCTGGTGTCATTTCTGGGAGTCCGAATGCTGCAGCTACGTGAGAGCACTCTGGTGGCATTTTTAGGAGTCCGATTAGCAACAGTCTGCAAAACATAGATGGCGCTATCGTCAAACAAGGTGAAAAAAGTTCCATTAAGTCAGACTTTTCATACTTGATCTGCATGATGGTTGCACTAAGCAAAGCCAGAAACACTAAGTCTTTGCTTACTTGCATCGTCACAGCAAAAAACAGGGTGAAACCAACACTTAAGAAGCTAAAACTAAGACAGCGTGGGGCGGCTATTTCACAGCGCTCGCCACGCCATCTCTCTTCACGCTCACGGAAGTTATTTGTCCCAGACGGTAAGTGCATGTTCACCACTAGAACTCCATTCCCTATCAAACTGCCCACATTACCATTAGATTTAAATCTAAGGTTAGCTGGGTGGAAAGAGACACTGTCTGTTAATATGAATCCACAATCTAGAGTCATTCCAGCTGACAGGAAAGTATACTTCATATTTTTTAATACACTCAAATGAGCAGTATCGATCTCTTGGACACACAAAACATCCAAATTATTCACTACTAAGAAATTAGCAAGAAAATCTTGCCGTTTTCTCTGCTTCATTCCGATAACGTTTAGAGATATGTAGTGCTGTATCCATTGGATTCGTTTAGGTTTTGGATTTCTTCTCTGATGGCTTAGTACTTTTCGCGTTCTTTCCCTTGGATCCTTTAGATGACTCCGCCGAGTCTATTAAGCATTGTCCTAATAGGCGTAATAAGGTGAATAGCGCTATACGCGATGTTTACGTCTTAATACACACGCCTGTTCAAATACAACCCAATAGGTTTTTATCATTGCGGCGTTCGGTGTTGCCAAGGTAATACAATTTTTCGAGCTCTAAAAATATTCGAAAAGGTTCTAGGTACTACTTGAAGTACACGAGTACAATATAACGCAAATTATACTGTAAAAAAGCTATTAAAATAACGGATAGACAGCATTGATCCTCGAACTGACCAAAAGCCGTCGTAATAGAACAAAAACGTGTTTTTGTTAAGAAAAGTTGTTTCTTTAGCTTCCAACAAAGTAGAACTGTTGTGCTTTCTTTGGCAACCCTGACGACGCTGCGCCTCTCCTCGGCCCGCTGGCGGAACCAACCAAGCGATCTGATTGGCCCTGCACAAGCCAGAATAGAACGCTAGTCTATTCTCCTTATTCACCTTATTACAGCGCGCTCCGAGGAAAAGAGGAATCTGTAATAAGTCTTATACGCGGTAAGACATCTTAGATAGATAGATAGATAGATAGATAGATTTATTTGCGCTAAAAAGCCACAAGGGCCATGGCAAATACAAAATAATAACAACAAAACAACAACAATAACAAACCTACAAAAAACCTTCCCGATATGACAGAGCGATCCGAAGGAATCTTCCAAAACTCTTTAAATCCCCAAAATGTTTACTTTTTAATTTTCTAACAAGTTCCTCCCTCGAGAAAAAACCCACCCTAAAAATTTCCTCCCTTAGATACCTTAAACCCTCACAATCACAAATAAAATGCTCTACATCTTCATCAATCATCCCGCACAAAGGGCAGAAATAAGGACCAGACGAAACTCTAATTTTCCCAATATATTTTCTTCTTTGGCCAAAAGGCAAACAATCTCCTCTCAGACTAATTAAACATTTCATTTCTTCTGGAGATAACCCCGACTTAAAATAAATTTCTTCGCCCCATGCCTCCTTAACCCTATTGTAGAGACTCAGGGACCCAGGAATCCAAACCTTACAACCCCACGCCTGCAACTCCTGGTCCTTTAATACTCTTTGGACTTCTTTCGCGACCTCACCTACCTCTAGCTGAACCCCCTTCCCCTCGTTCCACCTACCTGACAGTCCACACTCATTCAAAATAGTCTTAATTTGGCCAGGCCAAGTACCCTCACGTTCATCCTTTAGTGCCTCCAGGTATGCCGCTTTGGTCAACCGTACCCGAGGAAGCGTAAGGATTTTTTCCCAGAATTTAACCATACGAACTAAACGAACACTACGAAGACTAGTAAGGCCTAAATCTCCCTTCAAAACTAAACTATTTAAAGTAATATTTACCCCTAGAACTCTTTTAAAATACTTAAGCTGTACTGCTTCAAGCTTATCCCCCTGAATAAAACCCCATATTTCACACCTATTAGGACAATGCTTTAAGGTATCGCCTAGGTTGCGCTTTGGTGCGGATCTTGGCTCATTTGGCACAACTGACTGCGATCGTTGGACTTGTTTATTTATTCCCGGAGTTTTGTATTGCCTGTGCTCCGGTGGAACCGTGGCAACAGGTTGCAATGTACCATTATTCTTCTCTACCTCTTCTCCGTAAAAATTTCTATTCGGGCTAATAGGCTAGGCCTAGGCCTCATAAAATTGGTCTGTATGTCAAGAATATGGTTCATTATTTGAATAAAAAATCTATTGTTAGGACTCGGGCGTGACTCGTTCTCAAGACGTTTCGAGACACTTTATTCACGGACTCTTTCTCGTCTCGAATGATTTTTGTCCAGGACTCGGACTCGTCTTGAATCGTGAGCGTGCCTTCGGCCTCGGACTTGGACATGCTGGACTCAGCAACATCTCTGGTTGGGGGGGGGGGGTCAGTCCCCCTACCCCTCTCTAGTTACGTCCCTGGAGGGAGGACCATCGAACTTTCAAGTGCGGCAGATGCTGGGAAAAGGACCTGAAATAGGTGGTAGATTTTCAGATGTTGATGAAGAAATGGTCTCCACTGTTCATTGTACTTTAAAGCCAGAGACCTCAGGTTTGATTAAAGAAAATTGTGTTTGTGTCATTTATCCTAGACATTGAAATCCTTGATTTTATTAATCTTCTACGTCCTTTCGAAATCGATTCAGATAAGAGAATTTCCGAGTATATATTGGTTGTCAAAAAAACAAACAGCTTTAGTTCCCTTTAAGTGCCTAAAAGCTGCTTTGCAAATGAGGTGTCTCGTTATGTCACTCCTCTTGGCAGTCGCGGCTGCTCAGAGCGTTACCGTTAACGTTCCGGGTTTTGGTGACGTACTTGGTGACACAGGTGCCAGCTATTTGACTGATTCATCTTTCTATTCGTTCACGGGTATTCGGTACGCCAAAGAACCTACTGCGGAGACCAGGTTTTTGGTATGTCCTGCGATTTTTTTAAATTTTCTCAGCCATTGCTCATTTCCACGGCGTTCAACGGCATTAATTCAGCGTTTCTTCCAAATTTTAGCCGGTCTATTCTTGGTCGTCTATTCCCCAGAACTTTCACGTTTCTACTCTTGACCATTTTTTCACTAGTCATCTAGTGATATTAGAGATTGTTAAGGTCCAAGTAGTCCTTTTTCTTCCTTGCCTTTTTCTTGCTCATTTCCTTGTCGAAAATTCGTTGGAACTGTTTTTTTTGTTGTCGTTTTACTGAAAGATATACGTATCTCTGGTCACCCATCGTAACACCAAAATGGTAAAGATGGTGTTACAAACCAACAAAAAGAAGATAAAATTCAGTGCGTAATTAACATTCATCATCATGTCCATAGATTGATTGTTCTTTCACTTCTGGATTTCTGCGTCTTTTTGTTTAGGCAGTGTCTATCGTTCCAGGACCTGGAACTTATACCTCAAACGCTAAAAGTACTCGACCGGTCGAGTATGCTGCCACACAGGAGCTAATAGTACTCGACCAGTCGAGTAACAAGGGTCACGGGAGCTATTAATACTCGACCAGTCAAGGAATCGAGCCTTCAGTTGCTATCAGTACTAGACTGGTCGAGTACTAGTGTCTTGGGAAGCTAGAAGTACTCGACTATATGGAACTTGCAGTCAGAAGGAACAGGTCGAGTAATTACTACCATAGGAGCTAACTTTCCTCGACAAGTGAAATCCGGCAAGTTGTAGGGTCGAGTAACCAACACCCCAGGGACTAATAGTACTCGACAATATAATTGGTTAAGTAGGTCGAGTATTCACGGCAATAGCAGCTATTAGTACTCGATCTCGATTTTTTATTTCTCTCTTGATTTTGTCTTCCATGTACACGCGATGGATAGAATAGCATCTGCTGTAACATTTATTGCAGCTGGTTTTCCTCCAGTCCGAACGGAAGTCATCGGCGGAGCAACGGTCACTCGCGTATTCGTCCTTGTTTGCTGTTGGTAATTTTCTTGTATTTCCGTCGCTTTTATTTTTCCTAACATTGTGGTATTTCAGCCTCCTGTTCCAGTTGATCCCCTTCCAGAGGGGGAAGTCTACGATGCCACGAAGAGGGGAACCCAGTGCAATCAACTCGGAATTGGTAGTGAAGACTGTCTGAATCTCAATGTTTTCTCAAGACAGGTCAGCAATTTGTCTTCTAATAAATGATCTCAGAGACCCCCCTAGTTCCATACATGCGCTCTTCATAAAATTCCTTCCAGATTAGTTCATTTTTGACCGCTAATTGCGCTAGCATAAAGTAAACACTGACAGGTTACTTCTTGGTGTACGTTTATCCAAGTTTGTTTGGCTATTTTCAGTTCCTCTTAGTCCTAGCAAGAAACGTTGTAGGTCATGACAAGTGCCAATTAATTTGCTTGCGCATGAAATTTTGTGCCGCATTTATTTTGAAATTAAATTAAATTAAATAAAAATTGGAATAAAGAAGGTCCTAGCCATGCTTAAAACTTTTTAAATGCTTCTGCCTCTATTCGTGATCTATGGTCTACCCAACTATGTTCTGTCAAACTTTATCAAGTTTGTCAGTTTTGGCTTCCGACTTCAGTACTGAGCGCTAGTTGACTTTTCCACGCGGCTAATGCGCGACTGGGTATGAAACGAAAGCCTAGTCGCTTATTCACCCTTCAGATAACTTAACCCAAGATCTCACGTGTGATTGTTATTTTTGCAATTCGTCATAGAATTTATTCATAGAGCGTATTAACATCAGTGCTGCTGACGATCGTATGTGGAGTCACCTGCTTTTACCCACTGACTGGAATAAATGACAGGAACAAAAACTTCTTGGTCGTGAAAACGCACTGGTGGGCCGCACAACCTGCCGCGGAATCACTCTTTCAAGCCAGAAAGTATTTGCGGGATCGCGGAAAACGCCTTAAAGCACAACTCTTACTAAAAATGATCTTTCCCCTATCGAATGGATGAAAAAAAAAGTTTTCGAAAATACTATTACTTTCCACCTCAAACTAGCGATTCTCTTGTTAGCGCTTGCCGATTGTATCCAGCCGTCCTGCTCTCCGACGCGGCGGCTGGGCGCAAAAAATTTGAAAACTAAACGTGCTTTGGTTAAAAAGTGGGAAAACTAAGCAAATAAAAGAAGTAATAAACAGAAGATTATCACATCCTTATGTGTGTAAGAGGTTTCAGCAAACAATGAAGATTCCGGCAAACTTTTCGTTGGGTGACGGGAAAACTCGGCAAGGCCGAAAAAAGTGTTAAAATTCGTAGTTACGAAACGAAAATATGGAGAAAGTCGGGATTTTAGAAGGTTATAATTCCATATGGGAGCTAAGTATATTATAAAAGGCAGAATAAGCAAGAGGAGTCCTTTAAACGACCCATCATACCTATAGTACCAATGCAACCTACTTCCGAATTGCAGTCATTAATTCTTAAACCCGAAGATCTAAATTTTATATGTTAAATTCTAAAGCCGCTAAAGACACCCAGACAATTTTCGCGATTCATGTTTTTTAATGCGGAAATGCTCCCAACGAGTGTTGGCGTATCATGCTGCTGATGCGTAAAACCGGTTATCTCAACTTGCCGAGTTTTTGCAAGAAGTCATGGTCAATTTACACACTGCGTAAAATCCGAGCGTATTTTGAAATCCGAGCGTATTTTACGCACGTTTTGAGCTTGAAAAGATTTCTAGCAATACGGACGTATTTAAATACAAAACGGGCCGATTTCTCTAATACGTCCGTATTGCTAGAAATCTTTTCAAGCCCAAAACGTGCGTAAAATACGCTCGGATTTAAAAATACGCTCGGATTTTACGCAGTGTGTAAACCAACCGGTAATGGGTCTGGAAAAGGCTTACCAAGTCGCGTATAATTTTTTGAAAGTAGAGCTTAGTTTTACAATTCATATAGTTTTGCGTACAGGGGCGGATCCAGAGGGGGGGCGAGGGGGGTGATCGCCCCCCCTAGACTGGCTGTAATTTTTTGTTTTGTTTTACTGCACTTACGGAAGTCTGCATTAACGCATGTTCTAACTACTGTAACTAGACTAGAGAAGTGGAGCCAGGAGCTTGAATTTTTCTTGTAAACAGTTGTCAGTTGATCAAGTACAGTTTTTACCATTATTGTAATATATGAAAACCACATTTTCATTAAATAAGAGACCGACAGGGACACTTAAAACGCGAAAAAATCAGCCTTGTGGCCGACAAAAAGGACACTACCCCCACTCTTTTTGGTAAGAATCGCCCCCCCTAGAAGGGAAGGCTGGATCCGCCCCTGTTTGCGTATTGGAAATATAGATCTGGAAGACAATATGCCTCTGGTTTCCCCTCTCATATGGACAGCAGAAACTGTCTGTGTCGAATTATTCTGACGTTTGTATCCGTGGCATAACTATGCAACTCAACCGATATTATTGTATAAGCCAAAAGTAAAGCTGGCGTATAAAGCTTATTACAGATTCCTCTTTTCCTCGGGGCGCGGTGTAATAAGGCGAATTAGGAAAATATAGCTCGGCTCTATTCTTCCTTATGCAGAGCCAATCAGATCGCTTGGTTGGTTCCGCCAGCGGGCCGAGGAGAGGCGCAGCGTCGTCAGGGTTGCCAAAGAAAGCACAACAGTTCTACTTTGTTGGAAGCTAAAGAAACAACTTTTCTTAAAAAAACACGTTTTGTTCTATTACGACGGCTTTTCGTCAGTTGGAGGATCAATGTTGTTCATCCGTTATTTTAATAGCTTTTTTACAGTATAATTTGCGTTATATTGTACTCGTGTACTTCAAGTAGTACTAAGAACCTTTTCGGATATTTTTAGAGCTCGAAAAATTGTATTACCTTGGCAACACCGGATGCCGCATTGATAAGAACCTCTTGGGTTGTATTTGAACAGACGTGTGTATTAAGACGTAAACATCGCGTATAGCGCTATTCACCCAATTAAGCCTATTTGGACAATGCTTAAAGTTCAATGGGCACATTAAACTACCCCAATCCCACTCTGTAACAACCTAGGAACAATGCTTACCCCCTAGATCAGCAGCTTTTTCAGCAGTTACCTCTCTGTTATATTTCAAAGCGTAACTTTTTGGGCCGGTACATGCTCAATTACTAGCTTGGAGAAAGATAAAAGCGATTTTTCTTATAATACTTAGTAGATCTTTATTTTAAGCATAATTCAGCTTGTATAATTCAGATTTCAATAGGTTATTTGTTTTTTAATTATTTTTGTAGCTATGTTATTTTTTATAAGCTTATTGCATATTCTGGTACATTTTATAAAGCAAGTTATTCAAGCTTCACAACACTATTCCACAAAGAAAAACTTTTAATAGGCACTTTAAGCCACGGAACTTCTGATGAAACACTAAAACAATCAAGTAAACTGCACCTGCGGCTTGACTTTGGTGACATCTAAAATATATCCTTTCTATCAAGCATTGCTGGGAGTTTTTGAATTTCCTGTCACGATATCCCAGCTCCTAAGATTTGGATCGCCGAAATGTCAGAGAGGTAAAGACAAGGGATACCAAGAAAACGGCCGATTTTAGTAGCGCCTTCTAAAGGAAGTCGGAAATGTTTATGTGTGAAGCATTTAATACAAAGTAAAGCATTAGAAGTGTCCATTGTGCTTTAAAGGGACAAGCGTTTTAAGTACAGTCATACTTTTGTAAGCGAGCACGGTATGAGTATCTTAGGATAACCTTCCTTTATCGTTTAGCTTCCTAGTGAGACCAACCCATCTCCAAACCTCCCAGTCCTGGTATGGATCCACGGAGGTGCCTTCTTCATTGGTGCAACTTTCGTTTACCAGCCGTTTGCTATGATGGACCATGAGGTTGTCCTCGTTGAGATCCAGTATCGACTTGGGCCACTTGGTAAGAGGAATAATTGTTGTAAATTTTTTGTTCGGTTTATTTCTAGTTTAATTTACTACAGTTACTGAAAAAGAAGGTTGTCGTTTCCATTTGCCTGTGCACGTTCGCCTTCGAATGTTCACCTTACTTTTGTATCTGTTTCGTGATTTTGTTCACCGTTTAAGTGTCCCTGTTTGCCACTGAACCAGAGAGGGGTGAATCCGAATCTGATTCGGATCCAGGATTCGTCCTTCTGGCCGGATTCGAATCTTCGCTTGTCAGGCTTGATTCGGATTTCTACTGGGATTCCAGACAGCCAATCTTACGAATCCGCTCAAATTTCTGGTCTAAATCCTTCCAGTTACCGTCCAGTTTTTACTCAGTGGGCTTGGGCAGTCCAACTTTTTGGTTTCCACCACCAACCATCCTCGGTAATCTATCACGTTATCTGAGCCTCGTTTTTGTTGCAATAGCGCTGCCGCATCGCTGCTTCAGCGCTTCTTTGCTTTTGCACAATATGCGTTTTGGATTCATTTTCTTCTTGCTTGAAGCGGCAGCGCTGCAGCACCTTGCAGGGAAGCACGGACTTGGTCGGTGAGCAAGTCCGTGATTCTTTAGAAGCACCGCCGTCTTCCTCGGAAGCGCTGCAGTTCAAAAACGGATGTAGAAAGAATCAGTCCGGAATCGGCCGAGAAGTGAACCTGCAGCATGCAACAAAAACGAGGCTCTGATTATCTTATAGATATCAGTGCTTTTTGTCACCTCTGATTTTCAAACAATAACCCATGTACATGGTTTGGTATTAGTTAAGGTCGGATTCGAACCTGGATTCGATTCCGGATTCGAATTCTCAGCGTGAAATTGGGGTTCGGAATCGAATTCGTACCTAGGCCTGGATTCGGATTCGGAATCGAATCGTTTCAGGATAGGAATCGCCAATCTCTGCACTGAACAGTCAAGGTTGAATTTCAAATAATATTACTTCTTAAGTGCGTAAATAAAAATTTCACCACCAACCGTCCTCAGTTATCCGGGGAGCACAGCGCGGAGCGAGGCTTTTAAGTCTTCCAGTCCAAGAAACTAACCACACCCAAACCGTCTGTTTTGGTCAATACAATCTGACTAGATTGCATACCCCTTGTGGTGTAGCATTCTCGGAAAATGGGTATATATCGCTGTATATAGTTGGTTTAATTCTTGGGGGGGGGGAGGCTCATGACCTGTTAACGTGTGTATAAAAACACAAGTGAGCCCTGGATTTGGATGTAGGACACGAGAAACCAAGAGGGGCATAGTTCGTCAGGCCCCCCCCCCCCCCCCCCTTGGGTCATCCCTGGTTTGGTCTAAAGTACTTTTTGGCTTTGCAGTTAAGATGCGCACTTTAAGGGAGCTAGATATTCATTTGATGAGGCATGGTCTCATGGGTTCATGAAAATGTATAGTTTGCTTTAAAGTTTAACTGAAAAGCAAACTAATTTTTGTATCATTTAGTTGAATACACTGAGTTATTTGGATTCTGCTAAGAGATTTTTTTATTTTCCACTATCTGCTCTCGTAGTGAGGTTCAGAGTATCTGCGGCTGTCTCCACAGCGTAAATTCTACTATGACGCGGAATATTTGAATCGGCACACAGACCCGGCTTTTCAGTGGGCGGTGATAAGCTTGGTGAAGACTGCTTAGTGCCTGAACAAAAAATGTTCATAAATCTTTTTCCTCAATCATGCGACACAGGTAGTACCACAAATCTGACAGGGAAATTCCACTATTTGAAAATTGGTTATTCTTGAATAGTGGAGCAACAAAGTAACGCATTTTCATCGGGTCTTCAAGCCTCTCTAAGTGAATAAGTGAGGGGTAACAAGACTGTCCCTTCTCTGCCCTTTTCAGTTAAACTTTAAAGTTTTTTGGGCTTTTTTTACTTTGCGGTTAAGACTAACCCAATCTTGTTGGAGCTCTACTTTTCCAGCCCAGATTCGTCGTCCTAGCACATCTGAAAGTACCGAAACTTGCGATCACCGGAATCCCCCCCCCCCCCTCTAAATTTCCCCACAGTATCCAATCCGGTAATGTAAATGATTTATCTAGAGCATTTGTTTGTTATTCCAAGACTTCATTTGTTTGTTATTCCAAGACTGCTATTCCAAGACTGCAGTCTCGGAATTTTCCCCACAGTATCCAATCCGGTAATGTAAATGATTTATCTAGAGCATTTGTTTGTTATTCCAAGACGAGCATTTGTTTGTTATTCCAAGACTGCTATTCCAAGACTGCAGTCTTGGAACTGCAGTCTGGAATTCTCGACCAGTGAGCATCAGCAGGGGCGTCACTAGCCTTTTACCTTTGGGGGGGGGGGACGTCCGGTTTGTGCCGACGGACTCAAAAATGTGCCGACAAAAAACGCCTTACTTTTCCCGCCAGCACAGAATAGAACCGGGGTAAAACTAACTGTAATGCATCAGTTGAGATTATTCCTTTGATGTAATTTCGTATATTAAAGTTCACACATTTGGCTTTTCATTTTAGCCTTCGCTAAAAAGGTGTAGCTTCCAACGACTGTACCAAGAACAAGTTAAAGTAAGCGCCGCTTGTCACTTCGCTTCTTTTTTTCTTTTTTATTAGTTATTTATTATGTTGTTTGTTGGTGTGTTTAGAAAATAGAAACTTTTACTACTGCACGCCAGCAAAAACGTAGGTTTTTCCATTAGTGCAGTAGATGTAAATAGAAAAGAGTTAAATTGTGTTTATGGATAAAATAAGTATCAAAGTATCATTCCCACCAAGTTCCATCCCGATCTCTCCAATCTAAGTGGGTCACGTATCCCCCTCCCACCCCAACAGTTGTCGGATCAGGTCCGGACGTGAGAATGAACCAGAGACATGTCTTCTATTCAATTATTAAATTTCACTGGAATCCGATCACCCGTTCCAAAGTTACGCATTACTCAATATTCCGGATTCCCCCTCCCCCTAGTCCTCCACGATGATCAGATCAAGACATTTTGTATCACCAAGTCCGTTTGATCAGATCCCTGATGCCCCTGCCAAGTTTCGTCGTTGAAATCCTCAAAACCGCCATCACCGGAATTCCGGGAAAGCTGTCAAAAAGGCTAAGTGACGGGCGAACAAAAACCAAAATTGACACACCGCTGAATCAAAGGCCTGAGTAAATAGTTATCCGCCCAAAATAGTGTCTTAGATTCTAATCTTTAAAATGGGGAAAAACGTGTTTTTATTTATTCAAGAACATGAACGGTCACCTAGTAAATCTTTTTGCTTATCTGAATTCTTTCAGTTTACAAAGCTAGGTAATTTAGAGGTAAGCAAATAGCGCGATGGGAGACAGCCAATCAGAGAAAGACACTCCTATAAAGAAGGCGTAATCTCTGAATCGTGTAATGTACGAGATATTTTTTTTTTACCCGGTGTTAACTTTTCACATTTACCTTCCTTGTTTATTTGAACATTATTCGGAGAACCATGACGGAAGACACAAAACTGAAATTTCCCATCGACCAAACCGTTCCGGATTCTAGACATCCGCTTTCGTCAGGTGGCGAATCGTCATGGGCACGAAGAGTTCTGAAAATCCTAATTCGTCGTGATTACTAATACTAAGTGGTTCCCAACCGTACCGCATACCCTTAATCAAGGTTCAAATAGATTGCGTACCCCCTTTTTCAGAACGTAAAAAAAAAAAAAATTATTATCATAACTGATAAAGTTTCGTTCCTTGATTGTTTTATGGTAAAATGGTCCAGATAAAGAGAATTTTAAATATTATTTAAAATATATTTTCTATATTTTGTTTTTAAAATGTATAATAAATGGTAATAGGAATACAAAAAAATAATGTGTATTTTTATATGATTGTTATAGAATTTTTTTTTTTTTTTTGAGGTTGAATTTTGTAATAGAAATAGTTTGAATTATGAGAATAAGAATAGTGGAAAGATAATCACGTAAAAATTGTGTAATATGATTGAAATGTATTGATAGTGGAAAGAGTAAATATTGTTATTGAATTTAGTTTTTTTAATTTAAAATTTATAAATAAAGATAGGATGGAAGTGTAAAGATTAGAAAGGATTGAAGAAAAATAAAATAATTAAGAAATTAAAAAATAAACGTAGAGATAGAGGAAAGTGTAGGTGGCCGGTCATTTGTTTAAGTTAAGAAAAAAAAAAGAAAAAAGTAAGTTGATAAGACCGTTGGCGTCACCGAGGGCAAGTGGAAGCGTGGTCACCTGGCCAATTCATATTAACTGGAAGAACAGAAAAGATACTACGCGGCTATTAAATTTTCCACTTGAGGCTGCTTTGTAGCTAAAATGTTGTCGAATCTTGGTTCAACGTCATTAACCGCAATATTTTTTACAGCCAGCCTGTTTCTGTGTTTGCTTTTCATGTTCGCCGTGCTTTCATCAAGATTCATCGCGAACTTTTTTGGTAGCTTATTTCGCAACCTGAATGACATTATTACTGGTCTTCGATTCTTCTTGAGACAATATTGTTTGACACTGGAACAGATTTTACAGCAGTAGGCTAGTTGTTTTTGGAATCAACATTTTTCATAGACTTTCACTAGGGATTATGATCAGAGGCGTCACGCAAGGGTTGGCAACACCCCTCCCCCCAAAGTGGTCGGCCAGACGGTTAAAAACAAAGGATTCGGCGCGAAGCTCCGCGGTTTTTCCTAAAAGTAGTTATTTAAACAAAAATGTCGATAAAAATGGCCTGTCGGACAGTAACAAAACCTTGCCCCTTAAAATATATTTTTGCTGGTGATGCCTCTGCTGGTAGTATTAGACTTTCTGCAATCAAAAGTGAGTGAGGCGAATTTTGAAGCCACAGACTAAATTAAATCAATCCTGGTTCCTTCGCGTACCCCTTTGGGTACGCGTACCACCGGTTGGGAACTACTGCTCTCATAAGTCTGACTGCTCTATATGACTAAGTCCAAAATACGCCAGTGACCCTCAGGAAGAATGAGAAAACGAATCACGAACGACTCAAACACAACAACTCAAATCCTGTGTCAGTCAATCATGGCGATCGCTGGGGACAGCTGTGGTATCGCATCCGGCTCTTCTAGTAGGTACGCGGCGATTTTGCATCGGCAAGGAGAGTTAGTCATCAAGAGTATCATGATCGTTCTTGTATGGCTTTGACCACTCGGCCGTTGACTAGTAAGCCAGAGAAAAGGGTGTTTAAAGGACCCCTCTTGCTTATTCTGCCTTTTATAATATACTTAGGCCCATTCACAACGGTTTTTAGCTAATACTCGATACCAGCCAGTTCCGGAAATCGCTCTAAGACCGACAATTCGCTGGGTTTCTGCCGTTCGCAATTGATCTTGGTCCCAGTTTCGGATACCAGCTAGTCTCGCACCCAAGTTGAAATCAGTTCAACTTTCGAGGGTCCTAGCCAATCAGATTATTTTGGGGAATATTGAGGAATATTGTGATTGGCTAGTTTCGAACAAGCCCAATCAATAGACAAAATCACATCCACTCCTTGCTGTCTTGAAAACCGAAAGTGAATTTAGGTCACTGTTCTTCGGTCTCACGTGGTTCAGCGTTAGCCAATCGGAACACATCTGAGAATTCCCGTAAGTAATGTGATTGGCTAGTACCCTGAACAGTTGAACTGATTTCAACTTGGGTGCGAGACTAGCTGGTACCCAAAACTGGCACCAGTATCGATTGCGAACGGCAGAAACCCAACTAATTCTCGGTATCAGAGCGATTTCCGGAACTGGCTGGTACCGAGTATTAAATAGTCCTTCAGCCCAAGCTGACTGCGAATCATATTTGACGGTTCAAAACGGATAAGTCAGCTACATTTTATTAGAGCTATATTTCGGCACTTCTTGGCCTCTTCAGGCTCAAACCGCTCAAGCTGGAAAATGAACTTGTAGAAAAACAATCAAACGTTCTTCCTTAAATATCTGATTTTTGAACTTCTTCTCCGAGGAGTCACCTGTCTCTTCTTCTTCTTTCCAGCTAAGATGGATACTTGTCGGCTGCATGTGTGGGCGAATTGAAGTTCCGTACTTTGGTGATAAATAGTCCTTCAGCCCAAGCTGACTGCGAATCATATTTGACGGTGCAAAACGGATAAGTCAGCTACATTTTATTAGAGCTATATTTCGACCCTTCTTGGTTTAACTCCAACCAATTTTCGGAGAAGAAGTTCACAAAATCAGAAATTTAAGGAAGAACGTTTGATTGTTTTCCAGCTTGAGCGGTTTAAGCCTGAAGAGTACCCTTGCCAAGAAGGGCCGAAATATAGCTCTAATAAAATGTAGCTGACTTATCCGTTTTGCACCGTCAAATACCGATAGCTAAAACCCGTTGTGAATGGGCCTATAGCTTCCATATGGAATTATAAGCTTCTAAAATTCCTACCTTTCTCCATAGTTTCGTTTCGTAACTACGAATTTTTAGCGCTTTTTCATATATTCAAACAATATTTACAACGGATATACGTCAGCTACGATTCTTCGTCAGCGATATTTCGGCCCTTCTTTGCAAGGGTCCTCGTCAGGCTCGTCAAAGAATATTAATCTACGGAGTACGTGGGCTTTTTCATCCTTGCCGAGTTTCCCGTCACCCAACGAACAGTTTGCCGGAATCTTCATTGTCCGCTGATAATCTTCTGTTTATTCCTTCTTTTATTTGCTTAGTTTTCCCGCTTTTTAACCAAGGTGCCTTCAGTTTTTAAATCTTTTGCGCCAAGTCGCCGCGTTGGAGAGCAGGAAGGCTGGATATATCGACAAGCGCTAGCAAGAGAATCCCTAGTTTCAGGTGGAAAGTGATGGTATATTCGAAAACGTTATTTCTGATCCATTTTTTAGGGGAAAGATCATTTCTAGTAAGAGTTGTGCTTTAACAGGCTAATTATGACTATTTTAGGATTCCTGTCCCTGGATGTTGATGGAATGCCCGGCAACGCTGCACTGTATGACATGGTTGAGAGCCTTCGATGGGTGCAGAAGAACATAGCAGCATTTGGAGGCAATCCGGATGATGTCACTGTTTTTGGTGAGAGTGCAGGGGCTACCAGCATCGGACTGCTTCTTCTGATGCCACAAGCACAAGGTGAGTAATCCCTTCGATCATCCTTGGCCCGAGTTTCGTTTACCTGCTGCATATCAGTACGTGCAGCAGGCCTGTATCCAGGAATTTTTTCGGGGGGGGGGGGGGTTGCTTGCGGGTTGGACAAAAAAGACATGGATT
Organism: Branchinecta lynchi; assembly: GCA_023053575.1. Taxonomy (NCBI): domain Eukaryota; kingdom Metazoa; phylum Arthropoda; class Branchiopoda; order Anostraca; family Branchinectidae; genus Branchinecta; species Branchinecta lynchi. The sequence goes on along the minus strand of JAKZAP010000018.1, from coordinate 1,148,494 downwards.
ACAGGGAAAAGCCTGTAAAAATTACTATTTTTGTGTGTTTCGGGGGGGGGGGTCAACCCCTCCCCCCCCCCCCCCTGGATACGGCCTTGACGTGCAGTAACCTAGAACTAATCCGAAACAGCTTTACGAAAGACAGTTTTCCTTTTCCTTACATCCCCTAATTTTCCCTATCATTTGGCTGCTTGCTAGGCAAAGATTTTTCAAACCAACAAAGTTTGTCTGCGGAAGTTTATTGATCTCTGTATTTCAGGCACGGGTTTCGAGGGCTTAGAAAAGTTGAGAAAAATTAAATCTGTCCTGTCTTTTGTAGGTTACCTTAATTTTGGTTTTTTTTTATCGTGTTAAATTTTTCATCAGTGCTGTTTACTATATTCAAACAATGTTTACAACGGATATACGTCAGCTACGATTCTTCTTCAGCGCTATTTCGGCCCTTCTTGGCAAGGGTACTCGTCAGGCTGTCAATCTTCTGGGTCAACATCGGGGAAAGAAACAAACTTTTAGTAAATAACTGAAGCTTCTACCGACTATAAATATCTTATCAGGGCAAATTACTTTCAAATACCACTGTAAGGAAAAACTAGTCCTGGGATTTAATTTTTGACACGGCCGCTGTTTTTGCTGCACGATTGGGGCGATGACAGGGAAGTTTTTTTTTCGTATTTTGATTAACTTCGGTTTTGTTTAAAACTTAAATATTGTTTCATTAATAACCTCGATACACGTTTCTATTCTGGACTACTCGCCTATTTGCCCTAATAAGATATTTATAGTCGGTAGAAGCTTCAGTTATTTATTACAGGTTTGTTTCCTTCCCCGACGTTGACCCAGAAGATTGACAGCCTGGCGAGGACCCTTGCCAAGAAGGGCCGAGATATCGCTGAAGAAGAATCGTAGCTGACGTTTATCTGTTGTAAATATTGTTTGAATATTTGTTTCAAAGTCAGCTTGGGCTCAGAGAGTATTTAGTGTTGTTTACTTCGTTTTCTATCACTGCGTTATAACTAAAAAGCGGGTCACATATAAATAAATAAATAGATTGTGATTAGATCAGGAAATTTCTTCACCTGTAACAGCTCTCGGCCATGCAAAAATAGTTCCAAAATTTTCTTCTTCAGTCATCGGCTCGGCAGTTCTTCAAAAGGGTCTAAGGGTGGAATTTGTACAGTAGATCTATGTCTCTTCGGACGTCGCATTGAACCGCGCTGAATAATATGGTGACAGTCAAACCTAGCAAATATTTTTGCGGAAGTTTTACACAGTACAGAAAGTGAGTCAAATTAAAGCCACTACCTGTTATTGTTTCAATTTTTGTATCCTGTTTCCTTTAGTCCGATTAGCACTGCAACAGTTTTGCGTTACTTTCTTGACGATCCCAATTATCCCAGCAGAAGAAAGCGCCAAGAAAGCTTCATATTTAAATATCAAAATCAAGAAAATTTATCAATCAATTCAGAGCAGGTGTGAATCGCCACCTGGCTGAAATTCACTATGGTGTATGGAGAAATTTATAGAGGCGAAAGCCTTTGAGGCTGTTATATTATTATTATTATATTATTCTTCATGTCACTGATTTCAAATTCTTAACTTAAAATTCCGATTTGACCGTTTTCCTGGCGAGAACAAGACTCAGGTCGTCTAAGATTTAGAAACGTGTTAGCCTACTGTACTTTGTGAAGACAAGAATTTTAGCGCTTCCGATTGGAACCAACCCATGCGAGGAGTTATTTAAAGGTAAGCTTCACCACAAATCTCTCTTTTGACTCTCCAGTTTTTGAAGTTCCGCAACATTCTCTCAAGATTGAAGATTTCCGCTGAGACCGGGTTTAATATTTAAATAAAACCAAAAAAATAAAAGGTAAAAAGGATATCCTGTGCTTGTATTAGTTGCGTTTTTGCTGATACCATGGTATCTGATACCACGGTCTAAAGTCGTTTTCGCAGTTATCGCGGTATCTGATACCACGGTCAAAAGGTGTTTTTGCAGTTATCGTGGTATCTGGCAAGTTATCGTGGTATCAGATATTCAGATACTACGGGGTGACCGTGGTAACTGGTCGTGGTATCTTGAAAGTCATCTCACTTTCATAAAATTTTGTCAGACTGGTGAGAAAGAAGTTTTAGCACTTAGTGATGTAACTGGATATCTGTGTTTCTTTTGGGATGACTTCGAAAAGTACAATTTCGGCAATAATCGTTTTTGCAGAGCACCGTGTATCAGATACCACGGTAACTGCAAAAACGACTAATTGTAGATCCAGTTACCGTGGTAACAGATACCGTGGTATCAGCAAAACACGCAACTATAATTTCGGTTAGGAAGAAAAACCGGGCCGTCAGAACTTAGGCCGTTTATCACAGGCAATCTTTTTTCCAGGACTTTTCCGGAATGCGGTTGCGCAAAGTGGCTCTGCCCTAGTTCCCTGGGCGATTGACAACGATCCAGTTCCAGACACCCTAGCCATTGCCCAGAGGGTTGGATGTCCCACTGAGCCAATTGATGAAGTCATCAGCTGTCTACGGACGGTTGACGCAGGGGAGCTGACATCTGCCTACACAGCACATGCGGTAATGATTATGTAATAATGTTTATTCTGATTTCCTCGGCCAACCGTTGGAGGGTGTCAGAGTTTACTGTTGTGTCGTCTATGGTGGTCGATGCATTTTCATTCGTCACTTGCTTTTCACACGGAAATTTAACCAGCTCAAAACTTCTGACCTGCAGATCACCAAATCCAAGTTCCTTGGGGGGGGGGGGGGTTGAGGGAAGAGAGTTGATCTGGAGGAGAGTTAAAGTAGTGAATAGTAGTTGTTCGTTATAAACATGTTTTTGTTAACATTTTCTCGGCTTGCGCAGGTGTTCTTGTCACCTTTATTTATACCATTAAGGAGAATGAATCTTCATTCATTCTTTTCAAAGAATAAAATATTCTTTCATTCTTTCCTAGTTGATCGATCGCCCTTGCTATCGTAAACTCTATTAAACGAAAAGCATGGAGTGGTGCAGAGATAGGCGAGTCGGAATCCGATTTCGGACTCGAATCCCGGATTCGTCCTTTCGGAAGGATTCGAATCCAAATTTGAAACTTCTGCTTGTCAGGCTGGATTCGGATTAACCTTCAAACTTACGAATCCGCTCAAATTTCTAGTCTAGGTTCTTCCAGTTTCCGTCGCACAATGTGTACAGTCGGCTTAGGCAATCCAGCTTTCTCATCTCCACCCCTAACGTATAGTAATCTATCACGTTATTCAATTACTTTAGATATCTGTTTTTTTGTCCCCTCTGATTTTTAAACTATAGCCTACGCATAGGATTGTTTTTATTAAGGTCGGATTCGACTCCTCAGCATGAAATGGAGGATTCGGATGCGTAATCGGATTCGTACCTAGCCCTGGATTCGGATTCCCCCATCTCTGGAGTGGGGACTGGATAGTTGTTTGGTGACTACTAGATTAGGATTTGCGTGTTTTTTCCAGAGCGAACTCCTTCTTAGCGGCCGTAATCCTTTCGGTGGGACCAGCCCTGTGGTGCAGCGAGCAGGTTCAGACCGTCTCATCACTGACGACCCGAGAGCCTTGATGGAGACCGGAAACTTCAACAAAGATGTGAACGTCATTTTTGGAGCAAATAAGCACGAAGGAACTTTCGTTACAGGCGGTAGGTGACTCGTGGATACAAGTCTCTATTTGGGATCCCAAAACGTAAGTGGAGGGATACCTATGACGTCGCAAAAGTTGTCCGTCTGTCTGTCTGTCTGTGAGCACGATATCTCTCGGAGGGAATGAGACAATTTGATGAAACTTGGTGTCAGGATTCTTTGGGTCAAGAGTAGAGTTCGTAGATCGGCTTCTTAGCCCTATATTTAGGGGTGGAGGAGGGGGGTTCAGATTAAGGGGCATTTTTTTTTTTTAAAAGCTATTGAGATAGTTGATTTAGGGATAAAGAGACATTTTGAATCCGAATATGAAAGTTATTTTCTTGCCGGACAAATAGTTCACCCGGAATCTGTCGAAAACCGGAGACAAAATTTGTCGACCAATTTTCGGCTATAGCAGTCCCTACCCTTTTTTCTCGAACCAGTATAGCTCTGCGCGTGGATGACGACATTCATTTGTTTATTCTATGGACGTTGGAGAGATCTAGTGCAATCGAAGGTCGAAGGGGTTGATATATAATGTTCTAACGACGAAATATGTTGTTCAAGCGAGGATGTCCTTCAATGAGGATTCACTGGTAAAGTACAGGTCAAGTTCGTAGATGGGTCCTTTAGTCCTATATCTTTAGAGGCAGAGGAGGGGTTTCGAATTTACGGTAAAAACATGTATGTTTTATAAGCTAACAAGATATTCATTGACGGGGTAAGGAGGTCCGCTGAATCCATATGTGAACTTAGTTTTCTTGCTGGACAAATGGTTCATCACGAATTCGGCTGAAACTGGAAATTTGGTTGAAGCTCAAAGTTGTTTCTGAAATCGATTAGAGATTCGGTATCGGGGCAAGGAGACATGCTGAATCCATTTTTTTACTTTATTTTAACAGTAAAAATGTTCAAGGAATCTGACTGAAATGACGAAGACATGACCGGATTGTTCGAATCAAATGTTAGATTTTTGGGATCCCATCGAAACCTTTGGTCTTATTTCCACTAGATGGCCCGGACCCAAGAATGGGGAAGGTCAAGAACTTGTAAAGCTGCTCTAGAATGAACAACTGTCATGCCTTGCCCGAAAATTAATCGTAATATGCTGCAAAGAAATCGTCATACTTTGCCTTGCTATAGAGCACACTTTGCAGATCCATTGGAGTGCGAGAAAAGTGTGCCGGAGCTACAGAGTATTTATGATGTGTCAGTTCTTGATAACACAATGACTAAGAGCGTGTTCCATCCTACTTACCGTAGTTACTACGCATGACGTCACAAATTCTGGCTTTTTGCCGTCAAGGCTGGAACGATTTTTCTATTTTCCAGCAGGATCTCACGCCAGGGGTGAATCCGACCAATCACGTTACAGAGATGCGTGGTTACTACGCTTACTACGCTCCCGAGCATGGTAAGCAAATAGTAACTATTAGTTACTATTCCGACAAGGTTGGAACGGTCAGCGTAGTAACTTTTTGTGAGGATGGAACGGAAATAGTAACTAATAGTAACTATTGTTAGAAGGATGGAACACGCTCTAAAGTACATCTGGAGCAGTGTTTCCACTTCTGTTTTCTGAAAAATCCCAAATTCAGGAAGAAAAATCCCTAAAAATCCCTTTTTCTTCAAAGAATAATCCCTTGATAAATCCATCTTCTGCTTCCTGCAATATCCAATAATTACGCCCGTCTGTGTGTGCAGTGGGGGGGGGGGGGACCTAAAAACATGTGGCTGGATAATACCCGCTCTACCGGTTATAAAGAATAGACTTGAAATTATACGAATTTCAAGAAATATAAACACCGTGTCTCTCAATTCAACAGTCTCTTAATTCTGCCATCGCTAGTAAAAGTCAAGCTCCAGTAGTAGCTTTTAATGACTGCACAGAAGAAAATTTTACACTTAGCGCCGCAGGCGAAAATTTTCAGATCCGCCTTTTGTTTTACAGAAAAAAATCTACTACTTGCCATACAAATCTCAGCTTTCAATGTGGCTCAACGGGCCCCAAATATTCAAGTAAATTCACAACTACTGCAGTTATTGTGAAGTTGATGGATTTTTTCCTTTAGACGAAATAATTCCAAAATTTCCATTTGAATACTGAAAACCCCTAAATATCTCACTTGTCCTTGAAAAACCCCTTATCCCTCTTTAGAAAAAAAATTCCGAGGAAGGCTTGGAAATCCTTCAAAAAGGGATAAATCCGTCGAAGTGGAAACACCGATCTGAAGGCTTAAACTACCGCTTTTTGCTGTTTGTCAGCACCTCACTTACTCCAGCCTACACCGTTCTTCTCCTAGTCGTTTCTGCGCAGTAGCAAACCTTAATCGGTTATTTTCGCGAATTGAGCATGTCGTATTCACGTCTTATAACGGCCAAAAACTGCCCGCAAGGGCATGACTCGCAGAAAAGACAAGCTCAGTGCTTGAGAAAGTGGCGAAGTACATCATTCAGGGATCCTTTAAACAAGAGTTGTGTAGTACAGAATTTTCAGGACAAGAAATCCGAAGTACATGTTAATGAGAAGTAAAGTGGAGGGCATTTCGTAGTGGAGTAGAGATCAACCAGTGAGTCGTTTTTTTTCTAGTTGTCTACGATGGATATTTGGGACCGAATGGCCTCCTGAATGACACAGAATTCCTCCAGCGCGAATGTTTCTACGTCATTATCAGCGCACTAAGTAAGATCTTTTCCCAGAACCTTTTCAAACCGTGACAGTTTCTGTAGATTTCAGCTACGTCAGCAATGATCGATTGTGTCTTTTATTAGAATGCCAAGTGTCGTTGCTTTTACAGATAAAATACAGGTACGACGAGCTTTTAGGGATACCTATGATTTCGTTAAGTTTGTCCGTCCGTCTGTATTATCACGAACAGCCTTTAGCTGAACCGTTTTCTAAGACCACCCATCGCTGTTACAGAGATCATGCAGGACAATGATCTGAAAGAGGGTGGAGGAAGCACAGTAAGCTTATAATTGTTGAAAGTATAACTATAGCCTGTACAAAACGGGAGTTTCAGAAAAGAAATGTAAACCAAAATTTAACTTCTCATTTGTTATTAACTAGTCTAGAAAAACTCAAGCATTGTACAGTTTTCGTAGATACACAGCTGAATTGTTTACGGACAGGCGAAAGAAACCACAGTTTGGTGTAAACTATTTTTCCATACTATCAAGAACAAATAAGAATAGATCCTTCATTACCCTTAATACCGTCTAGAGATAAGATTTTGTCAACCCCTACTTATTTTCTTTTTTAATTTATTTTTAAACCTGTTAATGCAATTTTTATTTTTATTTATCTTCACATTGCACTATTTTTTTTTAGTGCGTAATAAAATTCATCATTATTTTTATTTTATAGCGGGGGTATACCCAAGCGACGAAGAGGTGGATGCCATCATCGCCAAGTACTTCGTTAGGCTAGAACTCGGGAACTTCACTACCATGATGCCCGGTTTCGTTGATGTAAGTTAGATATTTTGAAGTTTTAGATGAAGCTAGAGACACAATTTACACAATCAACCTTTTTTCATATGTTCGGCGTTGAGCGGTAATCCCACCATAGACCTTAGTTCTTCCTGCACCTTCAGAGGTAGCTAGGGCATCTAGAAAGAGTTGCAAGTCAGTCGCTCCGTGTGACTGCTGATAAGCCATCTTCCGGATCAGGCATGACAACACTCCCTTCATAAATCCAGTGAAGAATTGCCGCCAGATGCGTTAGAGAAACAACAACAATCATACGTGGTATCTTGGTATAAGTTATCTGAAGAGGGAATAAGCGGTTCATACCGAATCGCGCATCAGCCACGTAGCAAAGTCAACCAGTAGTCAGCACAGTCGGAAACCAGAAATGACTTGATGAAGTTTTACTGAACAGAGCTGGGTAGAGCACACATAGAGGCAGGGACATTTAAACAATTTTGAGCATGGCTGGGCCTGGGATGAATTGAAAATAGCCACACACAAAAACTGGTCAAGAAGTAACGTGCCATTGTCAGAGGCGTTACTAGCCAAAATGTTTTGGGGGGGGGGACGAGGTATTTACCGACTGGCTGGTAATTTTTACCGACTTTTTTTTGCAGAAAAACGACTGTTTTCAACAACAAAAATGACATTTTTGCAAAAAATCGACTGATTTTCAGAAAAATCCACTGATTTTCAGAAAAACCGACAATTTGACGGAAAACCGATAAATTTTCAAAAAAACCCACTGTTTTCATGAAAAAAAATCAACGCCCCTGGCCATTGTTTACTTTTTGCTAGCGCATCTGTCGGCCAAAAAATAACTAATCTTGAAGGATCTTTGACGGATTCCGGACATACCGTTTTTGCCGAGGTGGCTCAGGAAGGGGGAGCCTGGGAAAAAGCGACTTTAAGTCTGGAGTGTTGGTTGGGCCCCCGATATTCCGGAATCTGGAAGTCGTCATAGAGGCAACATATTCTGTTTTGTAGTCAAGATAAGTACTATGTAAAAAAGTAAAATAACGCTCTCAGTAAATGGTAACAGCTAAACCTGGGAATTGTACCATTGCCCGAAAGAAGGCACGAATCTGCATTCGTAATGCGCTTGCAGGGGTACAGTCGTCTGCAATTTCGGGACAGGCATTATACTGGATTTCCCTGGTTGAAAGGGAGGTTTGGAAGAAACTGGACCTTCTGCCGATTATTTTTCCTCTCAAACTGAAGAGCACTTTTTTCAGATGGGTAGTGGTGTCTTCTTCAAAGATGGTACACTGGACTCCGTCAAGTACTTCTCTCGCTACAACCCGAACACTTACCTCTATGCGTTCAACTATTATGGAAGACTCTCCATCTTTCCCTTACTTTTTGGCAACAACCCAGACATCCCAAGAGGTGAGTAACGTTTTCCCCTATTTGATTCGTTGTCCAACAGATTTTCTAGGCCCATGATCTTTGTTCGCTGCTAGTATTCAAGTATTTATTTATTTTACTAAAATGATATAACGCTGGACAAATTGGCCTAGAAGGAAAAAAATCTTGTGTAGGCCTAGCTAAACTGCAATTTAAAGATTAACAAAAATGAAACGCAACCGAAAAAGATACAAAAAAGAGGAAAACAGAACAAAAGAAACAAGGAAAGAAAAAGAGATTTATTGAGAGAAACTGAATGGTTCTGTATGGGTATTTGTGAAAAAAGTGTTCCTGATTCTTGTGTTTTAGTAATCTTGTGACCCGCATTTCGGTTTCGTTTTCGCATGTTCATTTGCCCCATTCAGGCGCTGGTGGCGCGTAGCTCGTTTGTAGAAGAAACGATGCTGGCTCCACTCTAGTGTCAGCAAAGTCATCTACCGGAAGTGCGAGAAACTTCTTGATGATGAAAGGTATCGCGGGGAGACCCTTACGGTAGGAAGACCTTAGGAAACGAAGCAGTGAGCTCATTTGTAGACGAAATGATGTCGGCTCCTCAGCAGTACCAGTAAAGTCATCCACCGGAACTGCGGGAAACTGTTCGAGGTTGAACAACGTCGTGGGTAAACCTCGAGGATCGAAAACGATGTTCGAAAAATTTCTTACCCTCTGTGTACTGCGTGACCACACAATCTTGAGGCAAGAAGGAAATCCGGAAATCTGACATCTCAGACTTGGATATTTCTCCAGCCATTACATTGTCCACTGGTGCCGTGGGATCCTGCTCCTAGTTCCTGCTAAAGTTCCTGGTTTCTCTGAACACGCACACGAATCTATGCTTTAATTAACTACCTCACTCGACCACAGTATACACATTTGCTTGCTTGCTAAACCCGACTTTAACTAAAGATTACTCTCAACTTCAACCGTGCGAAGCAGTGATTTATTCCTGATCCCAGGTCTTACCTTAGAACTTCCGGAAAAAAGTGACCTCGTTCTCCCTTAATTTGTTTGGCGAGTTCGCCCAAGCATCAGAATCTCTTAACAGTCTCAGACAAACGGTGGAGACTATTACCAAGAATAAATTAAGCCAAGTAGAACCTTCACCTTTGGTCCCATGCACCGATTATGAAGAAATTGACCCCGAAAAAATTGAGCAGAACTAGAGCTAATTGCTGAGCTTTGCGTTGACCTCGTCTGCTATACTCTTAACCGCTGCGAATTAGAGAGGAAAAAAGCGTACCAACCGTATGAAATCACAATGGTATAAACCCAGCAGTCTGTTTAATCTCGACTTTTCTTCTCTGAGGCTTTACCGCGATGAGCTGTTTATAGAGGTAAAGAATTTTGATGTTCCGCGTAGCTTACCTCTGCTCGTTTGCATCAGTAATTGGGAGGCGAGGGTGCTGCTCCTTATTTATCGTTGCTAAAACTAAAGCAACATCCATGACAAGACTCCCATTAAGTTTCCGGACTAAAAAGTTTCCTCTCTTCCACCTGTGATATTGTTCAGGAGTATAAAATGCTACGACAGAGAGGAAGTAGTGGTGGGAACTGGAGTCTAGCCGAGGTATAGTTCTTGTAAGGATACTGCGGTCAGATTGCGGCAAATTCCACGGTGTTGCAGGACTCCGATCACTGAGATTTTATCATATTTCCTTTTAAAGACCTAATCCAAAGCCACCGGTTTATTTAGATTTGAACTTGATTGTCGGGTTGCTATTTTGGCTCGAGCAAAAATCCATGTAGAACCTCTTCTTTTCGAGATGACGAAATTTTTCACGTTTGATTAGCAAAGAATGATAAGACTGAATGGATTATTTTTTGTATGTCTTCAGGAGTACCACACTGGCTGTTTTTTTTATTTTTTTATTTGTATTTGTCATAAACAGTTGGAGCATTAGATGGAAATTATTATTTTGATCCTTGGCTCCTTACGCGCCATAGCGGCTGTCCCGGACAATCGGCTGAGATGTAGTCCAGACCGAATTATTCCAAACTTAGGAAATTTGGTGGGGTTTTCTTTTATTTGCTCATTTTTGACGATGTTTTTTTGTAGGTCTGAACATTCATATTGGCGGTAGGGATGGTTATCATTGTGTGTGTGGTAGAAATACCTTTTTGTGGTCCGCTTTAACAACTGGGAGAGCCCGAGACTGACTCGTACATCAGCAATCAGCTTAAAAAAAAAAAAAGCTAAAAAAAACTAGAAGAGGTGGTCGAAGACAGCAACAAAGAAGACCACCAGACAACAAATTAGCTAATCCACTTTATGGGAAACGATCTGAAACAAATGTTGGTATAAAAATGTATAAAACTGAGTTAACCTATAAAATTTATCTGTATCGTTAAATGTCGCTCAAAAAGTCTTTGAAAGGGTATTCCTTCTGCCAGTTAGTTTAGGAACGTCTAGCTTAACGATAGCCTCTTCATATGGTATTCTGTATTCTTCATATGACATTCTGTATTCTACGAGAATGATCGTATCGTAACAAAAGTATAATAAACATACATATAAGTAACATAAAGTATCGTAACAAAGTATAGCAACCGTACCCAAGACTACTCCTGCCCGCGCATGCCCCATTGACAGTACTGAACGATTCTATGACAACTCACCACAAGACAACTCGCCACACCGACAACTCCGAACCGACAAGTCGTCGCACAGACATGTCACCACACCGACGACTCGCCACACCGATAACGTGCCGCAGCGTCATTTCGCCCTTTCGCGAGCTATCTGTGTGGCAAGCTATCGGTGTGGCAGGTTGTCGCTGTGGCAAGATGTCACTGTGGCGAGATGTCGGTGTGGCGAGTAGTCGGGTCCCATCTGTGGCTGTGGTGAGTTGTCTTGTGGCGAGATGTCTCGACACGGTACAAACGCGATGGAACCGGAATAGAAACGAAAACAACTGCGGGACCGAGTGCGGGACGTGAAAGCATTTGTCGGGAACCTAGATTGCGTGAGCCAGGGACTGACGAGATTTGAATTACTCAAAAATGCTCCTATGCTGATGATTGGGAGGATAATTTGATTGGCCCATTGAATTACAAGAGTGTGTTGTGAAGAAAATAAGAAAAGGAACAAAAAGCCTTTCAAAACAATTAGTCCCCAGTTACCAATGACATCACAGACATTTGATCGTGGCATGGCTGCAAAAATTAAGGTGCTAAGAGGGTCGGACGAGTTACTGCTCGGTGAACGAACCACTCTTCGAATCTATTTCAGTTTCAATTTTTCAGTTTTAGTTTCACTTTGTTCAAAAAATATGCGACCGATAAAGCCGATTATTGATTTGTTGGTGCATAAATATAACAGTATCATTCCTCAAACATGTCCAGAATGACCAAATAGAAATACCAGTATGTACAATCGACAAAAATAAACGTAGGTTGCAGTGTGGACCCGGCATTAAAAAGCTTGACAGATGAAGGCACAAAGCATGACTCGGGTCGAACATGCAATACAAAATACTCATGCAATTCAATTCAATTCATTTTAATTTCAACATTCCTTAAACAAAACAACAAACAGAACGCTCCCAAGAAGGGCACAACCGTGTCCTGTGCGGGAGTGCACAGCTTTTGATCATCTATTACCAACAATGACACACATTTCTCGTCTTAACCTTATCATTTCATTTTCTTTGCCCCCCCCCCCCCTACCCAACCCAACCCTCGTTCACTAATAATAATAATGAAATATTCACCATAAATAAAATTCCAAATAATTATTCCACATTTATCTAACTGTCCAAAAAATAATTTTTCAATCTATTTTAAACAAAAACTGGTTCTCGGACTCCCTGATTCTCTCCAGAAGATGATTCCATACCTTCACACCCGAGTTCCTCACACAAAACCCTCCTCTTGACGACTCTGCAATATCATTCACCAACAAACTCACATGTCTTGTCTCATGCAGTTTTCAAATTCAATTTCAATACAAAGCTTCGCTCCCCCCTCCCCCCGGATAATTAATGGGAAGCATCCGTGAATTAACAGTATAACTAGAAGAGTTCTTCGTCGAGCGTTTTTCTCCTTTTTTTTCATTACTTAGTTATTGGGTTCGAAGAGACTTGACTTTGTGTTCCAGGTTGCTGGCTTTTCCCCCTTTCCGTTCCGTTCGAATAAATATGACTAAGTCGAAAACACACTATATATATATCTTATTTATAACCCGCCAAATACAGAATGTGGTAGCGGAGTAAAGGCAATAACGCGAAATAGCACAAGATAAATAACAGTATTAACACACACAAAAACTTAGACATAATTACTAACTGGGCCTGAAAAATTCATGAAAAACATCATGTACTCGAAGACCAAGATGACGAGATGTAGATAGTACTGACGCCGACGTTTTCTCGAGTGAGCGAATCACATCTTGGGACGCCGAACTTCTGAACTAATTTGTGGTTGCGACAGGAACGAGGAAGGTACATAAAAAATTCACAATGATTATAGTAACAGGTCTTCAAAGCTTTAGTGTCTTTTTTTCGCAGAATGTGATTAACACCGGAACAATACAAGATGTTTGGAGTGCAGAAAGCGCAATAAATTCGCCCAAGAGCTTTCCGGTTGTAGCGACCTTTGTCTGGACACAAACGACCATATGCTATGCGAATCAACCTAGAGGTATCTTGAATAATAGCCGAACAAGTCTTGGAAAGCGTTTTTTTTTTTAAACTGAGGCCAAGCGACTTCAACGAATCGGTTACTGGAATCGAAAAACTAGTGATCCTCAGAAAGAACGAGTAAACGTCTCACTAACGACTCAACCTCAAGAACACAAATCCTGTGTCAACCAATCACGGCGATCGTTGCTAGTAGATATGATACCGCGTTTTTTTTTTAAACTGAGGCCAAGCCACTTTAACGAATCGGTTACTGGAATAAAAAAACTAGTGATCCTCAGAAAGAACGAGTAAACGTCTCACTAACGACTCAACCTCAAGAACACAAATCATGTGTCAACCAGTCACCGCGATCGTTGCTAGTAGATATGATACCGCGTTTTTTAAACAGAGGCCAAGCCACTTTAACGAATCGGTTACTGGAATCGAAAAACTAGTGATACTCAGGAAGAACGAGTAAAGGTCTCACTAACGACTCAACCTCAACAACACAAATCCTGTGTCAACCAATCACGGCGATCTTTGCTAGTAGATATGATACCGCGTTTTTTTTTAAACTGAGGCCAAGCCAGTTCAACGAATCGGTTACTGGAATCGAAAAACTAGTGATACTCAGGAAGAACGAGTAAACGTCTCACTAACGACTCAACCTCAAGAACACAAATCATGTGTCAACCAGTCACCGCGATCGTTGCTAGTAGATATGATACCGCGTTTTTTTTAAACAGAGGCCAAGCCACTTTAACGAATCGGTTACTGGAATCGAAAAACTAGTGATACTCAGGAAGAACGAGTAAAGGTCTCACTAACGACTCAACCTCAACAACACAAATCATGTGTCAACCAGTCACCGCGATCGTTGCTAGTAGATATGATACCGCGTTTTTTTTAAACAGAGGCCAAGCCACTTTAACGAATCGGTTACTGGAATCGAAAAACTAGTGATACTCAGGAAGAACGAGTAAAGGTCTCACTAACGACTCAACCTCAACAACACAAATCCTGTGTCAACCAATCACGGAGATCTTTGCTAGTAGATATGATACCGCGTTTTTTTTTAAACTTAGGCCAAGCCACTTTAACGAATCGGTTACTGGAATCGAAAAACTAGTGATCCTCAGGAAGAACGAGTAAACGTCTCACTAACGACTCAACCTCAACAACACAAATCCTGTGTCAACCAATCACGGCGATCTTTGCTAGTAGATATGATACCGCGTTTTTTTTAAACAGAGGCCAAGCCACTTTAACGAATCGGTTACTGGAATCGAAAAACTAGTGATACTCAGGAAGAACGAGTAAAGGTCTCACTAACGACTCAACCTCAACAACACAAATCCTGTGTCAACCAATCACGGCGATCTTTGCTAGTAGATAGGATACCGCTTCCGGCTCTTCCGCTATAGGTACCCCGCGATTTTGTATCGGCAAGGAGAGTTAGAACGTGTCCGAAAGCTTTTTGGTGCTGTAAATGCTGCATTAATTCTGCTTTTCCTTTCTTTTTTTTGTCCGAAAGCTGTTACCTTTTTTTCTTCTCTGACAGTTTAGAATACCAAAATTTAATTCAGGAAGAAGAAGAAGAAAAAAAAGCATCTGTATAAAGCTGACAAAATGGATCAGCTACTGATATCCAACCTTCTTATCTTCTCATCTTTCCTTTCTTCGTTGGCCATGATTGCCAGTTGTCTTGAATTTGGAATGTTTGCCGGATTGTCAGTTGTCTTTTTGAATTTGTTACGTTTGCCGCCAAAAACACTAAGAGCCGATCTTCTTAGCCGATCTCCCCAGTTTCTTCTTGGAAATTCAGAATCAAGTTTAGCATTCTTGCTGAATTTTTGATGAATTTGATGCTGAATTAATGCTGCATTAATTGAGTGAAAATTTAAGTCCGAAAGCGAAATGCTGCATAAAATGCTGAATTAATTCAGTATTTTCGTTTGTTCCGGAGCTTTGGGACACGTTCTTAGTCATCAAGAGTATTTATAGCATAAGGTTTATTGTCATTTCTTTCACATAGGAATTTCCCACGGTGACGATTTGTTCTATTTGTTTCAATTCTCTTCGGTTTTCAACGAGACTGAGCAGCACATGACAGAAAGGATGACGCAACTTTGGACAAATTTCGCCAAATACGGGTAAGTGCAGAGCACATTAACACTAGGTTGTATCGCCAAGACTTGGAAAAAGTGACACACTCGAATAGCAGCGACGATAGCACCACTAGCGATAGAGAATGTCCCTACCGAAACTCGGTCAGTAGTGCACCAGCGCTGCCTCCGATAACTGCATATTCCGAACACAGCAGGGAAAAAAGATACAACCTCCCCTGTTTCCTCAAGGTGTTGGTCGCGGAAGCAACACTTGTGGGCCGCACAAAAGGCCTCGGAGACGCCCTTTTCGAGCCACAATCTACCCACAAACTGCTTGTGGGAGCACCGAAGGGGGATTCTCCTGTCGGCGCTTGCCAACTGTGGCTGGACTTCGCGCCAAAACTCTCGGTTTTCTTGGGGAAAACTTTAAAGGACCCATCCTACCTACAATCGAAATGCAATATACTTCCGAATTGCAGTCATTAATTCCTAAACGTGGAGACCCAAGTTTTATATGTTACAGTCTACACACGCTAAAGACACCACACTAATCTTTCAGTATTTGCTACTCGGATTATTCTTGTCTTTATTGAGATAAGATCATCCCTAATCCGGATTAATTTTGTCCCAATAGAGATAAGATTAATCCCAGTAGCAAATACTGCATCCTTATTCGGAGAAACTTTTTACAGTGTAATCTTTGCACTTGCCACGATGCACTATTTTCCACACCTGCTCCCGACGAGGGTTAGCGTAAACCAATGATAGGATTTAGCCCTCGTGTTATTACTATTTATACTCCGACCGGCGGTTTATGTCCCACTTGGGATCATTATATGGTAGCGTTCGAGCGGCGGCAGTATTCAACCTTCGAAGGCGTATTTAGGATCGTAGTCTTTCGTTTGGTAGTTCGAGCTGACTTACTGTATTGATAAATCGGTATCACAAAATTCCTGATTCTTCGCAACAACTTTTGCTTGGCTTATTTCTAATTGGTATCTCAATCGCATCTCTGTCAATTCTCATCTGCGTCAAAACCGCTCCTCTGTTCCTGCTCTCCGTTACCACAGTTTCCGTTCTTTCACCACATAAGGCATTCCTAAGAAACCTCAATACCCAAGATTCTACGTTTTTTTAGCAGGATCCAAAACCTCAGCTTCCAGGATATTCAAACCAAAGTCTAAATTTCCAAGGGGAAATGAATATTCTTTTACGTCTTTTATATTTTCTGAACTAAGATTAAAATCCCTTCTGCTAATTAATTATTAATGACCAACCCAATGTTACACTCCTTCCTTCCCTGAAAAGTTTTGTCTCCGACAAAACAGAACCACGCGAAAATCTTGATCTCGTCTATTCTGTTTTCTACTGCTTAAACTTATTCTTGATTTCCATTATTTTTAATTCTACCAATTGATCGACCTGTCTAACCTGAGGTTCAAACACGTCAACCTGATTTCAGTATCGGCTTTGTAAAAGTATAATCTGAGTTCTTAAAAGCCTCAACTCTTGCTTTGCCTAAAAGTCTTCATAGCGGTGACTAAAAGGTTTTATGGACCCGAAGTCGATGCTCCAGCTCCACAAGCTGTCTACTTTCCTGGCAAAGAGTAATATTTTATACAAAGATCTAAATACAAGAAAATAAACTCTACATCCCTTCCCCCTTTCCGAAAGTTCGTTCAGGGTAGGGTTTATTTTTATTTCGACGAAATCAAATTTTGAATCTCCGACACAACTATCATAAAGAAGGAGTAGTATCTCAAACGCTGGTCATTTAAGTTTACTCTATTCTACTTTTGAACGGGAAATAATTTAGAAAATCAACGCAGTTACTTTAAATACGAATTATTTGAAATATTTTGCTTACGAATCCACCTCCCAGAACCAAAGAAACGAACAAACTTTCCCTTTTTAAAGTTCTACTGAAACCATGTGCAAAATCGGAATTTGTTGTCACGACGCAAGAAATCGGAAACTACATTACCACGATTTTGAAATTCGCCTTGCCAAAGCAGTTGTCAAATTTACAATCATCAATATTGAATTCGTATTCTCCTCCGTATTCTCCTCCGTTGGCTCTTGATGCTCGGCGAGGACTCGGCTCGGCTCGGCTCGATGAGTCTCCATGCGGTCAGCTTCCATGACCTCTATGCCAGCATAGCTGAATGAGTTTGCAACGACGTTCCTTTATACAACCGGTCGTCAGCTCCTATGAACATAAGCAAATTAGCATACAATAAAATGCCGGCTAGTAAGACTTTACTAGCCGATGGCTAGAATCGGCTGTCCTCTGACGTCCGATTTTAGCCATAAGCGACTGCATAATAGTTGGCTGACGTTTGGCCATTATAATGGTATGGCCATTTCGATAACTTCGCTGAATAAGTAGTTTCGCTTATATACATGCCTCTGTACACACAGGCGTCTTTAGAAGTTGGCTCACCCTTAGCCGTAAGAACTTTATGGCAATACTGACAAATATGTCACCGATGAAGTTAATACTTCATACGCAATTTCGTAATATAGGTTGTCGTAACCTATTACTTTCATTAGGCTTGTTGTTGTGAGTGACCTATGATTCGAGGTCTCAAAATGGTTCAGTCGCACTATCATCCCCCTTTTAACTTAACTGTTTTCGGGTAGTGACTGAATTTCGATTAACTGCTCAATTGCAGTCTCCCAGGTACGGTTCGTAGTCTACCGGGAGTGTGCGACAAAATGTCAATAGTTGGTCAACGGATACTTGTACTTTTAGATCGTTAGACGTCTGTTTCGCGATGACGTAATCAATCAAGGACGCCATAAAGACGCATCTTGACATGAAATAGTAATAAAATTGATGTATAGCTACGTTTCTCCTGGGTTCTTCATTAAGAACCTCTGGCGATATAGACCACTCCTCGTCCACATACAGGTTGACTCCCAATCCAATGAGGGGTGGTGATTCAGCTTGTCTGTCTTTCTCCGTAGTGTATGTGGACGGTGTCTTTCCTCCTCCACGCCTTACAACGGCGACACACTGATAATCCTTGGATTCACTTCTACTTTAAATTAAAATCTGTAAAATAGTAAACGCATTATATCTAGAATAGTTTCATAACCGCTTACTTCGCGATATTCTCACGTCTTCTCTTTGTGATAATTTAAGATTCCATATTTCTTTCAAATTTTTCTCATTTCTTCACGTTTTACTTGTTCACGTGTTTCGGTATTATTTAAAACTCCACGTCTTTGATATTTAAAATATATCAAATGCCAAGACCGCAAATTACGTGGCAGTTTAAATTCCTCTCGACTTCTCGTTCGTCCTTAAAAGAACGCAAATGATAACTCTACCGCAAGTTTTGATAGTTCAACTCGTGACGTAATCGATTCAAATTTAATGGGCTTGGTTCTTTAGTACGGCAAAACAGCATAAGAAGCTATTTCTAATCAACTCTGGTAACATGGGGAGTTAGATGGTATACTTCTACTGATAAACTTGCTACCGTGACACTGCTTTGAGATTCAGATTAAACTGACGATTTGCGGATGCAGTGTCTGTTTGACTTTCGTCATTATCTAAACAACACTTATCTCTCCTGTTAATCTCAAATTGAACAACTAGGACAACAAGTTAAGCTAGACTCAAACTTCGTTTTCTGTCCATCGACTCTTACACAATCAAGTTTGTATTTAAATTAAAGTACGATATGCAGTTAAACCACTAGGTCGTTTGGCTAAAACCAAACCGCAGATCTACGTCAGAAGTAGCAATATTTAAAATCTGTGCTTCATAAGCTCCACAGGTCTTCGTTTACGTCAGTTACTCGCGTGAAGCAAAACCGCAAAGCTAGTCAGCAAAAGCAAAATTGAAAAATCGTGGCTGTAGAAGCTCTACAGGTTTTCATTTGTGTCATAGCTTTCAGGCATAATCTGTTACTTGTTTCGATAATAAATTCAGGTCTATATAAGGTCCGCTAAGAAGATTCTAGAAACTACACCGTCTTTAGTGCCGAGACAGCTCGAGCTTGTCTTAAGCACTTTCGAGGGCATTACATGACAATAGACCAATAGCAAAAACATAATGTGCACTTAATATTAAAACTCTGGGTCTATTATCAATAAATTTAAATTTATGGTTTGTTTCATTTTTTTTTTCTGAAATTACGGACTGATAACAAAAATCAACTTCCTTGTCACTTCTTAATTTTGTAAGCCAAAAGCACAAGCAATTTGCAATAGCAACAACAACGAGCATTAACTAACGATTGCCTATTCAGCCTCATTATTTATTTCAGCTAATTAGTGGGGTCACCTTTTGTTATTTGATTTCAAGTAGGCCTACTCTTTATTGGATGACCCACACCGTCTAGCACCCTTGGTTTTGGTATTTCATGTTTGTTAAAATGTACCTCCTGTACGTCTGCAAAAATGCGTACAAATCTTGTATTTCATCACCTCTATTTCCTACCTCTCGGTAGCAACTTAAAACAACTGCTAATTCCACTCCGTAATAAAATGCATTATGCTATTATTAGCTAATTATATAATTATTACGACCATATCAACCTCGGTTTATTTTCGTTTTTCGGGTAGATGAGGGGTTCCTAGCTTATCATAGACGCACGGCGCCTCTTGTGCACTAATAAAACCTTACACCTGGCAGCACGGCTTTGCGCGCTACCTAACTGGAGCCTAAGAGCCCCAAAGGAAGCACAAGACTGAATTAGATTTCCATGAAGTAAGTCGGGAATGGCATAGTCCTGGCCCGCACTAAAGCACAAATCACACGGCAAAATCTCTTCTAAATTTCTAGTGCCCCTTCACGGTATTTGTTTGTCCTACTCTTCTTTTGTTCACTTTAAAATCCATCATTGGATTTGTTGAAATCCCCACCGGATTTCTCTCAATTGACACGTAGCGCCTCTGTACTTTTATCACTACCATATACGTTGACCGCCTTGCAACGCGGCACGTCGCGCTTTCTGTGTCCGAGCCCAACTCCCTCTTAAGGCTTGCTCGCCTACTAAAATCTATGGACGGGTACCCAAATCAATATGGATTTCCGCTAGGTATGACCGACTATCATTACCCAACCCGTCCTGTCACCTCTGGTTATGACACCAGATCTTCCTCATTTCGTGAAATAGCAAGAGTATTTACTTCTGAACAAACAACACTGCTTTCATTTGAACTTTTAACGGTGCTGGGCTATGCGGACTCTCACAACAGATGTGCACGGCTATACTAGACAGCTGATATCTCGAAGAATTATTAGTTACTTTTGGCATCATTTCTAAGATCTTCCCGTAAAATTTTCCTGCTGCGAAGCTCACATCCCTCTTGTTTTTAAATAACAAGTGTGTTTAAAAAAACGAACTATCTAAGAAATCCTTAAAACAACACATAAGCACCTTTGCAGACTACCCGCAAGGAGTTCCAAACACGAAAGCATTGAAATAGCGCAACACACTACAGTTAACAATATTAAAACTAACTTATGTACACAAGATCTCCGCTAGGGATAGCGCTCTAGTTGAAAGGATCAGGATAGGTCTGTGCTGTATATTCCTGAGAGCCGACATTCTTCTGAGCCCAGGCTTTGAAACGCGATCTTGGATGCAGTGTTAAGAACATCATTTCCGGTTTTTCTTTGTCGTCGTAAGGCATAATTCGCACGTTAACCATTGTAGCTGCTCTAACGTCTAACTGAATAAATAAAAACGCGACAAAACTGTTTATTAGCACATCTAGCCTACACTTCCCTCCAAACGAAAGACAACGCGTCACCAGTGAACCAATGATAAGTTCTTGCCCTCGTGTTATTATTCTTTATACTCCGACCGGCGGTTTATGTCCCACTTGGGATCATTATATGGTAGCGTTCGAGCGGCGGCAGTATTCAACCTTCGAAGGCGTATTTAGGATCGTAGTCTTTCGTTCGGTAGTTCGAGCTGACTTACTGTATTGATAAATCGGTATCACAAAATTCCTGATTCTTCGCAACAACTTTTGCTTGGCTTATTTCTAATTGGTATCTCAATCGCATCTCTGTCAATTCTCATCTGCGTCAAAACCGCTCCTCTGTTCCTGCTCTCCGTTACCACAGTTTCCGTTCTTTCACCACATAAGGCATTCCTAAGAAACCTCAATACCCAAGATTCTACGTTTTTTTAGCAGGATCCAAAACCTCAGCTTCCAGGATATTCAAACCAAAGTCTAAGTTTCCAAGGGGAAATGAATATTCTTTTACGTCTTTTATATTTTCTGAACTAAGATTAAAATCCCTTCTGCTAATTAATTATTAAGGACCAACCCAATGTTACAAGCGAGTTCGCGTGTCATGCTGCTGATGCGCAAACCCGGTTATTGTGTTGCGGTATTCAAGATTGAGATTGGTCTTCTTTGTATGGTTATACCAGCTACTAGCTGCGTTCGTTGCACTCCGGGCTGTCTCTGGTGTTTAGTCACCAGTGTCCGGTTCTTCCTTAAAACGCGTTTTTTGTTGTTCACCTGTGAGTTGATCAAAACCGGCTAACTCCTCGCTGCAGCAGAACTCACGAGAAGGGTCTGGTTAGTCCGCCGGTGAGATAAAACCGGACACTGGTTAGTTAAACAAGACCAAAGGTTTCGATGGGATCCCAAAAATTCAATATCTGATCCAGACAACTGGGTCTTGTCTTAGCCAGATCCAGTCTTCGCCAGACTCCTTGAACATTTTTACAATTAAAATTCAGAAACAGATTAAGGCCAAATAGCTAATCACGTGAGAAAACGAAGTTCAGATTTGGATTCAGCATGTGTGTTTACCCCTATAAGTCATATCTGTTTTGACGAAAACTTCCTGCCACTTCTGCCAATTTCCCGGTTCCGGCCGAACTCCAGAACTACTTGTCCGGCGAAAAAAGAAAGCTCAAACACGAAATCAGGGTATCTTCTTTCCCCAGTAATGAACATCTAATCAACTTCAAATAGAAATTTAGCTTATAACAAATTTTCCGATTCCAGCCGGATTCCGGTCGAACTATATGTCCGGGTAAAATATGATTGTCATACAGGGACTCAGCATCTCTTCTTACCCCTAAATCGCTTATCTAATCAACTAGAAATAAAACTTTGACTTCCAACAGTTTTCCGGTTTTGGCCGGATTCCGGACGAACTACATGCCCGGGTAGAAACTTGTTTTCACATAAGTGTTCAGCATGTCTTCTTGCCCTAAATCGAACATCTAATCAACTCCAAATAAAACTTTTAATTTTGACAAACTTTCCGGTTTGGGCCGGATTCCGGTCGAAATACTTGTCCGTCGAGAAAATAGTTTTCACCATCGTCTTCAGCATGTCTTCCTACCTCTAAATCCAACATTTAATCAACTTCAAATAAAACTTTTACTTTCAACAAACTTTCCGGTTTGGGCCGGATTCCGGGCGAAATACTTGTCCGTCGAGAAAATAGTTTTCACCATCGTCTTCAGCATGTCTTCCTACCCCTAAATCGAACATCTAATCAACTTCAAATAAAACTTTTACTTTCAACAAACTTTTCGGTTTTGGCCGGATTCCGGGCGAACTACTTGTCCGATGACAAAATGGTTTTCACCATCGTGTTCAGCATGTCTTCTTACCCCATAATCGACTATCACATTAGCTGTTTCAAAACATTTTGTTTGTCCCTTAATTTGAATCCCCTCCCCCACCCCTAAATGTAGAGCTACAAAACCCATCTACGAACTTGACTGGTCCGACGACCCAACGAACCCTCACACCAAGTTTCATCAAAATATCTCATTCCCTTCGAGAGTTATCGTGCTTACAGACGGACGGACAGACGGACGGACGGACGGACAGACGGACGGACGGACGGACAGACGGACGGACAGACGGACGGACAGACGGACGGACAGACGGACGGACAGACGGACAACTTTTGCGATGTCATAGGTATCCCTCCACTTACGTTTTGGGATCCCAAAAACGGGTTATAAGACACCGGTGGATGCAAAAACGGCTTTTAAGAAAAACCGGAGACCACCGGTGAGAACTCCCGTGACAAAGAACGCAGCTACTGTATGTAGAAGGTATCTCCCTACAATGGAGTTGCTTTTAGTTGTCGCTCGTTGCCCTGAAGGTAGCATGGCGCAGCCGATACAGAGCTTGCTTTTACAGTATTCAGAGTGTCTTTTTGTGTGTGTTTAAGTGTTTTATTTGTTTCCTTTCATTTACTCCGCATTTTCAAAATGGTGGGTTACAAATAAATTACTTACTTTACTTACTTAGATAGTTTGTGTAACATGAACAGGATATAGTGCGAGGTAAGCTTTAAAAGAAATGCAAACCGTGGTTAAATCGCACGAAAGCAGAGACCACATCTGTCTGACGACTTCTCAAGACAGAAATAAAGATATTATCTGGCAACCTAGGAAGATGTCGGCTAGCAATGAAACGTGGATGCATTAAGTAGACTGATTCACACGCACTTTGTAAAGAGGAAGAGTTCAAAAATCGAAAGACCACGTACGTCGCCAGTAGGGGTGCGGAAAGAGTGAAAAGCAAGAGGGGTCGTTTAAGATTTAACATAAATCAGCTCGTCCATTTCAGAAACCCTACTGCTGCTGGTGCACCTCTGTATCCTGACATTCCCCAGTGGACCCCTTTTAATGAAGAGACGCAGGACTATTTGGAAATTGACTTTGAGTTCTCCATGAAACAGAACTATGGATCAACATTCACAGTCGCAGTGGATGAAGGGTTCGGGACTTTGACGGAGTCATTTATTGATCCGTATTCCTATACCTTAAACGATAATTAATTGGCGGACTCGACGTTTTTCCCTTTTTGCTGCGTATTCAATACAAATGAACTATTTAGAAAACAACGTCTTGATTAGATTTTGTGTTATTACACCATTCCCAATCCGATATACATGCCCCATGTACCGGAAAGAGGTCTCACTTTATTCCTTAATAACTTTTTTCGTACAGATATGTAGCGCATATCCTCCTATGACCCACTGTGTGAATAATCTTCACACAGAAAGTTAGCGGTAGATATGAGAGGATGATATAAGTCTTATCAGCCTCCCGAGAGACATTACTCATATCAGCAGAGGATGATATACGTCATATCAGTCTCCAGAGATGATTTTCTGTTTGAAAAAGTTATAACAGTTAACACACCTCCATTTCGGTTGATTTCGGAATGACAACATGCCTCTCGCCTTTGGTTATCTTCAATGACCGTCTCGGTGTGTATTTTCCGATATCAATCTCGGATGTCTGAAGTTAACCTTTAGTACAGTTGAGGTATACTTATGTGAACGTTTTCTAACAGTGAACAATCGCCGAAGACAAAACAAAAACCCAAACCAGGCATTTTTTCCTATAAATACTAGTAATAATCACTCACACTTTTGTCACTTTTTGAATATTTTGCTAATTCACCATTCACCTATGAAAGTGACTCAGCTGACACCTCTGTTTCGTTTTTTATAATTTGAAAAGTTTGATGGGAGGAACGCACCTTCAATGGAGAAGATCGCGGTCCGAACCGTCAGATGCCTTCAAAAGAGGAAGGACCTTTTTAATAAATTCAAAATCAGAGGAATTTAATTGAATTTCTGCTTCAAGTTTGTGCCAGGATAACCCTAAAATAGTTGGCTGTTAGCTGATATCAAGTTTGTTATTTTTCTTTTCCATTTTACTTTTTTATATGCAAGTAAGAAAGCCAAGGTAGTGGAACAGTTAAAAAAGTGTTCAAATAAGCATACCTCTACTGTATTCTACCATAGGCCAGAAGGGTGGTGCAATTGCCCTTTAATGCTGTATCTTCGATCCACCATAGCAAGTCCGCACGGAATCCGACAAAAAAATCGGTGATATAAGCATGTTTGTAGTTTCTTAATGAAGCATGTAGAATTCTTGAATCAAGAAACCGGGGCAAGCCTACACGCTGAACCAATCTATTTGATGTATTGTGCTTTGATCGATACTATGAACAAGGTCCGGTTCGTAATCCGGCAAAAACGAGATCTTTCGTTCTAATAATGTATTTGTCCAGTTATTTGCGTCGGTAATGAAACGACTGATCCATCTGTCACCTTCTAGTCATGGAAATTACCCGGCAGGAAATTTTACCTATTGGGTAAATGGTGATGGCTGGCATAAGCAATTTGGAAAAAGCAACATCCTGTTATCAAATCTATTAGATAGTGTTTTTATGGCACTTGCCCTTCGGCCAAGTGCCATATAGCGATCGCAATTTCTGTCCGTCCGTCGGTCTGTCCAGGTTTTGCTAGTTCGGGCACTTCCACATAAGCTAGGACGATGAAACTTGGCAGGCATGTCAGGGACCCCAAACGATTAAGTTGGAAATAGCCACTTCCCCCATCCGAGCACCGTGGGGGGAGTGGAGGGAGGGAGAATCCGGAATCTTGAGGTATTTATAACTTTTGAACGGAGTAAGTACAAGTATTAAGTACTTCCAAAATGTTTTACTTAAGTAGAGTTCAAGTACTACGATTTTGTACTTTAGTACTTTTACTTAAGTATTTTCCAACACTGATTGAGATGAATTCCTGAAGAATTGCTCCAGGTGGGGCGGCTTAAGCCACGTCATTCACCGCTGGAAGGTAACCCGAGGAAGACCCCTGACCTACTGGAAGGACCCCGGTTCTGGACCCTTGCAGACCACCCTCCCACCAAGAAGCACCGGGACAACTTCTGACTGTCAAACTTGGGGGAGGATGGTGTCAAATCTGTTTGCGGTGGGTAGCCTGGATAGACGTAAATAAAGTCGATTTCGGAACAAATGTAAAAGAAGAAGAAAATTTAAAAATTCAGGTAATATGATAAAAAGCATATATACATAATCTGAGTAAAAGCTTCGGCTTCCTTATTTATGCTCGTGTTTAGTCCTCTTCTTCTGACTTATTCTTCTCCTCGTCCTCGTGCTCTTCCGAATGCTTGTTCTTGTTCTTCTATAAAAGAATAAGTATTTTACCAATTTCACACATTGAAAATTATTTACTTAATTTCAGTCACCAGTCAAAAGCCATAACTGACGGCTATTTAAAAGATTTGCTGAAGGGTGGTGTGCAAGGGATCACTGGCAGGCTGAATTAGCTATACGATTTTGACCCCCTCCCCCCAACTCCTTTCTAACATGGGTGTCACTGCATACCTTGTGTTTCTCTTTGTGCTCTTTGGACTTTTCTTTTTTCTCCTTTTTCTTTTTGGACTTCTCGTGTTTTTTAGTTTCGTCGGCAACATGTTCTGGGGTCAATTCTTCAAGGCTGGAAGCCTGGAACGAAAATATGACCAATTTAGAATTTGTCTGAATGTTTGCAATATGGGTAGAAATATAGAATCCAGGCACCAGAAAGAAGAGAAAGCAAGAGAAAATCAAAAGAAAGGAATATAACTATGTCTTCTTCGGAACTGCCGAATTCAGTGTGCTGACCTTTTTCGACATGGTCTAATTCTCTTCCGAGGTCACAACCTGACCTGGCTACGTGGAGAAGTCGTGATAGAGGTATAGAAATATTGTATTATTGACGAGGGTTAATATGGGTTTTTATGGCACTTGCACCTTCGCTCAAGTGCCATATACCGATCACTTTTCGGTCTATCGGTCGGTCTGTCAGTCCACTGTTCTCAAGTTAGGGTACTTCCAGAAGTACACTATTTTTTACCAAACGATACATTCTCTTGATTTCCAAGGGTCCATCATCATTCTTATTTCAAGGGTTTTGCTTACAAATGGTCACAATAAACCCACGAATTTGCAAACTCCTACTTTTATCCTCTTACCCAGCCTTGCAAGCGCCATATAAGCTTCTAGCTCT
The DNA here is from genome assembly GCA_023053575.1 of Branchinecta lynchi. Taxonomy (NCBI): domain Eukaryota; kingdom Metazoa; phylum Arthropoda; class Branchiopoda; order Anostraca; family Branchinectidae; genus Branchinecta; species Branchinecta lynchi. Next base: position 1,121,427 of record JAKZAP010000018.1, on the reverse strand, counting down.
TGTTGGTTTCCGCATAACGTCTACTTAATGTCGCTGACATGACGACCCCATGACAAACTTCACCAACAAAACGTCCGCAAAAAAAACACAACTAAAACAGCACGTTGTAAAGCAATGGTTAATCATGAACTGTAAAGCGCAGAGAATCTGTATTGTTACTTTGTTTGCTATGTTTAACTGATTACTTTTTGTGTGCTATAGGACCTATCTGATCGATCTCTTTTGCCTACTATATTTCGCTCCATTCGAATGAAACTATCTCCAAATACGTTACAATTGCAATTATCCTCATGTCGGAAAACGACAAAACGGATTAGTAGCCATCTTGTGCCAAGTTTTGTGTCGAAACTCAACTCGCAACCAGAACTGGCCCACCGGCACCAGGTTTCTTCCAAATCGCCTTTTCTGAATTTTACTACATATACAACGAATACTACATATATCGATCCATGAACACGATACCCGAAATTCTGAACAGATAAGTATTCCCTTAGCTGTTACAACACGGTCTACGTTTTCTCTGCTTCATAGGGGTTTTAGAAGTTGGAACCAATTAGCTCAAGATTTAAAAAACATCCCTGATATTCCTTCATTTAAGCGTCAAATTAAACAGAACCTGTTTAGTACGTATGAATTTTCAGAGATAGTATTAATTTTCATTATGTTGAGGTTGTTATTTATTGTTTGTTGTGGATGTTCTGAGGATAATTATTATCTCTATCCGTTACATATTTGTTTGTGGTTTGGTTTGTGGTCTCGATTAGGACAATTAAAGTTGACTCTTTGTTTAGTAGTTGTTCTGCAATAATGCAGTTTTTATTTTTTTGCCATCCCCTAGGACAAGGTTACTTCTTGGGGGGGGGGGGGGGGGTTGTTAGACGGAAGTGTTTTTTTTTATTTATCACCCAATTTTACTACCGGAACTGGAGCCACCACATACAAGTTTCCGTGCTCTGACGTGAGAGCCCGGAATTGTAGCTCGTATGGTTAGGTTTCCGTGAGAACTACTGGATCGACTAAAACCAGGAAGGGAAGGGAACGCGAGAAAAGCAGAAAGGCATACTAAAACCACGAAGGGCATACTAAAACGAGGAAGGCTGTCGCCTGAATTCAATGCTGCGAAAAACTGGAAAGCCGCACCGTTCCCTTCTTCTATTTCGTATTTAGTATTAAGGTGAATTACAATTTGTATAGTTGCCGACCCCTCACTGAACTTAATGCCTACAGGATACAGGATACAAAAACGAGTAAGGGATGGTGAACTTTGAATTTGAAAAGTTGCCGACCCCTCGAAGAATACTAAATAGAGTAAGGGAATGAATGAATGAACGAAGGGTTTATTAAAAAAAAATGGAATCTTCAATGCCCAGAGGCGAACCTGTAAGGGACTAATTACCCTCAAAACAAAACATTAATAAAAACAAAACTTCGACAAAAACAAAGGAAAAAAGGGAAAGAAAGAAAGAAAGGAGCTTGACTTACCCGGTCTGGGACGCCCAACCAGAAAATCAACCAAAAACAAACTCATTTTCAACCAGAATCACCACTAACTATCCAAAACAAAAACTTAATGATAAAACGGTGCGGCTTTCCAGTTTTTCCCAGCATTGAATTCTTGCGAAAGCCTTCCTCGTTTTAGTATGCCGTTGCTCGCTTTAGTATGCCCTTCCTGATTTTAGTAGGCCTTCCTGCTTTTCTTGTGTTACCTTCCCTTCCTGGTTTTAGTCAACCCCGAGAACTACCGGTACCTTAGTCTGTACGATATAAAGTACGGCTCCCGCTTCCCTAGACAGCTCCATCTCAAATTCATCTCATTAAACGACCTATAACTGAAAGTGGTAATAGTCAGTTACAGGCGATAAAGGTTGTTCAGGGAAGGACTTCGAGACTATTTGATCTTTTCTGGTCCACCAGTCAAAATAGGTGCTAAGCAACTGGTTCACCCCAGTATTTCCTGCACGAAGGTATTTTCTTGTGCAGAAACCCGAGTGCAGACAGACCTATGGGTCCCACAACGTAATAATCCCCCCGTCAGCGGACTGATCTCGAAACTGGAAAAGGTTTACTGCTTCTTACTCTGTCAGAAGTCTGATCACATTTAAAACATGGATGCGATAACTTGCGTTAAACTTGAACTAAACTTACTGTTATAGACTTACTGCTTATTGTTAATTTATTCCACTGTCAGAAGTTTCATAATAGATAACACAAGGATGCGCCGTTTCAACAGACAATGTGTACAGATAACACTTGGGATGCTATCTGTTGTGTTTGAAAACGTTATGCATGAAATGCTATGCATAACAAGCTTTGCTAGGAAGAGCCAAAAAACAGCCGCAAAAGCATCTACTGACTTTATTTTTATCGTCATGATGTCGGAAAACTCAGCAGATTCTTTTTGGCGTTTTTTTCGGCTCTTCCCGATGGTAACGCTTATTAAGCATAACATGTTGAAACATAACAGACAATATCCCAAGTGTTATCTCTTACGCATTATTGTTGAAACCGCGCATCCTCGTGTTATCTGCTATGAAACTTCTGACAGTGTAATGACCGCTCTCTGTTGGCGGCTGCGTGCTGGAATTGTCCTACCCATCAATTGAATGTTCGTTTTATTGATTTTTTTTTTTTTAAGGAAGGGTTTGAACGATTTGAACAATTTCAAATGTTATCGTATTAATTTTTTTTTACAAATTAATTTTAATTTTACCTTTCCCGAAGACAGGTCGCTAATCGTCGAGTGAACGTGTGTCACGTTTGCCGATAGGTTTGCCATCATTGTCCTCAGAGCAGTTAGGTCATCCGCAAAGTTCTCTTGAATGTCGGTGAACGCTGAGTTGAGGCTACCCAGCTTTCTTACACTTTCGTCAAAGGCGTTGGTGAGATTGTCGTTACGGGCTTCGACGTGTTGAAGCTTTTCGTTGAGTGTATCAACAGTCTTGTGGAGATCCATGAGGAAGTGGTGACCATGAATTCGGCGGTGGTGATGAACAGCTGGATGGGCGGTGGTGTCTGTAAAGAATATATAACAAGGTTTATTCTTGACTTTTCGGAAGCTTATAGGCTATTCACAAGAAATTGCAAAAATAAGAAAACTGTTTTATAGGCAGAATTCCTGGGATTTATCCTTGACGCTTCTTTTGATGTTATTTAACTTAGCACACTGTCACACTGTCATTTCACCCACTCGATTTTATAGATGTTAACTGGTGGTGATCGAAGTATTTCCTTAGGGTTTTGGATATTAGAAACAAAATAATAACAAAGCAAAATTATACTAGGAAGTAGCGAACGGGCGATATTCCTAGCGCCGCCCACTACGCTTACGTCACTCAAAGCGAGACAAACTTGCGGGTTTTATAAATTTCTAGTAAAGCGAAGGTAAGGTCTGCACACACCAAGGAAATAATGGACGCTGCTTCATTTTTCTGCTTTGTTCATAACAATGATTTTTTCGGAGCCGTCGCTGGTGAACGGCTGAATAAGTTTCAGTAGGGACATTCTCTATCGCTAGTGGTGCTAGTATCGCTGTTATTAGAGTGTGTGTCGATTTTGTCAAGTCTTGGCGCTACACCATGAAATTATTTTGCTCTGAATGAGATACACCAGTATCGCACAGTGAATACTTCACCCGTCCCAAGACGGATTTCTTTAGACTTCAGGTCCTCCTTCGCCACCAGAAGCACCCAGGGCATCCACGAATAGGCGTCAATCTTCTCCTTGGCGGGCTGCTACTGCAACATTCTCAATCAGCTTGCAAATTTACATGTATGTTTGCAAGGTCCCTCTGGTAAGTGCGACGGACCGTGTTTCTAGGTCTTCCCCGTTTTCCAAGCAACCAAAGCAAACGTCCCTAACAAAATGGCATGTGGCCTGAGTACCTGCCTTTTATACAGTCGAATAATTAAGAGTCAGCTCCTTCTGCAAATCGACGCATAAAAGATTTTGGGCTCATCAGTCCTTGAATCAAAACTACATGGCAAACTTCTTTGAAGTATTTCTTTATTTGCCAATACTTTCGAAGTAATTAACTGATATTATCATAGAAAATTGCTTGTGGTTGCAGTTTTAAACCGATCCAGATTATTTGACAACGGAGAGGATCACATTGTATATGATGGTGGGTATTTGCTTTGGATTGACATAGCCTATGTAATTTTCTTGTACAAAGAGATAGTGGGGACTAAAGAAAGGACTGTAATTGTAATTCACCTGTCGTTTCCAATCCTGTGCCTTCGGCAGCCACCGGCTGCACGTCACTGCTTGCCTGTTCTGGTCCGTGGGCCTCCTCAAACGCAGCATACTGAAAAACAAAGCAAAACTAATTTCGTTCATTCATCATTCGAAGTATAAGGGTGAGCCTATGTCCGCGACTCAAAGTTAAGAGGGGAAATACCCAGAACTGATTTTATAAGTAGCGAACTGAAGACAAAAATGCTCCTGAGCCGGGATATGAACCCAGGACCTTTTGCTTACAAGGCAGGCGGTCTTACCATTTGAGCTACCAATTGGCTTTTGAACAGAGTTCGCAAACCACTACAATAGTCTGGAAGCCGGCCATAGAAACAGAGATCCCGCCCGAAGGCAAATTCATCTAACCAGTTCACATCCCCATTTCATGGAAAGTAATACTAATGCGTAGATCTATGTGTATCTATGTATTATTATCCAGAACTGACCTGATGAAAAATTTGTAGCCTGCGTTGTATGACGGTTGTACGAAACAGTTGCAGGTATTAATATGTAATAGTAAATAATACTATCATTTAATGTGCCTCCAACCGGGCCAATCTTAAGCAGCAGTATCCAGTAGCACCCCGGTAGCATGCAGTAGAATGCAATAATACGGTACCCCTGACCAGGGGCGTCGCAAGTGCAATTTCGGTGGGGGGGGGGGGGGTGCATAGCCAAAATTTTACCGAATCTTTGAAAAAATTTGCCGAATCCTAGAACTAAGAATTTGAGCTTTAAATTATGGAACAGAAACGATTACGTAGGAAGAGTAACAATAAAGGGCAGCATGAAAGACTATAAGCCAACTATTAGGCAGCGTTCTGGCGAAGGCCACATGGAGAATATACTGCCGGGCTTGATTGCAGTAACAGCTTCTACCTCTTATAGCCAATAGAAAATTAAATCGAGCGCCGCAGGCGAAAGTTTTCGAAATCAATTTTTTGCTGTAGGCTAAAATCTAACTGCTTCTCTTACAAATTCTGTCATTTACCGTTGATTAAATACCGAGACCCCAAGAAATTCTAGAAACCGAATGGAGCGACGTTCCGGCAGCAGCAGCAACTGTAGTCTAGTCAATATACTACCCATATCATATAAAGTGAGCGCCGCCGGCGAATTTTTTTTTGCTTTTAATTTTAATCATAATTCCCATCCAAATTCTAGCTTTTAATGTTTCGAAATCTCAATCCTAAAATTGGCTTGAAACCCCCGTCAAATGACGCGCCCTTCCACAAAATAGAGAATATTACGAAAAGGGCTGCAGGCGGAATTTTCAAAATATTTATGGATAGATATTCTTTTTGGGGTCCAAAATAAAAGTAAGGACTATCGAAGATATCATAGATCATCACTTTTGTCTGCGACCAGTGCTTCACTCGACCTTATCTGAGTTTCGAGGTTCGTGGTAACTTCCGAATCCTGGCAATTATAACGAATAAATTACTGAATTCCAGTTATATACCGAATAAGTTTAGACCGATAGCATGTTCGGGATTCTGTATAACTAGCGTATCCCGGTTATTATACCAAACTGTTTCGGTATCGTAATACTACCGAACAATATTCATATTCGGTATACTTTCGTCGGAACTGGAACAAAGTCAGTATTTGTGGTTAACTTCCTAATCCTGGAAATTATACTGAATAAGTTACCGAATCCCGATCATGATACCGAATAATTTTGAACCAATAGCTTATTCGGGGTTCTGCGTAACGGAATCTCCATAAATATACCGAATAGTTCCGGCATCGAAAAATTACTAAATGATTTCAGTAAATTCTCACACCAAATTCATGACAACTACCGAATACTGGCAAATATACCAAATCCCGATCATTACACCGAAGAGATTTGTACAGATAGCCTATTTAGGATTCTGTATAACTACCAAATTCCCGTAAATATATCGAACAGTTCTGCTATCGAAAAAGTACCGAACAATTTTAGTAAAATGTTGGGCCTCCGGCCCAATATTTTACCGAATCTCAGAAAGGTGGGGGGGCTGCACCCCCCCCCCCTTGCGACACCCCTGGCCCTCACACATAAGCATGTAACATCAGTTCGTACTGCATGCTACTTTTTCGTACAGCTTCATACTACTATTTTGAGATAAATTTTTCATCGGGGATTAATAGTTTGAAGACCAGTAGCATGCCCTTCTCTTTTTATGAATGAATGAATGAATTTATTTCAGCACTGACACATCCAAAGCGATTTTTATACATTTTCAAGATATTAAAGCACACTTCGCACTACTACTATTTATGTCCTGATGTCGAAAACCATTTTAATACTGTAAAACTAGGCGCTGTTTTTAAAATTATCCAAGGCTTCAGCTGTATTGACTTCTGGCAAAAGTTCAGATAAACAGTCTTACGCATCAACAGCATGAGATGCGAGCACTCATCGGTATCATAATGCGCATGGAAAATAGTGAATCGTAGTTAAGTGCAAAGATTAGTGAGGTACTGTTAGCGGGCTTAGAATATAAAATATGGAATTTGGGCCCCCTGGCTTAAATGACCTGTCTTACCAACAACACTAATGTAACCTATTTCCACAACCACTCCATGTATTCCTAAACCTGAGGCCCCAATTTCGTACGGTACATTATAACCCCCCTAACATAACCACTCCGATTTTCTCACTTGCCGTTTTTTTCTACCTTCGATGTGAATCAAGCTGTCGACGGTTGTCTGCGAGAAGTTTTTTCATCATAACAAGAGCTGAAGAGCTCATATGGCACTTGATAGGAGTAGGTGGTACACGAAAGAAGATGAGAACGTCACAAACTACCCTGCAATCCAAAAATGTGATTCGGACCCATAAAGAGGATATCAAGTTTTACTCAAGTCTGAGCAATACCGGCATCGCCTTGGATCATCTAGGGCAAATGAGTATTCTACCTTCCAAGTATCAACCCAGTATATCCACTCGTTTGGTCCCTAGACGTGCCACACGATTTCCGGTACCGGTACCCCCTCCAACTCCCCCTAACCGTGGTCGAATCTGATTCGGACTCCTAAATCGATTATCTGAAGTATTTTCTCTTACAGCCTATTAAGTTTCATTTAAATCTGAGCGCTTTTTGGGAACTTTCGGTAACTCTTCCCCCTCCCCCACCGTGGTCGGATCCAGTTCGAACCCTAAAATATGTCATCTGTGGCATGAGATTTGTCTACACTCCAAGTTTCATTCGAATCGCTCCACTTGTTTGACCCCTATGCGAGCCACATCATTTCCGGGACTCCCTTTCCAACTCCCCTTGCTGTGGCTGAATACGACTCAGACCCATTAAAGTCGCATATCTGACATGTCCTATTCCTGTTCATCAAAGCATAGTCTATCTGCAAATTTTGGATTCCAGCTTCACCCCCCCTCCCCTATACCCATCCGGATTCGATCCAGACGCCAAATAACAAATCAAGGCCGAATAAACTTGGCACTGTCCAACTTGCATCCCTTTCTGTCCATCCGGTTGGTTTTGTGGATGTTACCCCCCCCCCCCCCTCCTCCAACTCTTCCAACTGTGGCCGCATGTGGTTCGGACGCATGTTTTGCTTGTCTAGGTGATCAGTTCTTATCACCCATAAAGTTTCACTCGAATCGGACCAGCTGTTCGCAGCTTACGGAAGCCACTGATTTCCAGATTCCCCTACCAGGAAAACGAGTATTCCTAGGGCATTATGTCTGGTCCTTAAGTCACCAATACGCCTGCAAAGTTTCGTAGGTCCTTAGAATATCTGGAATTATCCTAACTGGCGATCACCGGAATTCCGGGAAACAGCCTCCAACTCCCCCATAGAGCCCCGATTCGATCTGGTTTTGTCAATGACATATCTAGGGCTAATGCTTTTTCTTCCCGCCAAATTCTCCATCCGAATACCTCGACTCTAAGCGTTTCACGAGATTTCCGTTGCCCCATTCCAATTCCCCCCTACAGGTATCGGATCCGATCAGGACTTGACGTGGAACATCTGAGACGATAGTTCTTTCCGCTTGCCAAGTTTCATTCAATTCCGATAACCCGTTCAAAAGTTATGCATGCCTCTAAATCTGGGCTCCCCATGCCTCCACCCCCCCCCTTATAGTTGGATCGGGCAAACGACTATTCTCAAGTCAGCCTGTGTGGGTCCGGGATCACGAGATTCCAGAGCTCCCCCCCCCACCGACTCCCCCACAGTGTCCGAATCTGGTACGGTTATGTCAAACTATGTATTTAGGCCTTGTGCTTGTTCTTCTCACCAAGTTTCATCCCGATCCCTCCACTCTAAGCGTCTCCCAAGATTTCTGGCTCCCCCCCCCCTATAGCTCCCCCCGAAGTCACCGGATCCGGTCCGGACACGGGGTCTTTCCAAATATCAAGTTTCATTAAGATCCGATCACCGGTTCAAAAGTTAAAAATACCTCAAGATTCCGGATTCCCCCTCCCTCCACTCCCCCTACGATGCTCGGATCTGGGAACTGACTATTTTCAACTTATTCATTTGGGGTCCCTGAGATGGGCCCCTGAAGTACAGGCACAAGTCCTAGGTGCATCAGTGACAGAATCGGACCGATTCGGGTACCGAGGGGGGGGGGGGGGCTTTATGGGAGTGTCAGAATTCCGCTGGTCGTGAGTTAAGGTATTTCCAGATGTGCTAGGGCGATTTGCTGGAGCATTAGAAACTTGACATCATTGGGTTAGACATCGTTACTTCTCCTATCCGACCATCCCTTAAAGAACTCATCTTAACCGCAAAGTGCAAAAAAATACTTTTAAAGCACAATGGACACTTCTAAGGCTTTACTTTGTATTAAATGCTTCACAAATAAACATTTCCGACTTCCTTTAGAAGGCGCTACGAAAATCGGCCGTTTTCTTGTTATCCCTTGTCTTAACCTCTCTGGCATTTCGATGATTCAAATCCTAGGAGCTGGGATATCGTGGCAGGAAATTCAAAAACTCCCAGCAATGCTTGATAGAAAAGGATATATTTGAGATGTCACCAAAACCAAGCCGCAGATGTAGTTCCCCTGATTGTTCTATTGTTTCATCAGAAGTTCCATGGCTTAAAGTGCCTATTAAAAGTGTTTCTTTGTGGAATAGTGTTGTAAAGCTTGATTAACTTGCTTTATAAAATGTACCAGAATATGCATTAAGCTTAAAAACAATAACATAGCTAGAAAAATCATTAAAAAACAAATAACCTATTCAAATCTGAATTATACAAGCTGATTTATGCATAAAATAAAGATCTATTAAGTATTATAAGAAACATCACTTTTATCTTTGTCCAAGCTAGTAAATTGAGCATGTACTGGCCCCAAAAATTACGCTTTGAAATATCACAGAGAGGAAACTGTCGAAAAAGCTGCTGATCTAGGGGGTAAGCATTGTTCCTAGGTTGTTATGGAGTGGGATTGGGGTAGTTTGATGTGCCCATTGAACTTTAAGCAAAATTTACTTTTTCACGATCGCCATGAGCACATGATTCTTTTTCACTCAAGGGTTTTGCTTAGAAATAAATTTTTACCACCCTTAAATTGCGCATGTTAACCGAAAAGTGAAAAAAAAAATTTGACCATCACTTCCATCCTCTGACCCAGCCTTGCAAGTTTGCTGCATCTTAACCGAAAAGTGAAAAAAATACTTTTGACCATCACTTTCATCTGACTCTTGCAAGTGCCATATGAGCTTCCAGCTCTTGCAATGGCACTTGCAGCTTCGCTCAATGGCCATATACCGATCACTTTTCGGTCTGTCGGTCCAATCTTCCAATCTTCTCGAGTTAGTGCTAGGACAATGAAACTTGGCACGCATAGTAGGAACCCGACCAAACTAACTTGGAAATAGTCAATTGCCCGATCCGACCATCGTGGGGGAGGGGGAGGCTGTGGAATCCAGAAAATAGGGACATGCATAACTTTCGAATGGGTGATCGGATCTTAATGAAACTTGATACCTGGGAAGACCTCGTGTCTCAGATGTCTCACGTTAAGTCCGGACCGGGTCCGATTATTCTGGGGGGGGGGGAGTCTGAGGGGGAACCGGGAATCGTGTGAAAATTCTCAGAGTGGAGCGATCGGGATGAGACTTGGTGGGAAGAACAAGCACAAACTATAGACAAATAATTGACAGAACTGGACCGGATTCGGACACTGTGGGGCGAGTTGGAGGGGGTTTCCGGAATTCTGGCGATTTGTAGTTGATGTACTTCCAGGTGGGCTAGGACGATTAAACTTGGCAGGCATATCAGGGACCCGACCAGATTAACTTGGAAACAGTCACTCGCCCGATCCGACCATCGTGGGGGGAGGGGGAGACGGTGGAATCCGGAAATTAGTGGCATGCCTAACTTTCGAACGGGTCATCGGATCTTAATGAAACTGGAAATCTTGAAAGGCCTCATGTCTCAGCTGTCCCATTTCAAGTCCTGATCGGATCCGATGAACTGGGGGGGGGGAGGAACCGGAAATCTTGTGACACGCATAGAGTGGAGCGATCAGGGTGAAACTTGGTGGGAAGTACAGGCACAAGTCCTAGGTGCATCAGTGCTAGGACGATAAAACTTTGCTGGAGCATTAGGAACTTGACATCATTAGGTTAGACATCGTCAGTTTTCCGATCTGACCATTCCTTAAAGAACTCGTCTTAACTCCAAAGGCGAAAAATAGTTTTAAGCAAAATTCACTTTTTCAAGATCGCCATGAGTACATGATCATTTTTGCCTCAAGGGTTTTGCTTGGAAATAAATTTTTAGCACCCTTAAAGTGCGTATCTTAACCGAAAAGTGAATAAATTTTTGTTGACCATTATTGAATCTGAACCAGCCCTGCCAGTTTTTGTTTTCCTTCTTGTTTTCTTTTGCTTTCCCATTCATCACTTCCATCGTCTGACTCAGCCTTGCAAGTTAACCGGAAAGGTGAAAAAAAATACTTTTGACTATTCATGATGCAAGAAGTCGCCGCGCAGCTTTTCCATGAGTACCAAGAAGTATTTCCTGAAAAGACAATACTGGTTAAGTCACAAAGTAAGCCATGGGTCACCAAAGAGATGAAGAACCTCATAAAAACGAGAAATGAGCTCTATAAGTCGGGATATCGTGAGGAGGCTAAGAAAATGCGCAATGTGATTTGCCTTAAAGTAAAGAAATCAAAAAAGGAATTTGGTGCTCAAGTAGTGAACAAGCTATGGAAATCTAATCCTTCTAGATTCCACCAAAAAGTTCAGGAGATTATGGGACAAAATAGAAAACAGACAACTATTTATGGAGTTGATGGTGAACCCGTAAGTGCTAACCAGATCAACTCGCACTTCGCAAATATCTGTCGCACGCACCCACCTCTAGCCGAGCTACCTGAAAATGGACCCGTCGAAGAAATCCCGATCATTCACCCAGAAGCAGTATGCGAGAAGCTCAAACGACTAGACACCAGGAAGAGTAACTACCCCCTAGAAATTCCTATCGAGCTGATAGCTACGTGCTCCGAGGAACTTGGTCCCATTCTGGCAGCCTGTTTCAACCAATGTCTCATCGATGGTGCATTTCCTGACTGCTTCAAGTCAGCCTATATCACTCCTATTCCCAAAGTAAAAAAACCGCTTTCGCCGAACGACCTGCGCCCTATCTCAAAAACACCGTGTCTTTCTAAGGTGTTTGAAGGTTTCATTTATGAATATCTATTCGAAGACATCGAAGCAAATTTAGATCCCCGGCAATTTGGGTTCCGGCCCGAACACAACACCACCCACTATCTCGTAAGCCTCATTGATGATCTGATGAGACATCTCGAGAAAGATGAGGCATACGCAGAAGTGCTAATCAGTGACATCGTAAAGGCTTTCGACAGCCTTAATCACCGAGTAGCCATCAACCGAGCGAAAAAAATGGGCGCTCGGCAGTTTCTTTTGCGTATGGTAGCCAGTTTCTTGCACAAACGGAGGCAGTGTGTCGCGCTCGGAGACAAAGAAGTATCTGAATTTGCTGAAATTTGGTGTGGAGCCCCTCAAGGGACAAAATTAGGACCGCTACTTTTCCTGATCGTGTTCAACTCCGTCCTAGCAGAATCACAGAGTCGCTACAAGTTCGCCGACGACCTGTCGAGCATTTCATTCCGAACCTCAACTAGGGTCGCAGAGCAAATCACCATCTCATCTATATTTTCCAAGCTAAAACACGACCTTCAAGATGTCATGCTTACTGTTAGCGAAACAAAGAGCCATGTGTTACAAGTTAGCTTCTTAAAATCTGCGATCCCCCCGCAAGACGATATTGGACTAGACATCAAGGATCAAATAAAAATTTTGGGGGTGATTTTCAAAAGCAACCTTAAATGGGATCCGCATGTTGAATCCATTCTCCAAAAGGCTGCCCTATGTCTGAAATCGTTTGCATGCCTTACCCGATTCAACATCAACGTCTCAATTATGCGTGGGCTATACTGCATGTACGTCCGGTCCCAGACCGAATACGCCTGTCCAGCTTGGCATCCAGGACTAACTGCTGTGCAAACCGAAAAACTTGAAAATGTCCAGAAACGGGCATGTAAAATTATGCTTGGGGCTAATTACATGTCCTATGATGACAGCCTGCAAAAACTGAGGCTGCAAAGGCTGGCTGAAAGGCGTCACGACCTCACCATGCGCTTCGGGAAACAATGCCTGCAGTCCGAGGCTCACCGTAAAATCCTGCCTGATTTTCAAGAGGCACGCAGCAGTGGGCCGAGGACTCGTCGAGGAATCCTCACTTCAAGATGCCAACTCCTCTGTCCCCCGCCTCGAAAATCTTCAAAGAGATACCTATCGTCCTTCGTCCCTTACTTCGTGGGCCACTTCAATGACGAATCGATGGGAAAAACGTTAGACGTCTGAAATGTTAATTAATTGTATATAGTATAAATCGTTTTATTTTTGTAACGTATGACGTCCGCCGCTAGCCACGTGCTATTATGGAAATAAAGAGTTTATTTATTTATTTATTTATTTATTACTGAATCTGACTCAGCCCTGCCAGTTTTTGTTTTCCTGCTTGTTTTCTTTTGCTTTCTCTCACCTGTTTTTATTTCAAAGTGAAACCATAGGTTAAACTTTCAGCTCTTCATTTTTTCTTGTTGGTGTATTACTAACTACACATGCTTGCAAGTGCCATATGAGCTTACAGCTCTTGTTTATTTATTGCAGAGCCTAAAAACCGTAAGTTGAATAGTAAATAGTGCGAGAGGTTCTTTAAGAATTATTTAATGCAATTACGGAAGTAGGTAACTTCATTATTTATTTATTCATTTCCGAACAACCCGAGGGACATGGCGGGAAAACAAAACAAAATTTTCCAACGCTCCACATCCAGATTTAGGAGCCTCTAAAGCCTACGCAGGTCAGCCAAATTTCCTTCCCCATAATGTTAACCAGATCTCCTACTGCCATCGTTACTCGTTTCTCTCTGTTCTCAATCTTTTACTTCGACGCGATATACCCCCTTGTCAACCGCACATAGGAAAAGTAAAGACAAGAGCACAACTTTAACTTCCCAATAACTTTCTTCTCTCCCCAAATGGGGGAGAATCCGCCCGCAATCTTACCGTCCACTTCAGTTCCTCTGGTCTAAGTCCTGGAACTCTTTTTTTTTTTACATTCCACGTTATGCACTTCAGCCTTCTGCTTACCCAGCACAGGTAATCAACTGGTATGTCCGCGACCGAGCGGCGCCATAGTATTATATACCGCTTTTCTTCGGTCACGGACAGGTTGACAACGATCTTTTTCATCTTGCCTCTTTAGCCAAGATGTACCACTTCAACGAAGAAGAATTCCGCACTCCACCTGGAGAACTCCATAAGTAAGGCAGTTATAAGTAAAGTCATTTGCCCTTCAGTCAAGTACTAAGCAGGTTCACCTCACTCATGGTTCTGGTTTTACTCACCAGTGTCTAGTGTCTCTACTATAAGGAGTTTTATAGTCTCACAACCTCCCAGTGATTAACGCACTGGTTAGGTAAAACAAGATACTGGTAGATTCATGTAAGCAACACTATTCATGACACATGTTTTGCATTTACTTATTTAGGTTTTATTACTCATGATAATGAGACTCGAAGATATTCAGATTGCTTGAGTATCAATTTCAATTCAGTTTCAATTAGCAATATTCACACCCTAAATCAGTTCAAGGTTACCGATAAATCTTGAAAAAATGGTGGGCAATAAAACATTCCTTCACGGAAGTCCCGCAATCCGCTAGCGCAAAAAAAAAAAAAAAAAAACACGGGCCTTGCTCTCATTGAGATTCCATTTTGAGAATATATTAGCTCTTATCCTAAAATGTTTTTAAAAATTTGTTACCCGGGTTGGATTTCCTATACGGCTAACCTAGGACGTGGATTAGGGCGAAGCCAGTTAGGAGACGTATTTACAGACGGATTAACAGCCAAATATTTACAAATCTGAGCATTATCTTGGAAAGGCCGCACAGTGCTTCCACTTGCCTTTTTACAAAACCAATTTCACGAGATTGTCGGTAGATAATAGTTGCGTTTTTGCTGATACCATGGTATCTGTTACCACGGTAACTGGATCTGCAATTAGTCGTTTTTGCAGTTATCGTGGTATCTGATACACGGTGCTCTGCAAAAAGGACTATTGCCAAAATTGCACTTTTCGAAGTCATCCCAAAAGAAAAATAGATATCCAGTTCCGTCACTAAGTGCTAAACTTCTTTCTCACCAATCTGACAAAATTTGATGAAAGTGAAATGACTTTTCAGATACCACGACCAGTTACCACGGTCGGACCGTGGTATCTGGATATCTGTTACGTTGACAACTGCCCAGATACCAGGATGACTGAAAACACGCCTTTTGATACTTTAGACCGTGGTAAGAGCAAAAACGCAACTAATAATATTAATTTATTTTTAACCCACAGATCGTACAAGAGGAAACACTGGAGTACGCAGAAATTAAAATCTTTGATGAAACAACCTATACGGATGTCTGTAAACACAAGAGGAATCCCCTTCCCTCAATTAAAACAATGATCCGAGAACCATCTAAGGAAACTGCAGTTTAGAATCTGACAAGATATTAGTTGGGTTTTTTGCAGATACCATGGTATCTGTTACCACCGTAACTGGATCTTAAATTAGCTATTTTTGCAGTTACCGTGGTATCTGATACTACGGTTGCTCTGCAAAAACGACATTTGCCGAAATTGCGCTTTTCAAAGTCATCCCAAAAGAAAAACTGACATCCAGTCACATCACTATTTCCAAACTTCTTTCCCACAATTTGACAACATCGTAGGCTCTATTGTTCTATATTATGAAAGTGAGATGACTTTTTCAGATACCACGCTGGGACCGTGGTATCTGAATATCAGATACCATGATAACTGGCAACCACGATAGCTGCAAAAACGCCTTTTGGCCGTAGTATCAGACACCACGGTAACTGCGAAAACGACTTTAGACCGTGGTATCAGATACCATGTTATCTGCACAAACGCAACTAATGTCATATCCACACGAAATGGTGCTAACAGTAACCGCGAAGCAGTAAGTGATCTTCATTGTTTCTTCTTGTAAAATTAAACGAAATTTTATTTTATTTTTTATTTTTTTCGTAGTTTCCGGGTATTGCGCGGAAGGACGTTGAAATTTCTCTTTCATGAGGAGAGGGCGCAAGGGAGGAGGAGTTAAATTAAGTATGCTTTGGCTAAGGACTCCGAGCGTCGCTCTACTAGGGCTGGGGGCCCCCGTCCCGTGATGTACACCTTCCATCCCCTCCCGCGGAAAAGAAACTGATATTCTCACATTAGCGATAAGGAATAATCGGACTCTGCAGTCCTGGTGTTGGGTCCCAGTCCCGTAATGTACACCTTCCCATCCCCTCGGTGCAAGCAAATATTCTCACATTAGCGACAAGGAATAATCTGATTTCTGTAGTGGCAGTGGGGGCGGTTGCCACCTAAGGCGAGTCGATCTAGATCGGGACTTTCAGTCCAACCGCCACTATCGCCACTACAGTAATCAGATTATTCCTTCCCTTACCCCTATTAGATACAAGTAGTATTAGTAAACTGCAGCACAAGTCCTTATTCGCAGTCAGCTTGGGCTGAAGGACTATCTGATACCGTGGTATCTGATCCCACGGTTTTAATTCGCTTTTGCAGTTATCGTGGTATCTGATACCACGGCCAAAAGGCGTTTTTGAAGTTATCCTGGTATCTGGCCAGTTATCGTGGTATCTGATATTCAGATATCACGGTGATCGTGGTATCAGAAAAGCCATCTCACTTTCGTCAAATTTTCGTCAAATAGATGAGAAAGAAGTTTAGCAATTAGTGATTTAACTAGATATCAGTTTTTGGGATCCCAAAACGTAAGTGGAGGGATACCTATGACATCGCAAAAGTTGTCCGTCTGTCCGTCCGTCTGTCCGTCCGTCTGTAAGCACGATAACTCTCGAAGGGAATGAGATATTTTGATGAAACTTGGTATGAGGGTTCGTTGGGTCGTCGGAGCAGTCAAGTTCGTAGATGGGCTTTGTAGCTCTACATTTAGGGGTGGGGGAGGGGATTCAAATTAAGGGACAAACAAAATATTTTGAAACAGCTAATGTGATAGTCGATTATGGGGTAAGAAGACATGCTGAGCACGATGGTGAAAACCATTTTGTCATCGGACAAGTAGTTCGCCCGGAATCCGGCCAAAACCGGAAAGTTTGTTGAAAGTAAAAGTTTTATTTGAAGTTGATTAGATGTTCGATTTAGGGGTAGGAAGACATGCTGAAGACGATGGTGAAAATTATTTTCTCGACGGACAAGTATTTCGCCCGTAATCCGGCCCAGACCGGAAAGTTTGTTGAAAGTAAAAGTTTTATTTGAAATTGATTAGATGTTCGATTTAGGGGTAGGAAGGCATGCTGAAGACGATGGTGAAAATTATTTTCTCGACGGACAAGTATTTCGCCCGGAATCCGGCCCAAACCGGAAAGTTTGTTGAAAGTAAAAGTTTTATTTGAAGTTGATTAAATGTTCGATTTAGAGGTAGGAAGACATGCTGAAGACGATGGTGAAAACTATTTTCTCGACGGACAAGTATTTCGACCGGAATCCGGCCCAAACCGGAAAGTTTGTCAAAATTAAAAGTTTTATTTGGAGTTGATTAGATGTTCGATTTAAGGCAAGAAGACACGCTGAACACTTATGTGAAAACAAGTTTCTACCCGGACGTGTAGTTCGTCCGGAATCCGGCCAAAACCGGAAAACTGTTGGAAGTCAAAGTTTTATTTCTAGCTGATTAGATAAGCGATTTAGGGGTAAGAAGAGATGCTGAGTCCCTGTATGAAAATCGTATTTTACCCGGACATATAGTTCGACCTGAATCCGGCTGGAATCGGAAAATTTTTTATAAGCTAAATTTCTATTTGAAGTTGATCAGATGTTCATTACTGGGGAAAGTAGATACCCTGATTTCGTCTTTGAGCTTTCTTTTTTCGCCGGACAAGTAGTTCTGGAGTTCGGCCGGAACCGGGAAATTTGCAGAAGTGGCAGGAAGTTTTCGTCAAAACAGATATGACTTATAGGGGTAAACACACATGCTGAATCCAAATCTGAACTTGGTTTTCTCAGGTGATTAGGTATTTGGACTTAATCTGTTTCTGAATTTTTATTGTAAAAATGTTCAAGGAGGATATCAGATATTGAATTTTTGGGATCCCATCGAAACCTTTGGTCTTGTTCTTTTGGAATGACTACGAAAAGTGCAGTTTCGGTAATAGTCGTTCTTGCAGAGCTACCGTATATCAGATACCACGATAGTTGGCCAGTTGGCTTTTTGCAATAAATATCATATCATATCATACCACGATAACTGCAAAAACGACTAATGCAGATCCAGTTACCGTGGTAACATGGTATCTGTTATAGTTTTTTTCATTATAGTGGTATTTGAAGATAATTTACTTTAAATATTCTTTGAGCCCAAGCTGACTTTGAAACATTTATTCAAACAATGTTTACAACGGATTCGTCAGCCTGACGAGGACCCTTGCCAAGAAGGGCCGAAATATCGCTGATGAAAAATCATAGCTGACGAATCCGTTGTAAACATTGTTTGAATAATTTACTTTAATAAGATATTTATAGTCGGTAGAAGCTTCAGTTATTTATTACAGGTTTGTTTCCTTTCCCCGAAGTTGAACCAGAAGATTGACAGCCTGACGAGGACGCTTGCCAAGAAGGGCCGAAATATCGCTGATGAAGAATCATAGCTGGCGTATCCGTTGTAAACATTGTTTGAAATAATGTTTCAAAGTCAGCTTGGGCTCAAAGAATATTTAGATACCATGGTATCTGCAGAAACGCAGCTATTTGGTTAAAAAAAAAGAAAATCTACCTTACCATCTTTGGATTATTTGCAGTGTCGTGACCTTGTTGGCTATCTTTTAAATAAAAAAAAAAAAAAAAATATGTAGGTCCTCAGCGCAGGAACAGGTCCCCGTGTAAAACGTACCTTTTTCGTCAGTTCCAGAATCCTTTCCGATACCGAAGTCTGCATGGCTTCAAGTCGATGGACACTGGCGTAAAGCTCGCTAATCTCTGATTTCTCTCCCTCTTTATGAACGATCACACCAGTCAAGAGATGGCGTAGCCTTGTTAATTCCGAGTCCAAAACATCCAACCTAAATGGAATATAATAAATAAATAATTATAATGCCCAAAATAACACTGTTGCGCCTTCGACTTCATTCGAAACCACGACACGTCTTGGGACCAAATGTGATCGATTTGCTCTTGGAGATGCTCTTACTGGGCTGCCCGAACTATGATACCCCTGCCTTGACAATATAATAGTAATAAAAATTTCCGATACCACGAATCTAATTAATTCAAAGCTCTCAACAAATTTAGATACTGAAAACATGCTATGAACGCCATCTATTTGTTTTGCGGTGATTATTAATTTCGCTGCCCCATTCTCCACACAAGAACGAAAATACTTATCATTCCAGTGGACAGATTTCATGGCGAAAGACGAATTACAAGTTAATAATTATTAGTAGTTGGCCTTTATATTATCTTCACGATAAAGCAGCGGGTTTGCACACCTGGTAAACCATGTAGAGGGACTATGGCCAATCTGATTACTTTAGTGTGGATCTTTGGCTGAATTTTTAAAATGTACGTTTATGAGACGGAAAATCAAAAATAAGAAAAACAGAATACCTCATAAAAAAATTTCAATCTTATTTTTGTTAAGCTCATCGCCAAATATTAAAAGTTAACTACAGACATCGAGGTTGATATCGGAAAACACCGAGACGGTCATTGAAAATAGCCTCTCCGAGCCGAAGGCGAGGTAGGTTATAAAAATATCTACCGAGCCGAAGGCGAGGTTCATATTTTTAAATAGCTGTCGAGGTTATTATTCTAATATGAACCGAGATGGAGGTATGTGAACTATTATAACTTTTCCGAACAGGATTTTTGTATAGGTAGTAGCCTACTCAATCTTCTTTGCTTGGTAGTACTTATTAGCTACTTTGAAGCGAATTTTCGTTTAGTGAAATGGCAACTCTAGACTACTACAAAAATGTGAAAATTACTACTGTTGTGACCCGTGCATTTAAGTTTATAACAGTACAATCCTTATCCAACACCATTATTTTTCATTTGTGTCGAAGCAGATGCCATCTAGCGGAGGGCTCGATAGATAGAATTAATCAACGGTGTTGCCACCGGTTGGAGAATTCTGCAATTTTTCAAACATTTTCGTTTCTTCGACAAAGCGAGCAAGAACTCTGCCACTGGTTCATTACCAGTAAATGCAAAAATGAAGCATAAAAGTTGAGGCGTCTAATTATGAAGATGATAAGGCGAGATTTTCGCTGATAGTTGGTGAAAAGGACCAAGTTTTGTAGGTGCCAGAATGTCATTGTTTTTTCCAGCCAAAAGTCACAGGTTCGATTAAAAAAGTGGCAACACTGAAGTCTTTATTAATGGACTGTTTAATCAGTGCAACATCAAGACAAGAGATTGTGGTAATTGCTCAGTAGCTGTCTTTTGGAGAGTAGAAGAAATAAGCTGAAGTAAGTTGGAAGTAATGTTGTTTCAGTTGACAAGGTGCATTTTCATTAAGAATGCGATTGTAACAAGATATGGCAAAGGGTGGTTGGCTAGGAAAGCAACATTTTCTTTCTGTTTTTAATGTTTTTCTCCAACGTTTGTCAGTATTTTTTCTGTATTATTTTAAGTTTTTTTTGTGTTTTTTTCTGAAAGTGATGTCTTTTATTTTATTTTTTGGAGGTCAGGTTCTACTTTTCAGTAGTTGAGGAAAAGGGCTCCCTGAACTTCTGCGGAGGTTGGTACGGCTTCGTACCATCCTCTCTGGAGGTTTTTTCGATATCGTATCAACTCTACAAAACTCACTGTCATGATGTAACTAGCTGTGGTACATATGAAGATATACACTACATACCTGTTCGAGAAAAGTTATACGGGGATTACAGAGACATAAATTCTTCTGACGGCATTTTTCGTATTGTGTTATTGACTAATCTCTCTTCTGTAAGAATAGGCTGAACAATTCAAAATAGCTTATTTCTCTTTGAATTCGTCTAAAGACACTCTTTCTGCTTGAATGGCTGAACACGAGTTGTGGTTGCAATATAAAAATTATTAAAACACGACCGACTCTCAGCAACCGATAATGAAGAATCAGACAACTAAGAGTAAGAATTAACGATTGGCTACAGGCAGGATGGAGGGAGAAACACATCGTTAAGAAATGTCGCATTATCCATATTGAAAATCCAACACGAATCTCCTAATCTAACTCACAGTGTGTGGTTCAGAAATTCAGTAGCGACAACCAATATCCAGTCCTTTTCCGTCTAGAAGTTTTTCAGGAATAGAAAAATTTATTTCGCCAAGATACCAGAGGCCCCCCCCCCCCCGCCGATGTCTCGAGACAAAGCACCGCTTAGCGTCCTTCTTTAATCGTACTGGGTCAGGCCAACCGAGCGAGAGAGAGCGTAATTTTTGTCAACTCTCCAGAGAAACTCTGACCCCCCCCCCCCTGAAAGAATGGCATCTTACCGAGTTTCCAAGTGGATTTGTCTCTGAAGACTCTGCGTTGCATTAACGGCCGTGTAAAGCTCCGTCATCTCGTCCCTTAGCTCTCTGACGGTAGTCTTGAGCCAGTCAATGGTCTTGACGTCGTTCTCGCTTAGATCCTTGCTCTCTGTGCCAGACGGCGGGCTGTCCTTCGTGCGGCTAAGTTCTTCCCTGAATGACAAAATATTCGGTCTGTTGCTATCCGAAACAAAGTTTTTTGCAACTCCCTGCAGGAAAGAGCACATGCAAACAACGACCTGAGTTTTTGCTCTTGTTCGAAGCCGAACGCGTCACACTTTTGGAAATTTCGTCGGCTCTACCAAAAATCATGGACAGCAGGGTCCAGCAAGCACATGACAATCTACATTCCTATCTGGCCGATGAATGAAAAATTTATATTGTATTTGTTGTGTTTTATTTAATTCTTTTATTTTATTTCACACTCCGCTGTTCAAATCGCGGGTCTGAAATAAATTACTTACTTACTTCCTGTCCCATTATTTCTTCTCAATAACAAACACCATTTTCGATATTCCTTTCACAGTACTGTCATGTTTTTGACTTATAGCAAATGTATAATTCCCATGGGGAGTCTTTTCCCAACTAAGCCCCGCCTCTCGCGTCCTTTATGATTGGTTCCGTGGGGAGGTACAGACTGTACAGACCAATCAGAGATGTTTGTTGGCGTCGTTTGTTAAGATGTGAGATCACAGTGAACAGATATTGCAGGAGTTAATGATCTGGAATGCACCAACTGTTTGCCTGAGGAAATGGGAACGCTAAGCTCTTCAGTGAACCATTTAAAGGACCTCTCGCACTAATTACTCTTCAACTTGCAGTATTTTAAAATATATGAATACTTTAAAACTAGGCTGTGCTTTCAACAAATAACCCACTGTTTTGGCTGTTTTAAGCTGTTTACATAACCGGTTTTGCTGATGGAAAATTTTCTCGCAGACAGCCGTCGACAGCGTGATAAAGTGAATTTGAATATATCGACGGTAGCAAAACACGGCAAGTGAGAAAATCAGCATGGTTTAGTTAAAGGGGTTAGAATGTACCCTACGAAATTGGGGTCTCCGGGTTTGGAAATATATGGAGTGATTATAGAAGTAGGTTGCATTAATATTATAGGTAAGTCATGTCCTTTAAAGGTTAGCTGAAGGGAGTAGCAGTAATCCATTTAGTAGCAGCATTCCTTTAGTCTCAAGTGGATTGAAATCATTTTCGATGGCACTGAAAGGATTGGCTGAAATTTGTATACGGTGGTATTCGATGATTTATATAGACCTTATTTTGGCCCTTCCTGATAACCCTGCAAAAAAAGCAACAGTGCGGGTATTCAAAATACAACCTCAACTACATTTCACCCCCCGCAGTTAGTAAACTCCCGGAAATGGTATATTTGTAAGTTTGTTATATTTGTTGTATCGCCTTTCATACAACATTGCCTGTTGTATGACCTTTCAAAAGCGTTTGACAGCGCTGTACACAGTCAAGCTCTCTACTCTTTGCTATCCCAAGGTGTTCACATTTCTGTAATTTTCCTTTTAAGTTCTTGGTATGAGAACTCTTTCCTTCGAATCAACCACAGTAACTCACCCTCTGTTTGGATTCGGCAGGGAGTTCGACAAGCGGGGGGGGGGGGGGGGGGGGGGGGGGGGGGGGGGGGGTTCTCCTTGTATTTTCAAGATTTGTGTATCGAACATTTTGCCAAAAATCCAGTCAACATATTCTATTGGACATTGTGACGTTTCTATTGGACATTGTGACGTTTCTCTGATTAGCAATAGTCGTACAAGCCTTTCTTCAATGGTTTCAAAAGTTTCTAGTCTTTTCTCAGATGTTGGACTGTCTCTCAATGTAGAAAAATGTGAATTCTTGGTTTTTAATGATCGTTTCTTCTTCTCAGTCGTCGCTTTGTGTGTAAACATTTTACTATCCCCCCTTGCTACTTCTTTTAGGTGGCTGGGCATCACTATCAGTAATTCTCTACCGTCTCTACGACAACAAACTGTCCTTGATGTAAAAAAAAAAAATGCAATTTAGTTAATTGAAAATTGTCCCTAGCCGTGAGTGGTACAATAGACGAGCTCTTGGTCGGCTGTATTCAACCTTTTGCGACCATTCTATTTTCTATGTTTCTGGACTTTATCCTCTTCTTAAAAATAAAGACCTTGTTTCTCTTCGAAAAAGTTATTTTCGTTACTGTAAATTCCTTCTTTACCTCCCCCCTTGGCATCGGAATAGGGTAATCATTCGTAAGTACGGTGTTCCAGATATTTCGGAGAAATTACTAATGCTACACAGGAAGCTGTCGGGTTCAGCCTACTCTCGGTTTTCACCACACCACCCCCTTACCCCCCTGTTTATGTGCTAGTGTTTTTTGTATAGTTATTTTAGTATTTTCTTCCTTTCTTTTCTTTATTGTACTCCACTTGTTTTTCCTCTGGAAATTGTGGGTAAGAAATAAATTATTATTATTATTATTAATACTGGATCTTTTAGCTCAGTTAGGTGGATAGAGACTGAGTCGCGGGAATCCCCAGATTAAACCGAGACAGTCCATAAGAATTTCCAATTGTGCAGCAAAAGCAACAACGGTATCCAAAATAAAACCGCAGCTCAATTCCGGGAATTCCTCACCAATATTGTGATTTGAAGTTGTTAAACTTCATTTATTTTTATCGGATTTTTTAGGGCATGGCTGAAGAGGAGGCCTGGCAGAGTAGCCTGAATATCGCTGAAGGTAGATTTTAGTTTATTACTGAGAATGTTCACAACCATTCCCCAACCAAAAACAATTTAATACCGCATGTCAAGTAATCAGAAGCAGTAAAACCATCATGATTCTAAGCGGTCTGAGGTAAATTCGTACGTAGCTTTATTCTTGTCCAGTCTTGCATCGTTAAGTTACACATTAGCTGCGTTCGTTGCACTACGGCTTTCGCTGGTGTTTTGTCACCAGTATCCGGTCTTTCCTTATAACGCGTTGTTTGGTTCACCAGTGAGTTGACGAAAACTTGATAACTCCTAGCTGAAGCCGGGCTCCCCAGCAGGTTCTGGTTAGTCCGCACAAGTGAAGTAAAACCGGACACCGGTTAGTTCAAAAACGGGATTTTCTATAAGAAATTTAACAGGTTATAAGACTGGTGAGTAGTCATCGGTGTCAAACGGCTTATAAGAAGAAGGCCAAAGGTTTCGATGGGATCCCAAAATTTCAAGATTTGCTCTAGACAATCCGGTCTTGGAGATATTCAGTCTTCAACAGAATTCTTAACCATTTTACTTTTAAAATTTAGAAACAGATTAAGGCCAATGGTAATAATCGGAGAAGACCAAGTTCGTCTTTGACAGTGCAAAACGGATACGCCGGCTGAGTTTCTCCAAGTTCAGAAATATTCAGATATCCATTTTACGCTGTCAAATATTCAGAAATGGATTCACCATATGGTTTACCCTGTAGCCTACGTCGTATCCTTCCTTCCTTACTTCTGCCCAACTTCCGGTTTCTGCCTGATCTGGACAAACTACTTTTCTGGCAAAAAATTAAAACTCAAAAACGAATTCATCAACCTCTAATCAACTTCATATTTAACTTTTACTTATAACAAATTTTCCGGTTTAAGCCGGATTCCGAGCGATCTATTCGTCGGGTGAGAAAATGATTTGCATATAAGAATTCACCATGTCTTCTTACCCAAATCGTCCATGTCTTCTTACCCAAATTTAAATAAGACTTTCACTGTAAAAAAATTCTCCGGTTTTGGCCGGATTCCGGTCGAACTAATTGTCCGGCGAGAACAAAAATTTCACATTGGACTCAGCTCGTCTCCTTGCCCCTGAACTGAACCTCTAACCAACTTCAGATTACACTTTTACTTTTCAAAAATTCAAAAATAAATTTCATGTTGGTATTCATCATGTTTCCTTACTATTAATTCGACCATTTCATTAGCTTTTAAAAACAAAACATTGTTTACATTAATTTCAAACCCCTCCCCGACCCATAAAATAATAGGGCAACATAGCCCATCTTCGAACTTGAGCGGTACTTTGACCTAAAGAGTCTCATGCCAAGTTTGATCAAAATATCTCAACCCCTTCGAGAGTTATCCTGCTAACAGACGAACGGACGGACGGACAGACGGACAACCTTTGCGATGTCATAGGTATCCCTCCACTTACGTTTTGGGATCCCAAAAACCGGAGACCCCCGGTGAGAACTCCCGTGACAAAGAACGCAGATACTACAGTGAATGCACGATGGATTCTGACATCAATTCAGAGCCAGGAACCTGGCCAGCACCGAATTACGTCGTATTTGAAAGTTTGTGTGTTTCTTAGTTTGTCTGAAGTGCTAAAAACAGGTAACAGCGTACAACGAGAGGAATCGTAAGCTCTTGATTTCTCGAGTTCGTGCGTGTCGAGTGGAAAGATTATTTCTAGTATTCATATTCCAGAAAGCGGCAGCTAACCTGGCACACGACGGAATGAGTCGAATCATCAGCGCGCCATCTTCAGAACGCATTACCCTCTTCCAGAGCTGCTGCGAGTCCAGCAAATCCGAGTCCTAGACAAGTCCGAGTCCTTGAAAAAGGCGTTTCGAAACCGTCTCGAGACGAGTCCATAGAGTCCGAGCCCACAGCTCTGGCGGACGGACAGCTCCGTGAAAGACGAGTCCGAGTCCGTGACAAAGGCGTCTCGAGACGAGTCCAGAGTCCGAGTCCACCAGCCCTTCCCTCTTCAAAGCAACTGCTTGACAACAATAAATGAACCCACCGAAGGAGCCGATTTTCCTCCAGAACTTCTCTACCGAAGTTCAGGCGGTTTCTTTTTCCAGGAAATGTAGTAGTTTATGGTGTTTTCCGGATCGCTGAGCAACAATTTAGCCTGCTCACTGACATTTTAAAACTAACCCGGAATGCGTCAATCTTCAGCCACACCCCCTCCCCCGTTCCGTTCCCAACATAAGGTCAAAATAGATGGAAGAAAAAAAAATGGATGCTATGCCATTCCAACAAGAAAATAAGGTCACGATCACAAACGTCCTATCGATATTGCCAAATGCTTCTGACAATCCTTGTGGTTTCACAGATATTGTGAAATCTAGCTAACTACACTGTAAAAGTGTCTCCGAGTAAGGATTAAAGTTAACTGCAGTATTTGCTACTGGATTTT
Source organism: Branchinecta lynchi (assembly GCA_023053575.1). Taxonomy (NCBI): domain Eukaryota; kingdom Metazoa; phylum Arthropoda; class Branchiopoda; order Anostraca; family Branchinectidae; genus Branchinecta; species Branchinecta lynchi. The sequence continues at coordinate 1,094,918 of JAKZAP010000018.1, read as the reverse complement.
TTTTTTTTTTGCAGTGAATAGATCGTTTACGACACTCCATGAAACCTACTTTTATGCTCTTGTAAACAGCTGGATATTGCAAGCTTGGTCTCTCGTGCTTTACCCAACAAGACCAAAGGTTTCGATGGGATCCCAAAAATATAATATTTGATCCAGATAATTGTGTTTTGTCTTCAACAGATCATCAGAGAAAACCAAGTTCAGATATACCTCTATAAGCAACATCTATTTTGACGATACTAACCGAAACTTCCTGCTTTGCTTCTGCGAAATTTCCGGTTTCGGCCGAATTCCGAGCGAACTAATTGTCCAGCAAAAAAAGAAAATTCAGAAATGAGTTCAGCGTATATCCTTATCTCTACACAGAACATTGAATCAACTTCAAATAAAACTTTAACTTATAAAAAAAATTCTGGTTACAACCGGATTCCGGACGAATTATATGTCTGGGTAAAAAATTATTGTCATATACTGACTCAGCGTCTCTTCTTACCCCTAAATTTGTCATCTAATCCACTTCAAATGAAACTTTTGCTTACCTCTAAATCGAATATTTAATCGACTTCAAATGCAACTTTTACTTTTAACTAACTTTCCGGTTTTTGCCGGATTCCGGACGAACTATATGTCTGGCTAAAAAATTATCGCGATATTCGGATTCAGCATGTTTCTTACCCCTAAGTCGGACATCTAATCAACTACAAATACAATTTTTGCTTTTAGCAAATTTTCCGGTTCGGGCCGGATTTCGGGCGAACTACTTGTCGGCGTAGAAAATGATTTTCACATAATAGTTCAGCATGCCTTCTTACTTCTAAATCTAACATCTAATCAACTTCAAATAAAACTTTTACTTATAACAAACTTTCTGGTTTTGGCCGGATTCCGGGCGAACTACTTGTCCAGCGAGAAAGTGGTTTTCATATTCTTGTTCAGAATGTTTTCTACCCCTTACCCCTTAATCGACTATGTCATCATTAGCTGTTTAGACATATTCTGTTTGTCCCTGAATATGAACCCCAATCCCTAAATGTAGGGCTACAGAGCCCATCTACAAACTCGACCCTTCCCTTGCCTCAAAGGATCCTCCCACCAAGTTTCATCAAAATATCTCATTCCCTTCGAGAGTTATTGTGCTCACAGACAGACAGACAGACAGAAAGACGGAAAGACGGACAACTTTTGCGATGTCACACGTATCCTTCCACTTACATTTTGGGATCCCAAAGACACAGAATCAGTAGATAACCAAGTTAGCCTACACAGTCACACACTTTTACGGCACCTAATTTAGTCAGCAAACAGACAGGGTACAAAAACACACTCCGACAAAACCGTTACGGTCCAGACATTTTCTAGGAACTGGCGGGGCATTGGTTTTCTGAGTAGCGACGAAGATGTTCAGCCCGAAAAACAATGGGGAGGGGGGGGGGGTATCGGTGCACTGTGTGGGGATCAGAAACCGGTTTCATGCCAGCAAGCAGTACGGTTAGCGTGGACCCAGACGGCTTGGGTCGAGCTAAAGCTTATCGGGGATCATAATAGGAACCGAGTAAGTGTTTAGTTTATTTTTTTTCTTTTCTTTTCCTCTCTTTTTTCTTATTTCTTTATTTATTATAGTGTTATGTAGGTTAATCTCTCAAAGGGGGTTTGTTAAACCTCTTAACAAGTGTAAACTTCTAGAGGGTTTTGTAGTTCTTAGTATTTTTTTCCAATAAACCCCATACATAATCTAATCTAATCTATACAACATACTCTTCTTCTGGTTCTTCAAACCCAATCTATGGATGTCACTCATCTTTTTCGTTGAAAAGACTTGATATTGAATACAACCTAGATCGAAAACGGCTGAATTCTAAAAAGACCCAATTTCTCGGCTTAAGACTCAATAAAATGGACTTACTGATGCAAATCGATATCTGGTTCGACCGATGAATATGAGGATGATTGGACAAGTTGATATGCTCATAAGCTTCAATTTTCATAACATGTTTGCCCCAAAGGCCTGAGGCAATGACAAAAATGGTAACACAAATATTTCAATCATCGGCATTTTTAATCTGGAGTTTTTGAGGAACGCTTTCTCATACTTACATTAAAGGTAAACTATATTGTTTTCGTTCTTTTGGATTTTTGATTTGGACAAACTTGCCAGAGGCATCATCTGGGAGGAAAGGGAAGAGGGGCAGCTGCCCCCTGGCTTTCCAAGAGAGAACAAAGCTAACCATGAAAGTAATAAGATCTGCATGAAACAGACAGTCGCGTAGAGTGGATCTTAAGAAGGTCTCTTAGCAAAGTTTGACCTTTTTAGGCAAGCAATGACCCGAAACGCCCCCAACCCCCTAGATTTTCGATGAGATTTGCTTCTTCTCTTGAACGATTATACTAATAATTAACAGTCGTCCTAGCAGCTTGATTGGATCAAATTTAAGGGGAGCTAGCCTACACCGTGTAACCGAGCTCTATAACGACAGAAGGAATTTTCGGAAATGGTAGTATTTTCCGAAAAAGGAAATTTGTCTTACACGGAGGAAACCGAAGAATACACTGTCAAAAGTATGTCCTATACGTCGGACTTTAGTAATTGTGCATCACTGAATTTGGAGATTTTTATTCCGAAACTGATGATTTTTGTTCCGAATGTGGAGGGTTGAAATCCGATTGAGGCTTCAAACGCTAGAATGCAACACGATTTGTGCCTATGTTTTGAATAAATCAATCAATCAACAAATTAAGAAACGAGAAAATAAAAAATGAGTATTTACAAAAATTAATGGATAAAGAGTTACCTCAAGGAACAAAGAGGAATAAAGGCTTACCTCAGCCACGCAAGTTCCTGCGAGTGCTGCGACGTCACGCCAATCAAATGCCTCACATCAGCATCCATCTGATTTCCTTCAACATGGGTCTCAGTTTTTACAGGAATGCTTTCCATTGGTTGGTGGACAACGTAACCAGGTCCGGCGACGAAAACATCAACACGGGTCTTTAGAGTGTTGAGCAACTCCCTTAGCTGTTCTACCTCTCCCAAGACTCCACCAGTTTCGATGGTATCCTCCAGAACTCCAATGGGTGACCCCGTGGTCTCCCCTGAAAATTCGACAGGGGTTCCGGTGGTAACTTCAGGGTGATCGACATCGCCAGGAATGGTGTCTGTATGGTCAGGTAGAACTGTGTCGATCTGGTCAAAGCTGGATGTCGAAGAGTCGACTTGGTCAATCCGTTTCTCCAATTCTTGTTCAGCTTCGACAAGGCGGTCGACCAAGAGCTTCGGCTCTCGAATGAATTCTGGGTCAGACTCAGGATTCAACATGTCATCGTTCGGCTGGGGTGGGTTGGTCACATAGATGGGAAGGTCGAGACATTGGCAGGAAGCCAAATAAAACGAAAGTATCAGCACTACCTTATTCATCTGAAAAATAAATGAGAGTGAAAGAAATCATAGTGATAAGATGGGTCTATCACTGTAGGCCTACTACGAAAGGCTGTTTAGATTCTCAGAAGGGTCATGCAGACTATCCGAACTGATGTGCGCAAACTGACAGAAGTTCACGAAAACTCATACAAAGTCCCAATAGAGAGATTTCGAACTGCTCGAAATCAACAGTTAAAGCTAGGCTTCACCTTCCAAATTTTTCTTCCATACCCCAGACAGCCGTTTCATCGAGACGAATCTAGATAGGGAAACCGGCCGAAAACGACTGGAAGATCGGGGTAAGACCCTCGCAAGGGATACGCGAAGATCCTCAAAATCAAATTAGTCTGGAGCTTTAATATGTCGCCTAAAGCATTTTTGAGTTTTCTGACTAATATTGTCCAAAAGTTCAGATACCACATCGTACGCAATTTCAAATACACATGTATGCCTTCTCGCTGAGGACACTAAATATCGTATTTTTTTCTTTCTTCTCGTGTTAAAATACAGTAAAACATTGATTGTTCAAAAAGGGGTACGCAACCATTTTGAGCTTTGATAAGGGGTACGCAAGTACGCGAACGGCAAAACTAACTATCATCATTATCATAAAAATCCAGAAGGGTACGTTCGTACGTCTGGAAAGTAACGCCTGGCCTTAAGCATTGTCCTAATAGGTGTAATAAGCTGAATAACGCTATACGCGGTGTTTACGTCTTAATACACACGCCCGTTCAAATACGAACCCGAGAGGCTCTTATCAATGCAGCGAGCGGTGTTGCCAAGGTCATACAGTGTTTCGAGTTTTTGAAGATCAGAAAAGTGTTCTTAGTGCAACTTGAAGTACACTAGTACAATTTGACGCCCAGTATATTGTAAAAAGCAGTTAAATCTACGGATGGGCAACATTGGTCTTCGAAGTAGCATTAAGCAGTCGCAACAGAACAAAACATGTTATTTTGAAGAAAAGTTGTTTCTTCAGCTTCTAACAAAGTAGAACTTTACTGCTTCCCGTGGCAACTCTGACGGCGCTGCTCCTTCCTCGGCCCGCTGGCGGAACCAACCAAGCGATCTGATTGGCCCTGCATAAGGCAGAATAGAACGCTAGTCTATTCTCCTTATTCACCTTATTACAGCGCGCTCCGAGGAAAAGAGGAATCTGTAATAAGTCTTATACGCGGTAATACACCTTGTTACACCTATTAGGACAATGCTTTACGCTAGATCGGCGTTTTCACTTTCTACGTTGCCACTTCGCCACAACTAACTACGATGCTGTCATGACAACATCAAGCCTACTGTAAATTTCTCAATCACTGCTCTCGTGAATTACGCCCTATCTTTTTCCAGTTATATCACAACCGATTACGGTAGCCGGTAGGGCCAAAAGCTGCCGCACCACATCTCGAATGAAATTCGCCAAAATAACCATTTAAATTTTTCCACAAGTTCGTTTTTCCACTTTGGCTGCTTTGAGCCTGAAGAGGACCCTTGCCAAGGAGGGTCAAAATATAGCTCTAATAAAATTCAGCTGACGTATCCGATTTGCACTATCAAATTTCGTTTAAAATTGTTTTCTAGGGGATCACTATAGAGACGGCATAAAGCGGCGTTTTGCATAGGCCACACAAAACACTCAGTATAACCGAAGTTTGGTATAACTAATCCAAAATTCGCGGATTTGTTTTAGACTGGATACAAGAGACCATTATTTACAGCGTTAAAAACCACTATTATGTATAAACTCCACTTTCCATACCTTCCTCTTCAGAAACTAACAGGAAACTGGCAGGGCCTCGCGAGGTCACTGGAGACAACATCTTTATCAAAACCAGTTCAGGAGATAAGATCGTCAACATGTGTATGACACATGTGGGGTGCGCATTAGAATAAACAGGGAACATATGCAACTCATCAACAAACGGACGGAAATAATTTAGGAGGCATACTTTGAGAAGGCCGGTGGAAAACAGCCCCGAAACTTGCCGAGGGAGTCCTGTCGAATAGGACAACAAGGAAAGGCACAGCTGAATAATCGCCGTTCTTTCTAGCACTAATACTTTCAAGATACGCTTATTTTGTCTATGTTTTCTTGTTTAGATTTCTATCTGTCGTTATTACTCGTTATTTATCATACGCATCTCACAGTTAGACCGTATCAATCAATCAATAATTTTATTATCCCCTATCCAAAATGGACAAGACGTGCCTATATGGAGTATCTGAAAAAGAATAAAATAAGAAGAAAGAGAAAATTAGCCTAAATAACTAAATAAACACACTATAATATGAGTGACTCCGGTCTAGAGAAGAAACTAACTCGGCAGGCGGCGTTTGTATCCAAACCTGGCCTTTTAAGGTAGCGTTCCAGTGAAGTTATTACAAGTTACGATGGTAAGAGGAGGGGCGAGCGCCGCCGTATTGTCGTAGTTATCACGCTCTGTGGAACGAAAATAATAACAACGGGAGTTCCTGCAGAACCGATACCTAAGGTAGCGTTCCAGCGACTTATTATTAGTTACGATCGTTACTATTCTTGTTATTATACCAGGGCCCGCCGTAATAAGTAAATTGGCTCCTCCTACTTATTATTTTCGTTCCACGACTGTTACAATCGTTTCTATTTACTTAGGTGGCGTTCCAGCGACTTATTATTAGTTACGATTGTTACTATTCTTGTTATTATTGCCTTTCCAGAGCCCGCCGTGATAAGTAAATTGGCTCATCCCACTTATTATTATTGTCCCACGACTGTTACGATCGTTACAATTTACTTATGATGGTCGCGGGCATCATAAGCGATAATAACTATCGGTTCTGCAGGAACTCCCGTAAGAGTAATGACGTCTGTCCCGCGTTGTTATTATTTTCGTTCCAGAGAGCGTGATAACTAGGACAATACAGCGCTCGCCCCTCCTCTTATCATCGTAACTTGTAATAACTTCACTGGAACGCTACCTAAGTCTTAGATAGCGTTCCAGTGTTATTACAAGTTATAATGATAAGAGGAGGGGAGGGCGTTCTATTGCGATAGTTATAACGTTCTCTGGAACGAAAATAATAACAACGCGGACACACGTCATCACTCTTATGGCAGCTACTGCAGAACCGATAGTTATTATTACTTTTGACGCTCGGGACCATCATAAGTAAACTATGCCGATCACAACAGTCATAGAACGAAACTAATAAGAGGGAGGAGCTTATTTACCTTACGGCGGTATATGGAACGGCAATAATAACAAGAATAATAACGATCATAACAATATTAAGTCGCTTGAACGACTTGAGGAGGAAGCTCTTGCTTCCTCCCTCGTTGTAGATCCCCTTCAAGGCAAAACAAGGCATGAAACATAGCAACCCTTTTCGAGGAAGAAACAAAATAAAACTGAAAGAAGACATTCGAATAATCGTAAGGATGACGTGTTTATAAGTTGACACCTAAAACTCTCAAATTCCTAGAGGTACTTGCTCAGTGATGATTCCCACGGATAGCATTTTCAAATTGGCCGGCGTCAAAGAACTAACAAATACTGAGCATGTTTCACCCTTCTAACAATACTAACTATTGTTTATATTTTCGTTCCAACCTCACGAAAAGTTACTACGCTGACCGTTCCAACCTTATCGAAACAGTACCTACTTGCTTAACATGCTCGGGAGCGTAGTAAGCGTGATAACTACGGATCTCTGTAACTTCATTGGCTGGATAACCCATTGGAGTGATATTTTGGCGAAAACAGAAAAATGTGTTCCAGCCTCCACGCCAAGAAGCCAAAGTGTGTGACATCACCCGTAGTAACTACGGTAAGTAGGGTGGAACACGCTTACTATCAGTAAAGGGGCTAGAGACTCTGCCAACCTGAGGGAAGTCAACGTATTTGCAGTTCAACTGTTTATAGCCTTCCGTGGAAGGAAATTTTGAAGGTGTCACAAAACAGAAAGTGGGGATAGTTTTCAACAGGAACAGCGTACTCTAAGACCACCTTCAACTGAAATTTTTGTTACCACGATACATTAATTGTAGCTTCAAATCGACCACGATTGTACGGAGGTCTTTATAATTATGTATTACCGTATATTATACGTAATAATTCTTATTTACTTACATTGGCGTATTTCCAATGTTGCTTCCGTGAAGAAAGAGGTAATGTGGACTAATATAACATTACTGTAAAGTCTGTAGTGTAATTTCTCCTTAGCATTTTTTGGTACGTTTGTCCCATTTTTCATTTCATAGACGTCGAGTTCCGAAATTACGAGCGTTTAACCGAGCACTTAACTTTTTGCAGGCAGTCTAGACCCGCCGCTCTAGACCAGACACAAGTAAACGGGCAAGGCCGGGGGGGGGGGGGGGGCTAGGGTCTCCCGAGTGACCTCTGGCCTGGATTTACCTGTCAGAGTATGGTAAATCCCGACCATGTGCTGATTTGGCCTAGCTTTTATTTAGGGGGGGGGGGGGGGGGGGGGGGGGGGGGGTAGGAGGAAGTCCAGACACCTGTAAATTTTCCTTCCATCAAATTAGCAAGCCGTTGCGATGAAACTGCGAGAATATTCACTTCCATCTGTCGTTAATTGAAAAGTCTCTTCTCGCCGAAAAACGAAAAAGTAAGGATCCATGTTGTTTTTTGTTTTCTTCTTCTTCTTCCTTAAGTCATCATCCCTGTTCTTAGCCCAGATCCCTGGATCCCTCGAACGACTAAGTGATGTCGGGATTCCCAAAATCCCTCCACGAGCAAGTAACATCACCTGTGAATAATTAGCAGCCGGCCGTATCCAGGGGGGAGGGGGAGGGGGTTGCCCCCCCCCCCCCCGAAACATATAAAAATAATACTTTCTTAGGCTTTTCTCTCTGATATATTATGTCTTCTTTAATTTTTTGTCCGACCCGCAGGCACCCCCCCCCAACATAAATTCCTGGATACTGGCCTGATTAGCAGTGGGCATATTTTTTATTTGAACTTGTTAACGGACAACGGTAATGCTTTATATTTGACGGTGCAAAACGGATAAGTCGGCTACATTTTATTGGAGCTATATTTCGGCCCTTCTTGGCAAGGGTCCTCTTCAGGCTCAAGCCGCTACAAACTGGAGAATGAACTGGTGAAAAACAATTAAACATTCTTCCTTAAAATATCCAATTTTGTGAATTTCTACCTTGAAAATCGGTTGGAGTTAAAGCTGGTCCTGTGATTTCATTTTAGACATGGCTTCTGTTTTGGCTGTTTGATTGGGTCGTCGAAAGGGTAAAGTCATTCATCAGCTCTTGACCCGTGATGATCTCAACTCGTTGTGGATAATTGGATTAAAACTGGTTTGGCAAGTTATGGGCTTGCGCGTGATTCAGAACGGAGTTTTGAACTTCATATCACATGCATTTGACAGGGAAGAATTGACATACGATATAGTTGCTATTGGATGTGACTTTTACAGAAAACAACAGATTGTTAACGCGAGAAAATGTTTAGCCGATTTCGATGTTGCATTCAAACTGAGGGATGGAACCAAAGAGGAACATTAACTGATCTAACTCAGGCCTTTGGGTCTTTTTGGAAAGATGATCATACCGAAAGTATCATCTTTTGCATATATGATATAAGTGAAGTGCCAGAAACTATTTTCCAGTCGCGAGCGGACCTTTCTAGGCGCCTTCAAAAGTTGGAGCGCAAACTCGAGGAAGTATTGCACGTATCATTCGAAACCCCTCAGAACTTCCCAATGAAGACCACTGCTAGTGCAGCTGAAATTAGTCCACACAAATTATATTCCGTGGTTGTTGCAAACCCACCACAGGTTTCTGGTCCGAAAGAAAAACGTAGATTAATTGACAGCTGCGACTCGAGTGATTCTGTGGTCCGTGTAAACTCGTCAAATGGATCATGAAAGTCAAAGACAAAGAATCAGCACAAATCATCGCAAAGCATTTCCACGGAGAAATAAAAGAAGAAAAATTTATCGGTGCTGGTAAAGGAGTTCCTTTATCCGTTTCGGAACTTGAAGTGCAACAGGCTTTGGTTGGCTGTACCCGCGTCACAAGGATCGGCAACTCCTTTGCCGTCAAAAGTTATTTCGAAACACAAGACGATCTCCAGAGAAATTTGAAAGAGGGCTTTCATATTGACTACGACTACTTCCGAATATTCAAGTACATCTATGCCCCAAAGCGGTGTTACAAGTGCCAAGAGTCCGGTCACTTAGCCTGTGACTGCAAGAACAACTTCAAATGCTCTAAATGTGGTGGGAGCCACAAATCCAGCCGTGAGAGCCTGTGCACCTCAACCTCTGTGAAGTGCGCAAATTGTAGGAATGCAAAACACCCTGCTTACAGCCTATCCTGTCCAAAAGTGATTGAGTTTACGAGGCCTGCGAACTACTAATGCGGTGTCCCTTGAAACGGATTTGACTCAAGTATTTCAGTTTACTCTGTTCACCTATTCATTTACTTTTTGTATTTTTTTCCATACTCTGTCTTTTTGGCCCCGGCCAGTTGATGGGTTATAAATAAATAATAATAATAAAAAGCGCACTTTCAGCAATTGTCGTTTTTGCAGAGCAACCGTATATCAGATACCGCGATAACTACAAAAACGACTAATTACGGATCCAGTTACCGTGGTAACAGATACCATGGTATCTGCAAAAACGCAACTCATGTCTGTATAACCCGCGGATTTAAACGGTACTGTCGCGATGAGCGAAAAACGCGGACCAAACCTTATAAAGGTCAAGAGCGAACGAGTTCGAAATACATGCAGCGAAGCGACTACACAACCTGTAAACAAGTTACATGAATTAGTGAAGCGAAATAATCCTTTCTCAATTAATAACCTTAGTTCGATATCCGTTCTTTCTACATCCCAGGAACACTGGATACTGCTTTCACATACGATATTCACCCAGGTACTAGCGTTGGGTAATTTCCGTGTGAATCAACACTCACTCAAATCGCCGTTGCATCCCACGCTGGGATCCCCTCCGACGTCACGTTGGAATTTCATTAGACACGCGTCTCTCATGTAACAAAAGGGCTTGCGCGACAGTATTTTCTAACGGTTTCCTTTTCAGTTTCTCCACCTGGACGTTCATCCCGATTTAACGACACGCGTCTTTGATTGAGTTTTGACGGAAACAGCAGACATTCTAATGTACAGTAGCCCATCGAAATCTGTAATTGGCAGAAAACAAACAAGTATTCCCTCTAGTCATACTAGTCTCTCTGATTCTCAACTGCACAGATCTCCAGCTAATATTACTTTTATACTTAGTCCATGCTCTGTGTTCCCTCGCACTATCTACTCTTCAACTTACAGTATTTTAATATATTTGAATGCTGTAAACTAAGCTGTGCTTTCAACAAATAACCCGCGGTTTTGGCTGTTTTAAGCCTTTTCTGAGATCCGTTGACTTACAGCAAAAAGTAGGGAAAGAATTTACATAACCGGTTTTTGGGATCCCAAAACGTAAGTGGAGGGATGGAAACGTACTCTCGAAGGGAATGATATATTTTGATGAAACTTTTCGAGTTCGTAGGTGTGCTCTGTAGCCCTACATTTACGGGTGGGGGAGGGGGTTCAGATTAAGGGGCAAACAAAATATTCATAAACAACTAATGTGATGGTTCATTAGGGGCCAAGAAGGCATGCTGAATACTATGATGAAAACCACATTCTCGCCCGACAAGTAGTTCGTCCGGAATCCGGCAAAAATCGGAAAGTTTGTTAAAAGCAAAATTATTATTTGTAGTTGATTAGATGTTTGATTTAGGGATAAGAAGACATGTTGAACACTTATGCGAACATCATTTTCTACCCAGACAACTAGTTCGCCCAGAATCCGGACAGAACCGGAAAATCTGTTAAAATCAAAAGTATTATTTTAAGTTGATTATATGATAGATGCTGAATCCGTATATGACAATCATTTTTTACCCGGACATATATTTTCGTCCGGAATCCGGCTGAAACTGGAAAATTGGCTGTAACTGGTTCACACCCCTTCATCATGCTCGGGGACTTTAATACTGATCTTCACGATATGAGTTCGAGTACTCCTATGGATTCTCTGCAACTTTGCATGTCATATGGTTTATTTCCTAGTATTAATATTTGTACTCGTGTTACTACTTCCACATCAAAGCTTCTTGATAATATTTTTTCTAATTCGAATTTTTCAAATCCAGGAGTTGTTGTCACAGATGTGTCGGACCATTTCGGGATTTCTGCAATTTTCAAAGTTTGTGTCCCGTCGCAGCAAGGTCCTAGATTCAAAACGGGGACGCTACTCGTGCGCAACCAGAGTAACCTTGCAAATTTTAAACAAGAGATTGCGAATGTTGATTGGAATAATTTAGTTGAGAATGTAGATGATATAAATATTAGTTTTCAAAAATTCTATGACACATTGGTCTCGATTTTGATTAAAACTTGTATGACGGATCGGACGTCAAAGAAAAAGGTACCCAAAAAGCCGTGGTTGTCACCCAGTCTTCTGCGGTGCATCAATAAGAAAGACCAATTATATAAGAAATCAGTAAGGAATGAACATGATCCAGTTTGTGCAAGAATTTACAAAAATTACAGAAATGCTCTGAATAAACTTTTGAGAAATGCTAAGAAAAAACATTTTGAAAATAACTTTAAAGAAGCTTGTGGTAACCCAGCTAAAACATGGAAAATTATCAAAAGTGTTATGTTTTCAACAGATACCGTGTTGCCTGACGAAGTGAATACACGTGATGGGTTAACGTCGAGTGAAACAGAAGAAATATGTATTGTAAAAATGTAATAAAGAAAAGAAATATGTAGAAGTAATAAAGAAATATGTAATAAAGTTCAATCAATCGGATCAGTTGCTTACACCTTACTTACCTGTAGTACTTTTCGCACTTTTCTTTATGTGCAATGAGAATCTTTAGCCTTCGATTTTGTAAACTCCCCTTCTTAAGCGAGGGGTTACCAACTGTCGGGCACACTCTGTACCGGGGAGTCGGGCACAGTCAGGCACACGTCGGGCAAAGTCGCATACTGTGCTCCATAGATGGCTCGACTTCTGTTGCGACTTTGTCAACTTAGTATCTTCGCATTCTGTGTTAGAGAAGAAGATGAAGAAGAAAATTTCAACATCTCACTGGGGCTCTGTAGTCCTAAATGTAGGGGGGGGGGGGGGTCAAATTAAGGGACAAACACAATATTTTTAAACAGCTAATGTGATAGTCGATAATGGGGTAAGAAGACATGTAGAACACGATGGCGAAAACCATTTTCTTGCCGGACAAGTAGTTCGTCCGGAATCCGACAAAAACCGGAAAGTTGGTTAAAAGTAAAAGTTTCATTTGAAGTTGATTAAATGTTCGATTTAAGGGTAAGAAGACACTGTGAACACTTATGTGAAAAAGCATTTTCTACCCGGACAACTAGTTCGCCAGGAATCCGGTCAGAACCGGAAAATTTGTTAAAAGCAAAACTTTTATTTGAAGTTGATTAGATGACAGATTTAGGGGTAAGAAGAGACGCTGATATAGGCGCTGTATATGACAATCATTTTTTACCCGGACATATAATTCGACCGGAATCCGGTTGTAACCGGAATTTCTTGTATAAGTTAAAGTTTTATTTGAAGTTGATTAGATGTTCTTTATAGGGATTACGAGTTCATTTCTAAACTTTCTTTTTTTGCTGGGCGAGTAGTTCGCTCGGAATTCGGCCGAAACCAGAAATTTGGCAGAAGTAAAGCAGGAAGTATCGGTCAGTATCATCAAAATAGATATGTCTTATATAGGTTTATCAGAACTTGGTTTTCTCTGATGATTAGCCTGGTAAGACAAGACCCAGTTGTCTGGATCAAATGTTAAATTTTTGGGATCCCATCGAAATCTTTGGTCTTGTTCTATTTGAGCCTTATGTTGGCAAACCCCCGTCTTCTTGGTCGAAGGTGCTGTTTTGGGTTTTAGTTGGGATCCCAAAAGGTAAGTGGAGGCATACCTATGACATCGGAAAAGTTGTCCGTCTGTCCGTCCGTCTTTGAGCATTATAACTCCCGAAGGGAATGAGACATTTTGATGAAACTTGGTGTGAGGGTTCTTTGGGTCAAGAGTAGGTTCGAGTTCGTAGATGGGCTCTATAGCCCTATATTTAGGGGGAGGGGGTCAAATTAAGGGGCAAACAAAACATTTTTAAACAGCTAATGTGATAGTCGATTATGGGGTAAGAAGACATGCTGAACACGATGATGAAAACCATTTTCTCGTCGGACAAGTAGTTCCTCCGGAATCCGAAATAAAACGGAAAAATATTCTTTGAGCCCATGCTGACTTTGAAACATAGATTCAAACAATGTTTACAACGAATATACGTCAGCTACGACTCTTCATCAGCGATATTTCGGCCCTGCTTGCAACTTCAAATAAAAATTTAACTTATAACAAATTTTCCGACTCCAGCCGGATTCCGGTCGAACTATATGTCACGGATTCAGCATCTCTTCTTACCCCTAAATCGGTTATCTAACCAACTAGAAATAAAACTTGAACTTCTAACAACTTTCCGGTTTTGGCCGGATTCCGGACGAACATCATTTTCACATAAGTGTTCAGCATGTCTTCTTGCCCTAAATCGAACATCTAATCAACTCCAAATAAAACTTTTAATTTAACAAACTTTCCGGTTTGGGCCGGATTCCGGACGAACTACTTGTCCGTAAAGAAAATGGTTTTCACCAGCGTCTTCAGCAGGTCTTTTTACCCCTAAATCAAACATCTAATCAACTTCAAATACAACTTTTACTTTCAACAAACTTTCCGGTTTTGGCCGGATTCCAGGCGAACTACTTGTCCGATGACAAAATGGTTTTCACCATCGTGGTCAGCATGTCTTCTTACCTCATAATCGACTATCACATTAGCTGTTTCAAAATATTTTGTTTGCTTCTTAATTTGAACCCCCTCCCCCGCCCCTAAATATAGGGCTACAAAGCCCATCTACGAACTCGACTGGCCCGACGACCCAACGAATCGTCACACCAAGTTTCATCAAAAATATCTCATTCCTTTCGAGAGTTATCGTGCTTACAGACGGACGGACAGACGGACAACTTTTGCGATGTCATATTTATCCCTCCACTTACGTTTTGGGATCCCCAAAACAGAGAAAGAATTTACATAACTGGTTTTGGGATCCCAAAACGTAAGTGGAGTTCACTTACGTGAAAGTTACTTTCAACAAACTTTCCGGTTTTGGCCGGATTCCAGGCGAACTACTTGTCCGATGACGAAATGGTTTTCACCATCGTGGTCAGCATGTCTTCTTACCTCATAATCGACTATCACATTAGCTGTTTCAAAATATTTTGTTTGCTTCTTAATTTGAACCCCCTCCCCCGCCCCTAAATATAGGGCTACAAAGCCCATCTACGAACTCGACTGGCCCGACGACCCAACGAATCGTCACACCAAGTTTCATCAAAATATCTCATTCCTTTCGAGAGTTATCGTGCTTACAGACGGACGGACAGACGGACAACTTTTGCGATGTCATAGGTATCCCTCCACTTACGTTTTGGAATCCCAAAAACCGGAAAGTTGGTTAAAAGTGAAAGATGTATTTGAAGTTTATTAGATGTTTGATTTAGGCGTAAAAAGACCCGGCAAAAGCCGGAAAGTTGGTTGAAAGCAGTAAAAGTTTTATTTGAAGTTTATTAGGTGTTCGGTTTAAAGGTAAGAAGACACACTGAACACTTATATGAAAAGCGTTTTTGACGTAGACAACGAATTCGCCCGGAATCCAGCCATAACCGGAAAATTTGTTAAAAGCAAAAGTTTTATTTGAGTTGATTAGATAACATAGTTAGGGCTAAGAAGAGACGCAGAGTCTGTATATGACAATCATTTTTTACCCGGACATATAATTCGTCCGGAATCCGGTTGAAACCGGAATTTTTTTTTTATAAGTTAAAGTTTTTTCAACCTCAGAATTCCGCAGAGAACTTGAGATAATTTAGATTTGTGATGTCAAATGAGGCTTTTATATGGATAAGAAATACGCTGAATTCGTTTCTGAGTTTTCTTATTTGCTGGACAAGTAGTTCGCTCAGAATTCGGCCGAAACCGAAAATTTGGCAGAAGTAAAGCAGGAAGTTTCGGTCAGTATCTTCAAAATAGATATGGCTTATAGAGGTATATCTGAACTTGGTTTTCTCAGATGATTAGCCTGACGAGGACTGGATCTGGCGAAGACAAGACCCAATTGTCTGGATCAAAGATTAGATTTTTGGGATCCCATTAAAACCTTAGGTCTTGTTGTTTAGGAATTTCACTTCCTGACAAATTGAAATTTGATCGGAACTTATTTAACTTGCCAAATTTAGGCTAACTAAATTGAACGTGTTATCAAAACTGATTGCAGTAATGTCATATTCAGTATTTTCTCCCACGAAGTGGTTAGTAACTAGTGTTATATAGCTTGACTCTACACTATTCATGTTCTGTTGGCACAAAAATAGATGTTTCGTAACATTTCCTGATGGCTCTGAATAACTGGATAACTGTTGTGAGTCTAAGATCAAGAATATCTGCCTTTAATCAGTCAGCTAAAAGAAATCCTATATTCTTGAAAAAAATGGTGTCAGGGTTGAATACTCCTTGAGCCCAAGCTGACTTTGAAACTTATATTCAAACAGTGCATAAAACGGATCAGCTACGATGTTTTGGCAGCGATGTCTCGGCCCTTCTTGGAAAGGATTTTCGTCAGGCTGTAGAGACCCCTTGCCAGTCGAAGGCAGAAATATCACTGCCAAAGCATCGTCGCTGACCTATCCGTTTTATGCAATATTTGAACATACGTCAAGGTTATTCGTAGTACACCGGTAAAATCATTTGCTTCCCTTCTTTTGGATTGATGTGATACAACCCAGCATCCACAACATCGAATAACTTCCGGACATAAGTATTTGCAAGGGTTGTATATATTGTGTAGCGTACTGTTTCTAATATGTTTTTACGTTACTCTACTGTGCATATATGCCTACAGTTAATATTCTTTGTGTCCGTAGCCTTTAGTTAAGATTTGCAGATTCGTCGTTTTGACAATTTTTTTATCGTAAACGACGACTTTGGTACTCAACCGTGCACTGTCGGGCACATTCAATTGTCGGGCACACCTGTACCCCAATTTTGGGAGTTGGTAACCCTTCGTTCTTAAGCTCCGTAATAAGCGACTGCCAAGAACAAACGAGCTTCAGGCAGCAAACGCCTCATCTCTCACGAAGCAACAAATGAGCAACAAAAACAACAAAAGAAAAGGAAAGAAAACAAATATGTGGGACAATGAACTGTTTGTAAAGTGATACCTAAAACTCAGAATATGCTATTGTTCCTTTTTTACTGATGAGTTATTTGGTCCGTAGCAGGAGTTTCCGGATCCTAAACGTCACCTTTCCACTTGAAAGACTGGCAGGCAACAATCAGAAGGGTTTCAAACTCACCTGGTGGAAGTGAACGTACAAGAAAGGAAATACTTAAGGCATCAGGAAGTCAAATATAGTTGGCATTAAGCCCGAAACTGTAATTTGGGACTGTCTCTACCCAAAGAAGAGCTGCAAGCTCATATGGCACTTACAATTGGTAGTTAGCATGTACATCAGACAAGTTTTTCCGCCGATCTCTCCAACCGAAAGGGTGTTCCAGGACCCCCCTCTAACCCCCACGACAGTGGCCGAAACGGTTCGGACCTGTAACTAAACCTCTGACTTTGCCTGTTATCAAGTTCAGTTCGAATCGGATCCCTGGTTCAAGAGTTATGAATGCCGCAAGATCTCTAGGACCCTCCACAGTGCTCGGATCCGGTTCAGTTTTATAAAAATGCATTTAGGTACTACGCTTGCTTTTCTCGCCAAACCGCGTCTTCCGCGCACAGCTGTCGGATCCAGTCGGGACTTTGAATGAGACATGTGCTCTTGCCAATCATGAAGTTTCTTCAGAGTCAAAACACTCGTTCGAGCTTTGCAGGCCACAAGATTTCCGTTGCCCCCCTCCAACTCTTCCCACAGTGGCTGGCTCCTCTCCGGACCTGTAACTGAACATCTAGAACATATGACCTAGACAGCTATCGAGTTCCATCCGAACCGAATCCGTACCGCATATGGGCCCATCGTCCTCAACCGGGGGCGCTATAATCGTAAAGCTTTGTGAAATTTGTAAAGCACCTTCTGCGCTCCTTCTATACTATTTCGTTCCGGTGTCACTTAGGTTCTGTCTCTGCGGGGAGATGGCGCGGAGGCATCAACAGGGCATCAGCCACCGGAACAGGGATCCTGCAATTCAGCAATCTACGCAACACTGGCCGAGCTAAGTCCCGACCTCCTACTAAGAAGGAGATTAAAAAGATCGGATCATGTTATTTTAAATACACAAAGCACCTGCTCCACTTGTCAAAATTATGTCATAAAAATGCATTGACGGAGAAGTTCAAAATTCAAGATGCAAGAGTTACCCTTTCGGATGTTTCTTCGTCGCTACAAAAATCATGGAAAACTGGGACTAACCAGCACACGACGTTATCCACTGCTTCCTGGCCAAAGACTGGAAGTAAGCGTCTTCTTCTCTGTATTTATTTATTATCTTTCATTTACTCAGCTTTTCCAAAATGGCGGGTTATAAAAATACTTACTTACTTACTTACTTACTGGTAGTGTTCATCCACGCAGTGACTGGATGCGGTCTGATTCAAGAGCTTACTTTTGTGCCAGCCCTGAGAAACGGTCAATTCATGAAGAAGGCGAGGATTCACAAAACGATGCCATTATTCGGCGGCAAGTCGATTTGTACCTTAGCATAGCCGCAGAAGCCAATAGATGCGAGGTTGACTTTGATGTACTAGGGTTCTGGAAAAAATACGCCCAGCAAATTCCGTGGGTGGCTGCTTTGGCGCGGAAATGTTTGGCGATTCCAGCCCCAAGTGCAGCAGCGGAGCGAATTTTTTCCACTACTGGACTGATAGTTTGTGCTAAACGAAGCTGTATCAAGCCCCATAGGGTCAAACAAATCCAGTTTGTCCACGATAATTTTAAGACATGTAAGGTCATGAAGAAGTGATCTCTTTGAAGTCTAGTCTACGAACTCTCTAGCTAGTTCAGCATTGACGCTTAGGAAGCGACACTGTATATACTCTATAGTTTTAGCAAGAGCCATTCTGTGATTACATCTTTGAAGATAATGTTTGACCAGATTCAGATTCATGAATCTGGTCAAACCTGTCTGATACATAAAGTCATCAGATCAGGCACATAAAGGCTACTCTTGATTAATACGTGATTGGAATCAAAACTGCCGACCATTAAAACTGTATCTGACCTGTTTTTATTTATTTGGCCCTAGCTTGTAAGATTGATGTACAAGTTTTGTAAATATTACAATTATGTGAAGCTAAAACAACCAATGAAAGGCGAGGCTAGAGGTGCGAAAGTGCGGGAAACGCCGACGGCACGGCAGCGCGCCGGCGGCGCGCCACCGCTGACCCTTTTACCCCTCGACGCGGCGTCGGGGTCTACTTACGAGGGTCCGTCGCGAAAACACGATTGTGTGCCGCAGTCGAGCCACAAGTTGAGACTCGCGGAAACGCCGTTTTGTCTATTTTTTGGGCGATGATTTTATCTGTCGGAAAATTAAATAAAAACAGAGATAAAATCTCAATAAATAGAATAACAGGCTTTAGTTCTTTTATTCAAACAATGTTTTGAATAAAATTTCAAACAATTGTTTGAATAAATGTTTCAAAGTCAGCTTGGGCTCAAAGAATATTTATCTTTAGTTCTTACTATCCCCTGCACAAATGATCCTCAGTTGTATGTCTTCACGCTTGTGAAAGTAGTTAATTTTATTCTTTTAACATTATTTGCTGCTAAATTTTAATTTCCCCAAAGAATTGAGCCACAAAATCGACAATCGCCTCGGCAGTTGTTTGTCGAATTCGAGCCACAAGAATCTTGTTGGTCGCGGAAACAAACTTCTGAGCCGCACAAAATACCGCGGAAACGCTCTTTTTGAGCCACAATCGACCCACAAACTGGTTGTGGGAGCAAGGAAAACCGTCTTTAAAACACTTACTACCGGGGAAGAATCTGGCCGAAATAGTGCAAGGGAGGGCTCTTGTATAAGACCTTAATCAGTTACGAGTTTATTCGGAATCGCTTAAAATATTCGCCATTTGCCAAAGAGAACCACTCGCAATCAACGATCGACAACTGTCGAATATACTTTTTACCAGTTTCAACCAACTCGGTAAACAGAATGTATGAGGGTTTGGTATGAAATAAGACACTAGAAGGGTGAATTTGTACAAGTTGAAGAATCTGGCCGAAATAGTGCAAGGGAGGGCTCTTGTATAAGACCTTAATCAGTTACGAGTTTATTCGGAATCGCTTAAAATATTCGCCATTTGCCAAAGAGAACCACTCGCAATCAACGATCGACAACTGTCGAATATACTTTTTACCAGTTTCAACCAACTCGGTAAACAGAATGTATGAGGGTTTGGTATGAAATAAGACACTAGAAGGGTGAATTTGTACAATCTGCCTTGTACCCAAAGTGACATAATGACCTTCACGTTGCAGCTCCGCAACGTTCAGGAACAGTCCGCAAAGCAACGCCTGCCGCAAAACTGACGTGTTTGCGCCGCAGGACTTCAACCGGAACTCCGCTTTTACGCACAGTTCCACTAGCTGTTTCCGGATCTCAGCGGCGTAACTCAAATTCCGGTAGTTCACAAAATTCTCGAAACACCATTGCTTATTCATTTTTGAACCTTTAAACTGCTTATAAATGTTCAACAGGGTAACGTGGTCACCCTCGGAGGAGTGGAACTTGCTACGGATGGCGCTTACTTTCTCCCTATCAGCGTTGGTTGACACTAAAACACCGTCGCAAGAGAGCACTGCAATCACGCTAAGCATTTCTTCAACGCAACCCAGATCGTTCGCTGCGAAGACTGCCTTTGAGAATCTGGGGTCAAGAGGAAAAGCTGACATCTTTTTGCCAAGATCAGTCAACATAATCTTTTCTTCAGCTTTTCTGATGGCACCGAGAAGTTCCAACTCGTTCATTGCGCTCTCTAGCAAATCCTTCGGTGGCTTATCCAAAAAGTCAAAGCTTAATGGATCCGTAACGCCAACTGTTAAGAGCTGGAGGATGACTGAGGTTAAACTGCATCGCTGGATCTCCGGCACGGGCATTTTAGCCATCTTATTATACTCCTCCTCCATATATACCCGGTAAACGATACCTTCGGACTGTCGACCAGCCCTACCCGCCCTCTGCCACGCCTGGGCTTGAGAGATTCTCTGCACCTTCAGCATATCCAGACCCGTACCGGCTACGTGCGAGCGTACCTTAACCATGCCGCAATCGACAACGCACTTGATGCCATCTATTGTTACAGAGGTTTCTGCAATGTTTGTACTGAGTACGATTTTTCGGGTCCCCAAAGGTGGCGCTTTAAAGGCTTTCAGTTGGCTCTGGGATGGCAGGGCTGCAAACAAGGGGCATACCATCAGCGGCGGAGCTTGGCCTTGTATTTCCTTCGCAACAGTCTGAATTGTTCTCGTCATTGTTTCGATTTCCTCTTGGCCTGTGAGGAACACTAGAATGTGGTGATCTGAAGGCATTTCTCGGTGAAACTGAAAGATGGTTACTACAGTGGAAAAAATGTAATCTTCCTGCTTTTCCTTTGCATAGTTGATCTGAATAGGAAACTGTCGTCCTGCTATGAATATAACTGGTGCGTTACTGAAGAAGGAGCTAAAGTGGTCAACGTCCATTGTGGCCGACATGATTATGATTTTGAGATAGTTGAATTTTCGGATCAAGCGTTCTTTCTGCGCTTTTTTCACAACCCCAAGTAAGACGTCCGTCTGAACTGTACGTTCGTGGGCCTCGTCAATGATGATGACAGAATATCTGCGGAGGAGAGGGTCCAACATTGCTTCTCGAAGGAGCATACCATCAGTCATGAATTTGAGTTTAGTCGAGCCGCTTGTAGAGTCTTCAAAGCGGACGCAGTAGCCAACAAGGTCACCGACTTCACTTCCTGTTTCAACTGCAACTCTAAAATTTAAAACGGGTCAGAACTTTCGCCATGTCAAGACATCTTGATCCTCGGAGGCGGTGAAAGACATGCTAAAATTCCAGGATTGCAAATGACCTTCGATATTAAAGGACACCTGAACAATGAAACCATACTTGAACACACCATGGAGAATGCATTTACAGACATGGCCAAGAAGAGCATTCTTCTTCTGAGCGTGAAGTTTTCAAAATAGGGATGTTCGTTTCTGGAGGTTTGCACATGCAGACTCCAAGACAAAAAGGGCAATTCATTCGAATCTTGTACAGCGCTGGCCGGATCGTACTGAAATTTCTTGTAGATATACGTTTGGGCTTAACTGGTTAAAAAATATTCCAGAAGGAGGGTTGATTGGAGACATTTGTTCATTTCTAAAATTGTTCGGTACTGAAATAAGGACAGATTCAAAATGGAGCAAAAATCATAGCTTGGAAACACTATTTCGTATTTGGACTGGGTTTTCTGCAGGCAATGTTAACGGGAGTCATACAGATAGGGATGATACTTGGTACCCTTCATTCAGGTGTCCTTTAAGCATTAACTGGACTTCGACATGCTAAAATTCCAGTATTGCAAAAGACCTTTGATACTGAGCATTAACTGGACTTGTACACTCTTTTTTTGCAAATTTCAGTCAAATGAAACACTTCCAACTAGATACCCTTTCAAAGGGACATGAAAAACTATGTCTTGTTTTCGGCCAAGCGCTAATGTAGACAACCAAAACTCAAACTTAAGGAAGACCGGTTTTCGGCTTCTCTGCGGCTCCGTCTTCTGCCTCACCTAAACTCTAAACAACAAGTTTTTGATGAACGGTAGGAGAAGGGCTTCAACCCTCTTCCGTAAGACGTTACAACACCGATAGTCGTGGTTTGATTCTGTAAGCAAGTTCTTCACAAATGATTAGATAAATTTTAATTTCTACCCTCCATTTATTTTATCTCTTTTATGTTTTTACAGTACAGTGACATGTTAGTGTTAGTGTAATGTTGGAAATTTAATTATGCAAAATATTATTGCAACAATAGTTTTTTTTGTATACGTATACTGCACACAAGTCGCAGGCTATATTAAGACCGTTTATGATAAACTTAAATTTTATTGTACATAAGTTATCCATATTTTATATTTATAAATTTCTTGCAACGACGAAACAAATTATTGGCTGCATCCGGCTCTGATTTTTAGAATACATGATCGACTGACTATCCCTTCTGCCCAAGCTGACTGCAGTATCATATTTTACTGCGTCAATCGGATACGTTACCTGAGTTTCAGAACTTTTATCAAAGGTCTTATTAAAACAACTGAGCTTTTCAGAAATGTTATCAATTTTTTGCTTTTTCAAACTCAGCTGACGTGACGTGTCTGTTTAACGCGGTAGATTGACTGAAACTTAAACCATAGACCCATGGTATCACTCGTTAGTACAACTTATTTTACGAATGGGGTGACATGAGTTTTATATTTAATTTAATTTAATTTATTTATCACCCACACAATACATGAAGTAAATATGGTGGAGTAGGAATAAGTAAAAAAAAAACACAAAAAAAGAAAACGAAATATACACAAAATCAACGAAACAAACGGATAAGACGGTGGTGAGGGGATAGGCGCGCATAAGCCGTACCGGAGAGTTTTCTGTGCAGTATCTCCAACTTTAAAGTTATATCAGGAACTGAAAATTTACTAACAAGAATCCGGTTTTTTGTCCAAGGTGGAAGATACAGAAGAAATTTGCAGAATTTGAAGTAATTTATCCGGATTCTTTTTAAATTACCTTTCTTAAGAAGGGGGTAAAGACCTGAAGCATAAAGGACAGAATGATCACAGAAAGTAGAATAAAGTTCTTCAAGCTCTGATTATAAATCTTTCCCAGCATGCTTAATTTTCACATAGCATAACCTGCAATCTAAAATTTCGAAACTTACTATCTATCAATCAATAAATCAAGTTTATTATCAAAAATAGCTTAAAGCTAGTAGAGGAATAAAATATTAACGAAATAAACAGACACGAAACAAATTAACTGATCCACTTACAAGATATGACCAGAAATAAATGATGGGATGAAATAACGTAAAAACTGGGCAGAAGAATTAGCAAGATATGGGGAGAAAATTGGTTGCCAGTATTCCTCTCGGACCGACGCACGGAAGACGGGAGGGGAGGGTGGAATGGACAATACAATATCTTTGCTCCAAATTTTTTTTTGAAAGTGTATAACCGCGGTCAGTTAATTTAGGAACGTCCAGTTTAATTGGAGCCTCTTCATATGAAGATATGATCATCTAGAATGATTCTCACTGCTCTCTATTTTGAAGAAAAGAAAGGATAGAATAGGAAAAAGATCTAAGGAGGGATCCGTATAATGTAAGAAGGGTAAATCACTTATGCAAGCAAATCCTTTGATTTTCATGCATCTCAAGGAAAGATAACAAAATTAAAAACTAGCCTCTCTCACCTTGTTGCCACTGTGATAGCCGCAACACGTCTCGGCTGGGTAATAGCCACCATTCCTTCTTTGCTGAAACCATTTTCATGTAGAAACTGAGGAATCTGAGTTGTCTTCCCACTTCCAGTTTCTCCAATGAGAATTGTTACAGGGTTTTTTCTAATCTCGTGAATCAGAGTTTGCCGGATCGGAAAGACAGGTAGATTCTCTCGTTGTTTCATTATTTCAGTAGGGACACCAGAGGAAGTGGAGTCCCTTCGTTTGGCTTCAGGTGTCATTGCTATGGAAGAGAATATTTATTAAGATAGCTTTTGCTTTCAGTTTTAAGGTAATTTTGAAAAACATCTAATTTTACTTTAACAGATTTCAAGAACACCTGACGTTACAAATCCTTAGATCAAATATTTTACCCAATTTTTAAAATATACTCTCCTATGAGTTTGGTACTTCAACCACTAAGCACAAAATCATGGGATCTGACACTGACAATGTGATCTTATCATCTTCATAGTCACTCAAATCTGTGTTAGCATAACTTTTGTCATGCCCCTAGACTAATTACTATTAGTCCAGTTCTGTGCTGTTAATTATACTAGAACCAAAAAGCTTCTGAATACAGTTGGATTTCCATGTCAATTTCATTTTAAACATCCAATTTCTATTTTATACCTTGACCCCCCAATTTTTATTTTTCACTAATCCCACCGCTGTCACCAATAACTGTAATACCCCGGATCTGCTTGTCAATCTTGGGGTTACTTTTGAGGCTTGATAGCGAGCCACAATCACCTTTTGTCCCGGTGACTGGGATTACAGGATACGAAACTATTTGACGCTAGTTTTTCCGATTTTCTGATGTTCTTTATAGTTCACCGGACCTAGGTTCAGTAGCGTATATTAGGGGGGGGGGCAGGGGCGATCGCCCCCCCCCCCAAATTCTTGAAAAAAGGGTTTTTAACTGGAACAAGACCAAAGGTGTCGATGGGATCCCAAAAATCTAATATTTGATTCAGACAATCGGGTCTTGTCTTCGCCAGATCCAGTCTTGGATAGGCTAATAATCGGAGAAAACCAAGTTCAGATATACCTCTATAAGCGATACTGACGAAACTGACGATACTGACCGAGACTTCCCTGCCGATTTCCGACCGAACTACTAGTCCAGCAAAAAAAAATTCAGAAACAAATCCTTATTTGTTAAGAAAGAATAAAGAACATCTAATCAACTTAGAATAAAAGTTTGACTTAAAAAAAAACCGGTTACAACCGGATTCCGGAATAATTATATGTCCGGGTAAAAAACCATTGTCATTTACAGACTCAGCCTCTTTTCTTACCCCTTAATCTGTCATCTAATCGAACTTTTGCTTTTAACAAATTTTCCGGTTTTGGCGGATTCTGGGCGAACTAGTTGTCCCGCGAGAAAACAATTTTCACCATCGTGTTCGGCATGTTTTTTTACCCATAAATTAAACATTTAATCAACTTCAAATTAAACTTTACTTTTAACCAACTTTCCGGTTTTCTCCGGATTACGGACTAATTACATATTCGGCGAGAAAATTTTTTCACCATCGTGTTCAGCATGTCTTCTTACCCCCAAATCGACCATTTAATCAACTTCAAATAAAACTTTTACTTTTAACCAAGTTTCCGTTTTTTGCCGGATTCCAGACGAACTACTTGTCCGGCGTAAAAATGATTTTCACTATCGTGCTCAGCATGCCTTCTTACCCCATAATCGACTATCACATTAGCTGTTTAAAAATATTTTGTTTGTCCCTTAATTTGAACCCCCTCCACCACCCCTAAATATGGAGCTACATAGCCCATCTACGAACTTGAACTTACCCTTGACCCAATAAATCCTCACACCAAGTTTCATCAACATATCTCATTGCCTTCGAGAGTTATCGTGCTTACAGACGGACAGACGGACATTTTTGCGATGTCATAGGTATCCCTCCACTTACGTTTTGGGATCCCAAAAACGTGTGCGAAGTACGGGCGACAGGGGCGATCTTCATCCGAAATCTCGGAAAAGGATTTTTTTTTTTCGGGGAAAAACGTACGCAAAAATACTAATTGAGAAGCTAAATCGAAATTATTTACAGTGTGGTTTGATCTTAGAAACAGTTTTTGAGTCGTAGTGTGCATGATTACAGGGTGTTTTCAGGTGTTTTTGGCTGTTGGTTGTTTTTTAAAAGTTTTTGTTTGCCCCTAGAGGTATTTTTAGTGTTAAAACCGTCAAAATATGAAAAAACAAAAAAACGTTTCGGCCTTCCCCGATAAGGAGTGGCCTTCGGTCGCAGATTTTCACTAACCTGTCGCCCCTCCCGAAAATAATCGGAATATACGCTACTGCCTAGGTTCCCTGATACAACGATCAAACAAGTAAGAAAAGAAACTAAGATTTATTTCCAGAGTGAATCCTCTTTTCGTTTAGTCATATAACACGGATAATGGATCGGTCGAAATAGCACTAACTTTTTTGAAAATTCCGGTACCAACCTCCACCACCGTTGTCGGATCCGGTTCGGACCCTAAAATATGTCATCTAGGGTATATGCTCTCTCTACATTCCAAGTTTCATTTAAACTGATGCACTTTTCTGAACCCTATGCGAGCCTCAACATTTTCCAGCAATCTCCCTCCAACCCTCCCCACTGTGGCCGAAGAGAACTTGGAAACATAAACGTCGTATCTCTTAACCCCCTCGTCCAGTCCATCAAGTCTTACTGAAATCGGAGCATAGCCTATCTGCAAATTTACGGTATCCGCCCTCCCCCCCCCCCCCTACCTCGCCGGGACGCCAAATAACAAATCTAGGCAGCATAAAATCGGCACATCTCATTCGGTCCATCCGTTTGGTTTGTGTGCATGTCAAAAGCCACACACCCCCAAATTCCCCCAACCGTGGTCGCATATAGTTCGAACGCATATTTTACATGTCTAGGTCATCGATTCGTATCACCTCTGAAGTTTCACTCAAATCACACCACTCGTTCGCAATTTACAGAAGTCAATATCCATAGATAGATAGATAGATACTTTAATTTTAGCCGTTAGGCCATACACAAAATCATACATTTTTAAACACTTCGAGAGAGCGATTATATAAACTCACATGTAAAACGATTTAAACTCCCACTACCAATAACTATTTACATCTCTTTAACGCTTCTTTGACAAAACCTGTAACTGCCATTATCGCTGACCGTGAAGATGACTTTAGGATACCAGGAAAGAGCAACCCATCTTCACCAAAAAGATCTTACTCTCAAATCCGAGAGCCCCTTGCATCTTGACAGGAAGTGAGACAGATTTTCCTCTTCCAAACCACATAACGAGCAAGTATAACATGACTTCGGGTTTCGGGAATTTCTTTCAAATAATTTAACCCTACTCTTAAGAGGGAGACTGTTCGCTCGGATCTGGAACCACAAACGCAGGTTTTCAGCCGGTAAACGTAACTTAAAATAAAATTCAAAACCAATCGACTCTTTAATATTCCTATAATCTTTCAGAGTCTCTGAATTAACAGTCTGTGCATGCCAAAGTTGAATTTCCTGATCCTCCTGAACTCGCGCAAAACTACGACAAAGTTTATCTTGATCAGTTGTAGGACCGAGACCCTCATTCCAAGCATAAGACAGCCCTGCTTTATCAAGTAGGGCTTTCACTTGAAATGGCCAGGATCTCTTCTTTCCCTGCTTTAATAGTTCCAAATACGCTGCCTTCAACAGCCTCTCATCTGGCAGTTGAAGAAGTTTTATCCAAAACCTAATAACCTGGACAGCTCTATCTTTCTGCAAAGTACAGAGCCCTAAATCCCCCTTAAGGGCTAGCGTGGGAGTTGTAGGATGGACCCCAATTAATTTCTTATAATGTTGCAGCTGAACAGTTTCAAGTTGCGGGATAGCCTCATACCCCCAAAGCTCAGCCCCATAATGGATAGTAGGGCGAATTTTTACTGAAATATTTGCTTATGCATTTTTTAATTTTTTATTCCACTTATCACTGAATTTCTCAACACAGCAGCAGACACTGCTTTACCTCTACGAATCATTTCTTTAACATGATCTTTCCAGTTTCCTTTTTCATTCAACAAAAACCCAAGATACTTGAAAGTATCAATTCTTTTTAAATCAGTACCTTTATAGAAAAATTTGTGATTATTTTTATTATTACCAAAAACTACTCTTTCTGTTTTTTTAACATTCAACTTCATCTTCTTATTGTCCAAATAATCTGCTAATATATTTAACAAACTCTGCAGTTCTTCGGGGGATTTAGCTACCAGCGCAGCATCGTCAGCAAATAGCAACAGTGATAATGTCAAATTCCCTAGACGCACCGTGGGTGCCCATTTCTCCTGGAAATATTCAACAATATCATTTACATAAATACAAAAAAGCCTCGGTGACAAAGTGCTTCCCTGCTTCACTCCTACCTCACAATCAAATAAATCTGAAAATCCCTTCCCTGCTACTTTAACCATTCCTTTAGTAAGCCTATACATATCCCCAACTAATCTAACAAAAATCCGGGGCAAGCCTATCCTCAACAACTCTTTACAAAGCAGGATTCTATCTACGCTATCGAAAGCCTTCTCTAAGTCTATGAAAACAACAAACAGGTTATTCCTCCCTCTGCAATACTTCTCTATCAATGACTTAAGTATAAAAACCCTATCAATTGTGCTATAACCTTCCCTAAAGCCTCCTTGCTCCTCAAAAATAATTATATTCCTACTTAACCACGATGCTAGCCTATTATCAATTATCTTTTCTAGAATCTTACTTAAACATGAAACTAGAGCAATTGGACGGTAATTACCATGTAGTGATGGGCTCCCCTTCTTAAACAATGGCAAAATCCCTCCCTCGCTCCCCGAAAAGTGCTCGGATCAAGTTTTCGGGGGTATGTTGTGTCAGGTTCCTAAGTCAACTAAGTCGGGTCATTAATATACCATTAAAGTTTCGTTGTCTTAGTACCTCTGGAACAATTCTAACTCGCGACTACCGGAACTCCAGGAAACCCCCTCCAACCACCCACCCCCCTCACAGAGTCCCGAAACGGTTTGCCTCCGTCAATTTCGTATCTAGGAATAATGATTGTTCTCTACATTAAGTTCCGTCCCAACCCCTCTGCTTTAAGCGTATCTTGACTTTTTCACACACACCCCAGCCCCCCCCCCCCCCCCATAGGTATCAGACCCGACCCGGACTTAACACTGAGCATCTTATGCGATTTCTCTTTCCATTTGACATATTTCATTCAAATCCGATCACCCGTTCAAAAGTTATGCATGCCACTAGATTCTTGACTCCCCATCCATCCACTCCCCCCCCTCACGATGGCCGGATCGGGGAAAAGACTATTGCCCCCCCCCCCCACACGATGGCCGGATCGGGAAAACGACTATTGTTCGGATCCCTCGCATACCTGCCAAGTTTCATCGCCCTAGCACATCAGGAGGTATGCCGAACTCGCAGTACCGCTAGAAATCCGGACCCCCACCCCCAACCCCCCCACAGTGCCCGTGTCCAGTCCGGTTATGTCTATGACGTATCCAGCACCTGTGCTTGTTATTCCCACCAAGTTTCATCCCGATCCTTCAACTCTAAGCGTTTCTCCTCCAATCCCCCCCCCCCCCCCCCCCGTAATCGGATCCGGTCGGTCCGGATTTAAAATGAGACGTCTGAGACACGAGGTCATTCTAAATATCAACTTTCGTCGAGACCCAATCACCCGTTCGCAAGTTAAAAATACCTCAATTTTCGGTTTCCCCCTCCCTCCCTCCACTCCCCCCCCCCTCCCCCAGATGGTCGGATCGGGGAAGTCCCTGACATGCCTGCCAATTTTCATCATCCTAGCACATCAAGAAGCACCGAACTCGCGGGATCACTAGAAATTCGCCCCCCGCCCCAACTCTCCCAAAGCGAGCCGATCCGTCCCGGTTATGTCAGTCACCGATCTAGGATTTGTGCTTGTTCGTTCCACCAAGTTTCATCCCTCCACTCTAAGCGTTTTCCAAGATTTCCGGTTTCCCCCACCAACTCCCCCCAATGTCACCGA
The DNA here is from genome assembly GCA_023053575.1 of Branchinecta lynchi. Taxonomy (NCBI): domain Eukaryota; kingdom Metazoa; phylum Arthropoda; class Branchiopoda; order Anostraca; family Branchinectidae; genus Branchinecta; species Branchinecta lynchi. Next base: position 1,064,851 of record JAKZAP010000018.1, on the reverse strand, counting down.
ACCCGGTCTGGACTTAAGATGGAACGCTTGAGACACGAGGTCCTTCCATGTATCAAGTTTCCATAAGATCCCATCACCCGTTCGTATGCTAAAAATATCTCATTTTTCCTAGTTTTTATGAATTCTCCCTCCCTCCACTCCCCTAAAGACGGTCGGATCGGGGAAGCGACTGTTTCTTATTTAATCTGGTCAGGTCTGATACGCCTGCCAAGTTTCATCGTCCTAGCTTATCTGGAAGTGTCCGAACTAGCAAAACCGGGACCGACTGACGGACAGAAATTACAATCGCTATATGGCACTTGGTCGAAGGGCAAGTGCCGTAAAAACGAAACGAACAGTTCCAGAAAATCAATGCGCCCCGGTTTCTCTAGAACTACATCCAGTATATATGTATAGGCACTCCCGATTTCTTAATCAGCCACGTCTCATAACTAGCCACGTCCTGGATATGTGCCGAAGCCCAAGACCACATTTCTACTTCCGGACGTGTGGTAATTTCTCTTTTCCGTGATTAGGCATTATATGCCCAATCAAGGAATACCTGATTGTTACAGCCTCCTGCCCATATGTTTGTCTGAAATTTCTCACAAATACTGGCTTAGACTCTTTGATGACTTTATGAGTTCCAACAATGGGCTTTTATCTTCTAAATTGCCATGGACATTTAGTTTGCCGTTCAGTGAATGGCAAACAAATCTCTGGAAGCTGTACTGGGATGCATCTGAATCCAGTACCAAGAATAACATACCTATTACTGTATCATTAGTTATCACCCTTGAACACGTCATCAGGATTCACATCTTACACTGACTTTCAAGGCAAGGGGCTTTTTAGGTGTTGTATAAATTATGCTGGATTACCATACAGTTTTGATGTATACTGTGATGTCATGTTACTGTGGACCTAACAAAGGTTTGGACTGTCCCTAGAACTGTTCAGAAATGAACCTTGAACGGCACCTTGCTTGCCCCTCGGCTCTATACATAGATCCAAATGTATATTCACCGACCGGTATAACCTATAATTTGTGTGTTCTGGGGTTAAAATAGATTAAATAGTTGTGACGTCACACTTAAGATTCAATTCAATCCATTTCAATTTTATTTCAACACCGATTACGGACTAGCAAATAGCAGCTGGTAAAGTCAAAAATGCATTAAAAACTAACCAAAACTGTCAACATATACTAGAAAGTGGTCGAATTACAAATAAAATACTGAGAACAAACATATTAAAAATAACGATTGGGGTAATAGACAACGGGGGGTAAAATAATAACCTACTAATTTCTGTTACATAGGGCAACAAAGGAGGGGACAAAACTATTATTGTATCTCACAGAGCTTGTCTTTGAGGCCTCTCCCTTTCTGCTGTAAAGTGGGGGGGGGGGGGGGGGCGGGGGCAGGATGTCGCGAAGCGTCTGGACACTAGCTGTAAGCACAAACTTCCACGACGACGAGACGGGGTTATAAGGGATTTTCAGAGATTTATCTGTTATCAGTAGAGCTCGGTATTGTATCCTCTCTAGAGCATTCGATTGCTCGTGAGTCGCACCAAAATACCATACAGGGCAGCAGTATTCTAGGACTGGGTGAATGAACGGAAAATAAATGCGCAATAGATATTCGGAAGGGACACCATGACGGGAAAGAAGTTTGAGTCCCGAAGGGCCATACTGGCCTTCTTTAAAATGGAATCTACATGTTTTTCCCACTTCATATCATAGATGCATACACCCAGCAGTTTTGATTGTCAGGACCACTGGTTTGTTCGTGTTTACAACCATCTGGTCTGCAGATACTTCATCACGAATATCATCTATGATATGATGTGCTTTGCTTTTTACATTTCTACGGCAGACTTCTAATAGGGAGAGGTCATCGATACGTATTTCCAGCGATCATCCATCAATATTGCAAGCTCATTGACCATAACTAGAAACAGCAGTGGACCCAAAAGCGTACCTTGAGGAACTCCACAGAAAACTGGAAGGGGTCAGAGTATGAATTATTATATTTAGTCTCTTGAGTCCTATTAGCAGAGGCGTTACTAGCCAAAATGTTTAGGGGGGGGGGGGGGGGGGGGACGAGCATTTACCGACTGCCTGGTAATTTTTACCGACTTTTTCTGCAGAAAAAAACGACTGTTTTCAACTATAAAATTACGTTTTTCAAAAAAATCGACTGATTTTCAGAAAAAACTACTATTTTGACGAAAAATCGACCAACTTTTAGAAAAACCGACTGTTTTCATGAAAAAAATCAAATGTTTTGACGAAAAATCGCTCCCGCACCCCCTCCCCCCCCCCCCCCCAGTCGTGACTCCTCTCCCTATTAGATAGAAAATTTGCGACTATTTTGACAAGAAATGATGGCACATCAAACTTTACTTTCAAATCCTCTAGTAGTATGCTATGGTTTATTAGGTCGAACGCTTTACGTAGATCAATGGCAATCAGATAGACCCAATGGTCGGGGTTCTCTGAATTTTTTTTTTAAATGGAATCCTTCAAACTAACCAAGTAATGGGCTGTACAGGTTTTGGGGAGATTACAAAATCGTTTTGAATCTATTAACTTTGGAATATTTTCTTTTAATCAAGAAGGTTCAAGGTTCAAGGTTTTATTATTTGCAACAAAACAAAATAACTAAATATCAGGAAGTTACCCGGCAGAGAGGGACTCAACAAATGCTCGGGCAACATACAAAGAAGAGAAGAAAATTCAACCAATAACAGATTAAGAGCGCGCCTATATCATAACAGCGTGAACAACAAGAAGAAAGAAAAACATGAAAAACAATAAGAGATTATAAAGCAACTTACCACGTCAGATCGAAGACTCAATAACCATCAAAATATAAAAAATATATAACCATGGGCAAAGAATCAGAGAATCAGGACTGAACAAACCAGAGGCCAAACCACCTTTTCCAACACTCCTCATTAATACAAATCCAACAATTTAGTTTTAAACCTTTTTTTTAGTAAAGGAAGAGAAAGGCGAACAATATCTTTATCTTCTAATAAATTATAAAATTTAACTAAACAATTACGCAAACTAAATCTGGATCGTTCACATCTGATCAGAGGTTGACGAGGATCCGAACCAAAACGAGTAGCATAATGGTGGTCATAAGCGGTGGGGAGCAGCTCGCAGGAATACAAAATCGAAGGCAGTCTATTTTTGAAATAACACTCCAACGTTATTATCGAAAAAAATTGCAGAAATAAAGAAACGGGTAAAATATTAAGCAACTTATAAGCACTCTTTGTGGGTGACGAGTTTGGTAGCGATGATGGAGATGGCATAAACTCCTTCAGGAGGCGGATCCCCTTATTTTGAAGTCTCTGAAGAGGAGCAAGATGACTGCTGAACGTGTTCAGATATACAAGGGGACAATAATTGAGGTACGAGTGAATAAGGGAAAAATAAATAGATCGCATAGCGTGGTAAGGGAGTAGAAACTTAAGGCGATACATCATTCCAACATTACGACTTATCTTCAGTTTCACTTTATCAATATGGGACTTAAAAGAAAGGTTACTATCTAACTGAATACCAAGGTATCTAACACTATCAACCCTTGTAATGCTATCACGATCGTCCATATCTACTGGAAAGGAAACCCTCGTAAATTTTGCTGAAAATGGGTGTCATAGACTACAGGACGGATTCCAGAAAAATCACTGGGAGAACCTTTTTTAGAGATAGGAGTAATGTAGCCATTTTTCCACATTGAGGGGTACTCCCCAGTTTTTGTTATGGAATAAAAAATATCACATAATGGACCATACAGTTCGTCCGGGAAAGCTTTACTAATTTCCACCGGAATGTCAATGGGCGTAACACTAGTCCTTTTAAGTCTTTTAATTTTCCTGGAAATTTCGGCTTTTTAAATTTTAGAAAAATCATTAAAACCTTCCGGCTAGGGGTCGGCACCGTTTCTGTTTTTGGCTAAACAGAAACGGTAAAAAACGGCAAATAAAAAACGGAACAGAAACAGAAACGGTGATAAAAAAAAACGGAATGCCGTTTCTGTTTTTTCGTTTTTTTTTCCGGAAAAACAGAAACGGATCGTTTTTACAAAAAAAACGGCCGTTTTAACTGGCATTTCTGGGTTTTTTTTTCCTACTTCTTTGGGTTTATAAGATAGGCGACCACAGTAAGGCGACCATTACGACAGGAGAAGGTTGTGAGAGAAGGTCGAGTATAATTGTGTAAGGTGAAAAAAAAAGGACTCTTCACCTGCCTAGTAAACTAAGCCCATTTTTATACCCATGGTCAAATGCTGGGGTATGCTGGCAGGGTGAGTATGGAAGTCATACGTATGTGTACCCTTTAAACGCAAAATATGTCAAGGTCAAAAATTAAATACGAAATTGTTTTAGTTCCGAAAGTACTGTATACTGATATCCCTATGCGCAAGAAGGGGTACAATAACGTGTGAGAACCATGGACACCCCTGTCAGCATGCCCCAGCATTTTGCATGGGCTTCCCTCAAGTGTCATATACCGATCACTTTTCGGTCGATTGGTCGGTCCACTGTTCCCGAGTTAGGGTACTTCCAGATGTGCTAGGACGATGAAACTTGACAGGCATATCAGGGATCTGACCCAACTAACTTGGAAATAGTCACTTCGACGGTCCGACCACCGTGGGGTGAGTGGTGTGAGGGGGGATCCGAAATATTGACGTATGTATATGTATAATTTTGGAACAGGTGATCGGATCTTAATGAAAGTTGATATTTCGAACGATCTCGTGTCTCAGACATTCATTTTCAAGTCCGGTTCGGATACAATGAATGTGGGGGGGGGGGCGGGACCCGAAATCTTGTGACATGCATAAAATTGAGCGATTACGATTAAACTTGGTGGTAAGAACAAGCACAAGCCCTTGGTACATCATAGACAAGCATCGTGGGGGAGTGCAGGGAGGAGGGATCTGGAATCTTGAGGCATATGTAACTTTCGAACGGGTGATCGGATCTTAATGAACCTTGATATTTGGATAGACCTTGTTCCTCGGATGTCCCATTTCAAGTACGGACCGGATCCCATGAATGTGAGGGGGGGGGGGGGCGGGGTGGACGGGAGTACTGGAAATCTTGTGTCACGCTTAGAGTGGACTGATCGGGAAGAAACTTGGTGGGAAGAACAAGCACAAGAACTAGGTACACCCGAGACAGAATGGACCGGATTCGTGCACAGTGGGGGAGTTTGGAGGGGTCCGGAATTCCGGTGATCGCGAGTTAAGGTACTTCCAGGTATGCTAGAACGATGAAACTTGGCTGGAAGATTAGAGTCTCGATAAGATTGGCTCACAAATTGTCAATTTCCAGATCCACCATCCCTTGAAGTACAGAAATGAACTGCCAGCTCCCTTAAAGTGCGCACCTTAACAGCAAAGTGAAAAATTACTTTTGATCAACTCTACATTTCATGATCCCCCCAGGGTCCATGATCATTTGCGCCACAACGGCTTTGCTTAAAAATTAATTCCTAGCACCCTGAAAGTGCACATCTTTACCGAAAAGTGAAAAAAAAAAAAACTTTTGAACATTGGAATAGTTCGGTGGCTCTTTCTTAGTTGTATAATTACAGCTTTGAAGAAAAGTCTCATCAGAAATGGGAGCTTGAAGGCTTCAAGCTTTCAGTACAAAACGATTCCCGCTTCCTATTTGGTTGGATTTAAAAAAATGCGTCTTAACCGACCAATGGGATGCGAGACTCCGTTACGCAAAAGTGTTATACCAACAAGAAATAGCCAGATTAACGTTTCCAGCAAAAGTATTATTATACAAACAAAAAAAGCAAGATTAACGTTTTCAGCCATTAACCAGCTAAGAATGGTTATCAAAGGCTGATAATTTAGTCTGTAAGTCGAAAGTCCTACCGGTTAGTACCGGTATACCTCCTAATGTTAATTTTATTGTTATGCTTCCTCTAATGATGGTGTAAAAATATCCGTTTCGTCGGGTAGTGTGCAATCTCTCTATTCTGACTAAAAAATCTTTCCTTCCGAAAAGCGGAAAATATCGGTACATGGCATAATCCGCCGGGAGAATAAAATCCGCTAGATTATGCCAGGACAACACGCGTATAAGTCGTACAAAAAACGGAAATTTGGAAAAAACAGGTAAAATAAAAACAGAAACGTTAAAACGGTCATATAAACAAGACCAAAGGTTTCGATGGGATCCCAAAAATTCAATATCTGATCCACAAAACTGGGTCTTGTATTAGCCAGATCCAGTCTTCGCCAGACTCCTTGAACATTTTTACAATTAAAATTCAGAAACAGAATTAAGGCCAAATAGCTAATCACCTGAGAAAACCAAGTTCAGATTTGGATTCAGAGAATTGAAAATTGTTTTCACATAAGTGTTCAGCATGTCTTCTTGCCCTAAATCGAACATCTAATCAACTCCAAATAAAACTTTTAATTTTGACAAACTTTCCAGTTTGGGCCGGATTCCGGTCGAAATACTTGTCGGTCGAGAAAATAGTTTTCACCATCGTCTTCAGCATGTCTTCCTACCTCTAAATCAAACATCTAATCAACTTCAAATAAAACTTTTACTTTCAACAAACTTTCCGGTTTGGGCCGGATTCCGGGCGAAATACTTGTCCGTCAAGAAAATAGTTTTCACCATCGTCTTCAGCATGTCTTCCTACCCCTAAATCGAACATCTAATCAATTTCAAATAAAACTTTTACTTTCAACAAACTTTCCGGTTTGGGACGGATTCCGGGCGAAATACTTGTCCGTCGAGAAAATAATTTTCACCATCGTCTTCAGCATGTCTTCCTACCTCTAAATCGAACATCTAATCAACTTCAAATAAAACTTTTACTTTCAACAAACTTTCCGGTTTTGGCCGGATTCCGGGCGAACTACTTGTCCGATGACAAAATAGTTTTCACCATCGTGTTCAGCATGTCTTCTTACCCCATAATCGACTATCACATTAGCTGTTTAAAAATATTTTGTTTGTCCCTTAATTTGAATCCCCTCCCCCACCCCTAAACGTAGAGCTACAAAGCCCATCTACGAACTTGACTGGTCCGACGACCCAACGAACCCTCACACCAAGTTTCATCAAAATATCTCGTTCCCTTCGAGAGTTATCGTGCTTACAGACGGACGGACGGACAGACGGACAACTTTTGCGATGTCATAGGTATCCCTCCACTTACGTTTTGGGATCCCAAAAACGAAACAGAAACAGAAACGGCATTAAAAAAACGGCTACCTGTTTTCTGTTTTCCTGTTATTTAAAAAAAAAAACAGAACAGAAAACGGTAGTAAAAAAACAGAAACAGAAAACAGAAACAGAAACGGTGCCGACCCCTACTTCCGGCGACTCAGGGATATCTTCTTTGGGCAAAGGCGGAAGGGATTGAACAATTTCAGCAAGGTGTGCATTGAGCCCATTTGCTGTCTCTAACTCACTTTCCTTCAGATTGAAATCAACCCCTTGTTCATTTTTCTCTAACATCTGTTCTACGTTCGCGTACCAACTGCTTTGCTCTGAATTAAACAAATGATTTACTCCATTGTTGTAATGATCTTTCGCTGCGGTCCTTGTCATTTTACGAATTTTATTTTTAATTTTTAAAGCCTGTTCTCTTTTTCCTTCTTGAAACAGGCGCATTTTTTCACGAATTAGGTCTTTTATTTGCTTGGAAATATATGGGCGATCAGAAGAGCAACATTTTGACACTTTTTCTTCCGGGAAACAGGAATTATACATCTTCAACAAAATATCTTGAAATAAAGCGGCTTTTTTAGAAACAGCTTTCTCTGCATAAACTTGTTCCCAATTTTCTTCCGCACTCCACGTGCTGAAGCTTAATAGTCCTGCATCTGTAATGGGGGGCTTACCGTTTCTGTTAAAGTATAAGTAATTTTAAAGCTGTTAAGGGAGTTTAACTCAAGTGTAAAATGATAGCTTTCCCCCAATGGTGGACCGGCAGTGGGACACGCAGAAAACTCACGCATGATTTCACATCCAGTGAAGTACCGCCCATTGTAGTTGGAAAATCAACTATGTTGAAGCAATAATGATCCAGTGAAGTACCACCCATTGTAGTTGGAAAATCAACTATGTTGAAGCAATAATGATTTATCCAATACGTAAGCCATTCAATTAGCTTAAATCTAGTATGTTTGTCATATTTGTTGGTTCATTTTAAAGCCAGATAGATTATTCTGAAGGAAAGACTTGTCTGGAAATTTGGAATCTTGTGTGAGGTTGGATTTTCAAATTTTCTTTCATAAAGTCACAACAACATCACGGGCCACCAGTCCTTCCACTCGACCACCTCTAAGAAAAAGACCAAAGGTTTCGATGGGATCCCAAAAATCTAACATTTGATTCAAACAATTGGGTCATGTCTTCGCCATTCAGATTTCGTCAGATTCCTTGAATATTGTTACTGTTAAAATAAAGTTCAAAAGTTTGATTTCAGAAACAACATACCTGAAGATGCAAAACGGATAAGTCAGTTTTGCATCGTCAAATATGATTTGCAGTCAGCTTGGGCTGAAGGACTATCTATAACCACAGAAACAACTCGGAGCTTCAACCAAATTTCCAGTTTCAGCCGAATTTGTGATGAACCATTTGTCCAGCAAGAAAAATAAATTCAGATATGGATTCAGCAGACCTCCTTACCCCTTCAATGAATATCTTATTCGTTGTGAAGTGTGAAGAAAGGGGAGGGACTGCTATAGCTGCAAATTGGTCAACAAATTTTGTGTCCAGTTTTTGCTGTATTCCCGGTGTACTACTTGTCCGGTGAGAAAATAACTTTAATATTCGCATTCAGCATGTCTCCTTACCCTTATCTCAATAGCTTTGAAAAAATATTATTTTCACCCCTTAATCTGGAACCCCTCCCCCACCCTCAAATATAGGGCTACAGAGCCCATCTTCTAACTTGACTGTACTTTGACCCAAAGGATCCTCCCAAAAAAAAAAAAGGATCGTCCCACCAAATTTCATTAAAATATCTCAATCCCCTTATCGTGTGGACAGACAGAAGACAACTTTTACGATGTCATAGGTATCCCTCCACTTACGTTTTGGGATCCCAAAAAGTAGCAGACTCTCCAAAATAAAGTAGATTTCGATACTAAAATAAACTAGTTATTTGTCAAAAGGCTGGCTTGGTGCAGGAGTAATGCAATCACCAAGCCCGTTATTTCACATTCACATGTCAATACTTAATGTGCCCATTTATTTTCAACCATTTCCTTCAGGAATATCTTAAAAAAGTAAAAAAAAATATTTTTCTTTTTCTAAAATACAGTTTCTAATATAAAACTATATTTTGTCGAAAGTGTGTGCTGCAGGCAAATTTTGTTTAAATCAATCTGTTTTCTCAAAAAAATTACAGATATTTATTTCAAGCCAGATTGTGCTAAAACTATCCTCTGCATGCGAAAATTCAGAGAAAAAATTCTGTTTTCTGCTAAATACTGAGACTTCTGTGCATATTGTTCACAACAGGCTAAAAACTTCAAAAATATGACTGCTCTAAATTAGCCTACAGACATTTTGGCGCAAAATCAGATTGTGTTCAGAATGTGCGAAGCAGGCAAAAATTCATCCTGTTTTCTGCTAAAATACGGAGATTTTGGTAGAAAACACAACTCTGTGCCAACTGTCTACAACAGGAAAAAATCAGCCTGTTTTCTGCTTAAACAATTTGTTATTCTGTTCAACTGTGTGCCTCTTTCATGGATAAACTGAGAGAATTTTATGCAAAACCAGATTGTTTTCCAAACCGCAGTGTGTCGCTGACAAAATTATTGAATATAAACTTCTTTTCTGCTTGTTAATCCAACCAAAAGACAGAAAAAACTAGAAATAAAGTATCAAAAGGCCAAAAATAGTAGAAATAAAGTAGATAAGAAGATTAAAAAGTAGAATGGCCCAAAATACAGTATTCTACTTTGAAATGCAGTAGAAGCGGAATCACGTTGGGCCACCTGTAACAGGCTGTGATTCAGTTCAAACCTTTTTCTTATGGATCAACCATGTACCCAGTGTTGCGATAGACCTACTGATATTTTGAATTGTACTTGACATAGGTCTAGGAATGTACTTCCCAGGAAGAAATGTACCAGACTCCAAAAATTTTCTTTTCGGGCGCAACACACTCGTCTTCCTTTGCGGTACTCCACCAATCTATATACAATATCTTTCTTTTCGCCTATTTTTATCTCTTTCATCCAGTTTTCTATCATGTCCTCCTTTTTCCACACCTTTGTGTCTTTGAGGATAGAGCTTGGCAGGAAGCAGTGCTCAGGATCAAATGGGCCTATGGAGGTGAATTAGTTCTGCCAAACCTATCTAGCTATGAGCTGGAAAGTCACAGAAAATCTGCCAGAAAGGAAAAGGGGTGGGGTCTCGAAGAAATTTGACTGGATCCTGGATCCTAGAGCCAGCGGACACGGAAATGCTTCGACTACTTCCGAGTTAGGCCTCTAGGTCAACCACCAAAGTGTACAATAAGTTAAGTTCTTTTCCCTAGTTTCAGAGAAAATGTACTGAATTTGTACCAGTTCGACGTAATTCTACTGATTTTCCGACTTTTCATAAAAGTTGTACAGATACACAGGTCAGAGAAAAAAGTACTGAATCTTGTACAATCGTACCAACCATCGCAACACTGCATGTACCTTTTGTTCTTGACTAGGAATTCCGGCCAGTCCCAATCCAATGTGTTGTGATGTTTTCAAATCGGGCGCGGCTTAAGAAATCGCTATGAAATCCCTGAGTACTCCAAACAGTCCCCAAACTTTTCTTAAAATCAAAGAATGTTTAATACAAAAAGAATGAACCATACAAAATCTGAACTCATCAATCATTGCATTGTTTTTTATTTATAACGGTTGGTATATTTTTTTTCTCATTTTTGCTCCATCGAAGGAAGGGAGGAACTATCATTTTTGTGTTCGCCGGTCGTTATCTTTTTTACGGCTTTTTTGAATACTCGAAATCATGGCTTCTGTCAAATGGACCTTCAAGGTTTCATCTCCAGTACTCCCTAATGGTGAAGCTATTGCGATAATTGGAAATAAAACAAATTTGGGATCGTGGAGCTCCGACAGAGCATTACTTCTGGAGAAAGGACCAGACAGTGGAAGCAGAGAGGGGTTGGTATTGTCAGGGTGTTGTAAAAACCAGTTATGCTACAGCCACAGGACCTCGTTTTCTCACCACCTAAAATTTTGCTGCCAAATATGTTAAAATGAAGTATATATGCTGTCCTGACAGTCAAGGGCAAACATATTAATTTTTTGACCTGTTGACCTGTTGACAGTCATGTCCTAAAAATTCAAATTCTGTGCCTTTTGTTTGTTTTGAAGCTGGTGTGAAAAGGGATTTTATGGCTATTGACTTTGCCAAATCAACCTTTTTCATCATTTTGTAAGTCAGTCGAGCTATGGTTAGAATCAGAGCCGTCAAGACTGGGGGGGGGGGGGGAGGGAGGAGGGGGGGATGCCCCCCCTAAAGCCATCGGCAAATCTGTAAACAATACAGAGGTGGCCCAGCCCCGTGATTTTTTCCTCAAAATATTTGATTTTTTTCAAGAAAGCAGTCATCTTTTCTGCGGAAAAAGTCTGTAAAAATTACCAGCCCGTCGGTAAATCCATTGTACCCCCCCCCCCCCCCAACATTTTGGCTAGTGACGCCTCTGGTTAGAATGAGGTGACCTTGTTTGAAAAGAAAAATATGTTTAACTACTGGAGCCTATACTATTTCCGTCAGCCCCGACGGAATTAGAATTCTAGCTTAGATGTGCCTTAAATGCACAACAACCTGTCTAAAATAATTAAACCTGTTGGAAGATGTGTGTTTAAAATTATATTCACTGACAAATCTTTCTAAATTCAGATATTTAGGTACTGTTATTTATTTATTCTGCGGGGTAGGCCAGACACTCCAGCCGAAACTCAGGCCACAAATGGCCCATTGTCTCAATCCCCCAATTCACAATTGATGGCAAAACATCACTCTATAATACAATTGATGAAAACATCACTCTACCAAAACAATTGATAACAAAATCACTCATTCTACCGCTTTTTTCGCGTTCTTACCTTAAAACCTGTCTAGCCTCCCTGTCAACTGAAGGTACCTGGACAGTTCCTTTAACCTGGCTTTCCTCACTACCTCGTGGAAATCAACATTCAGAGCGTGGAAAGCTTCCAAACGTTGCCTTGTCCATGCTGGGCACCCTTGGACAAAGTGGATATTTGTCTCTTCATCTACTCCGCATCTGGTACATATTGGAGACTCAATTTTTCCTGTATTTGAATTATGTTTTCCAAGGTTTCCAATTCCAGTAACAACCTGGATGATTCCCCGGATTTCATCCTTTTTCATGGCGATTAGCCTTCTAGTCAGCGCTAGTCGTTGCGCGTGGGTATTAAACTTCGCGTGGCTCGACAATCCACGCGGTTTTTCCACTTTTGGTCTACCTGTTTTTTCATCCATTCCCGGATTTCTGTCTTCCACCTACTTTCCGAAATGGGAATGAAGGGCTCAGGTCCATAGGTAACTCTTTTGGTAGCTTCCTTTGCTAGTGCATCGGCTTCCTCGTTTCCTGGGATACCAGAGTGTCCCGGGACCCACATCAAAGTGATTTGATTTCCATTATTTGCAACTGCATTAATCTTGTTAAAGCATTCCATCTCCAAAGGCTGTTTGCTTTTCGGGGTTTCAAGTGCTTTTAAGCATGCTTGATTATCCGAAAATACAAAAAATCTCTTCATTAGCAGCTTCTTTATCCAGAAGACTATCAATAACTTGCAGAATAGCGAACATCTCAGCCTGGTAGACTGACGAGAACTCCCCCAGGTGAGTGTACATCCTCTCTGGCTCTACATTTGTTTCGAACAGTATAGATGCTGCTCCCGTCATCTCATTAAATCGCGAGCCGTCAGTGTAGCATCGGATCACTTCTGGGTTAGTTAGACTTTCCAGAAATCGTAAGGTCTCGGACCTTGTCTCAATTTTCACTTCAAAGCTCTTTCCACTTTTCATCGTAGTAATAGTTTGATCTTTAGGCATGTTCAGCACTGGCAGCTCATTCATCCGTTTATTGCAAATATCCAAATGGCTTCTCTTACTGATCTGATTTCTCTGACACCATGTGCCTTGGATCTCAAGTCGGACTCTCGTCCTCAGTGCTTCCCCTCTGAACCAAATCTCAAGGGGAGTTAATCCGAGCAGCATTTCTAGTGATGCTGTGGCTGTCCCTGGGAAACCTCCACTAACCATCAAGCATGCTAATCTTTGTACCCTAACCAGGGGCATCATATGCGAATCAATTTTTTTGCTTCCCACCCATATTATGCAAGCATAAGAAATCATGGGCCGGATTATAGCAGTATATATAAACATCATTCGTTGAGGTGCAAGTCCCCAGGTCTTGCCCACCATCCTTCGGCATTGCATGAGCGTGATTGTTGCTCTGCGTGCTCTTTCAATGCAATGTGTTTTCCAACATAGTTTACTATTGAGGGTGATCCTCAAATATCTGACTTGGTTGGTCATTTTTATTTCTTTATTGTAGATCTTCAGCGGAAATGGGATTACCCAATTTCGTTTTTTTGTAAAGACAACAACTTCTGTCTTACTCGGGCTCAATCGTAGTTTTTGTCTGACACTCCATTGCTCTACTACGTTGAGGATTGCCTGGCCAAGCTCAAATAGCGTGGACAGATTTCGGCCTCTGAGGAGCGACGCTCCGTCATCTGCAAACGCTTGCGAATAGCCGGGTTGTTTTTCCAGCTCTTTCAACAGACTATTCATTACAAGATTCCACATCCAGGGGGAGCTAACTCCTCCTTGCGGGCATCCTTTACGAATTAGTCGCTTGAGCTTTGCTCCTTTTAGATTTACGCAGACTTCTCTGTTTCTAATCATATCGGAGTTCCATCTTTGAACCGCGATTTCAACTTCTCCCTCCTCCATCGCTTCTTCTATAGATTCAAAAGTAGCCCCATCAAAGGCTCCTTCGATATCAAGGAAAATGCCAAGAGCGAATTCCTTATTTTCTAGTGCCTGTTCAATCCGCCATACGAGTTGGTGAATTGCGGCCTCTGTGGATCCTCCAGCTCGGAATCCGAACTGTCTATTTGACAGTTTTTCGTTTAACTCAGGTATGCTCATGAGATACCATTGTATTACTTTTTCCATCAATTTTAACTGAAATGATGTCAGTGTAATTAATCGGAATGACCGCGCATTGCAGTAATTCTCTTTCCCTGGCTTAGGGATGAAAACACCCCTTGCCTCTTGCCATGTTTTCGGTACATGGCCTAAAGCTAAGCTTCTTCTTGCAAGCTTCATGTAATGTGGTTTGATCTGACCCCATCCCTTTTGGAGCATAATTGGATAAACTCCATCTGCTCCTGGGGATTTAAAGGGTTTAAATTCATTCACAGCCTTATTGATCCACTCCTCCTTCAATATCCGTTCTCCCACTTCCTCACCTAGATCCTCCTCACCGTAACGCGCAGGCGGAACAAGAGTCTGATCCTCAACACCAACGTGAATCTCCAGCATGTGATCTAGTGTTTCTTCAGGGCTATTCGTGAAAGTCCCGTCTCCTTTTTCGATACATCCAAGGCTTACCGTTTTGTCCTTCTTCAGTATCTTCAGGATGTTAGCAGTTCCAGAGTCACTCTGTATAGAATCACAGAAATTTCTCCATGACTGCCTCTTCGTTTGTCTTATAGCCTTTTTGAATCTCTTAAATGCTTCTTGGTAACTTGTCCAGTCTTCTCGGCAATCAGAAAACTTTGCTTTCCTAAGTAATCGGCGTAACTCTTTCCTCGAATCTTGGAGTTTAGAATCCCACCAATCTTTTGGATTAGCATTCATATTTTTCAATTCATTTGGTGTCGACGCATTGAATGATTTCTTCAAACAACTCGTTAACCACTCAGCATAACTATCTAATTCTTTCGTTCTGAGATCTCATGGTCCTTCATGCTGGAACCATTGAGCTCAGCCCTTAGCTGCTTCAAATACGCTCTCCAATCAGTCTTTCTTATATCCTTGACGGTATAATTTTGTTCAGGGATTATTCCAACACTAAAACGAACAAAACAATGATCTGAAAGTGAAGGAATATCACTAACATGCCAACCCAGGACAGAATCTGCTATGGCTTCATTAACAATTGTTAGGTCAAGTACCTCCCTTCTATTAGCCACTACAAAAGTGGGCTTCTCCCCTTTGTTACTCCACCTCAAATCTTCACTCAACATATATTCAAAAAGTTTTAAACCTCTTTGATTTGTGTTTGTGCTACCCCATAGGCGGTGGTGTGCGTTCGCATCGCATCCAACCACTAGGGGTAGCCTTTCAATCTTACAATAATTAACGATTTGTTTTAGCTCATAAGGTGGCGGCTCCTCCTCATGTGCCATATAAACCGACGCGAAAACCATTTCCTTTTTCCCAGTTGGACCGGGGCAAGAAACTCTAATTGCTACAACATCCCTTGAACAAAACTGTTTTAGCATCCATGCATTTAAATTCTTGCTACTATACATACAAGATCTGGACATGTTACCTTTACAATCAGCCACATGCAGATCCGCTCCTCTTAATGCTCCTCCGATTTTGCCGCGGTGTGTCCACGGCTCTTGAACCATCGCAATGTACCATGTCTTATCCTGCAAAACTCTCCCAAGGTTGTAGGATGCTGCTTGACAGTGGTGTAAATTAATTTGCCAAGCTTCTAAAGAACACGTCTCTGTCATCGTTTGGCAATCTGAAAAACTTTTACACATCTTTTGAAACATAAATAAAAATAAAAAACCAAAAGATGCGTCTTCTTGGAGGAATTCAGAAATTCCTTATTTCCCATCATCTGGGAATGCTGCTGTTGAGTACAGCGGCTTCAATAAAATGGTTGAATGGCCGCAGTGGGGTCGGAAATCTAACCTCTCAATTTCTGTTGCCACATCTTGCTCCACATCAACCTTTATTACCATTCCTTCCGGGGTAACTTGGGTCGAAGCAATTCTGAGTTTGCCCCTGGTCAGACCAGCATTACATCTGATCAACAACTCAAGGATCTTTTGGGGGTCTCTTTTTCGCCTCTCTAAAATAGAGAACCTCTTATAGGGTGGTACATCGCCAGGTGCAAGGGCGTAGTAACCAACCCCACTCTTACCTGATAGTTTCTGGACTACCTCTTTTGCCCATGACACGGTGCTATCGCTACACGATAACTTCACACTATCACCCACCAACTTTGTGTAAAAGATAGTGGGTATAGTATCCGCCGCACCTTCATACCCAACTATCGCGTCATCAATCCCATCCATAATTATGTCGAGATCTTCCGTGGTTAACGCGTTTTCGTTACGTGAACGAATTTTGAGGGGTACACCCTGGGCAGCCCTTGCGTAGCTCCGGTTTTTATTTGCCTTGACATTTAGGGCCATCTTTTTACGTTTCGAGGGTTGCCCCTCCTCTGCGGAACGGCTCGAATTCGCCCCCCCCTTCTTTGGGGCTATTTGAGTCTTTCTTTGTCTTGGGGGCTGGTACCCCTTCTGGTGTTGAGTTATTAGATGCGGCTTTGCGGTTCCGCTTCTTTCCCTTATACGCGGGAGTCACAGCGCTAACGCCGCTTCCCCCGAGTATATCGTTTGCTGAAAGGCTTGCGGCCCAGCTCTTTTTGTTGCCCCCCTTTTTGGCGACTTTCCCCTCAAGAAGCATCACTGCTTGTTTTGCAGGATCCTTCTGAGGGGTTTGTTCGGCGATATTAACTGCCGTTTTGCTGGAAGCCAGCTCATCTGTGTCAATAAATTGACTCTCCAACGATGGAGTTTCTTTGCCTTGGATCTGTAAGACCTTGTAGGCATTTTTGTCATTCGCAGCTGATGGAGCCTCACTGCCTGGTGTTGGAGCAACCTCGCAAGCAACTGTTTCCATCACTGATGACGATGTTGACGGAGAAAAGGGGTCCTCAGCGAGCAAAGACTCAGCGAGGGCCAACTGTTAGGTACTGTTGTGATGGAAATAGAATCACGGCATCCCGCGTTGTTACGGGAAAAGAGAGTTGACTTCAATTTCTGTAGCCTAAGCCAAAAAGACAAAGATGTTCTCTGTTTAAAACACTAAATGTTTTTCTAATATTGAATTCATGTTTGTTTCTAACGATCATACAATTTGCTTTCATATTTGTATAAATAGTGATTATGTGACAGAAAAAAAATTCGGATGACCAGCCATAACGGTAACAAAGTCCCCAGAGTCATCACAGAAAATCATGTACCGGCAATGCAGCTTGCTCTCTATTCTCTCGGAAGAAAACCTAGGATGAAGAAGAAGAAGATGGCTTTCTTTTGAGATATTCTTTACCTTTTTTGGAAATTTCTGTGGGAGAAGAAGACAACCAAAGCTGGGCAATGGAATAGACAGGTTAACTTCTGATGGAAATAGTATAGGCTCCAGTAGAAATATTGAAGCAGTCTTATATGTTTGTAATGTTTGTTGGTTATTTTTTAAGCCAGATAGATTATTCTAAGGAAAGATCGAATTTGAAATCTTGTCTGAAGCTGGATACCCTCCTGTATATAGAGATTGCAGCTCATCCAGCGAAATAAAAAATAGCCTAGGCATAAAAAGAGTAATTTGTTATTATGAGGCCTATAACAGTAGCCTATAAATGATAAGTAACATCTTGCTGGCTCTTTCTTAATTGCACAATCACAGTGTTGTAGAAAAGTTTCCTCAGAAATAAGAGCTTGAAAGTGTCAAAACTTTCACTTCTAAAACAAATCCTGATTCCATTTTTTTTTTTTTTTTTTTCAAGACAATTAACAGACCAGTAAGATGTGAAATTCCATTTTTTTTTTCAAACTTAGAAGCCAGGAATAGGAGCTTGAAGGTTTAAACTTTTTCTTCTAAAACAAATCTTGACAATTAACAGACCAATAAGGTGTGAAATTCCATATTTTGTTCAAACTTAGAAGCCTCCAAGCTCTCATTTCTGTAATGGTCCTCTATTTATTAGATTTATTGACCCAGGCTACCTTACAGATCTATAGTTTGCCAAAACCTATATTCCCAAATACATAGAGGCTTTTCCAAGCTTTGGACTAATGTTGCAGCCAAGTTGAATGGCAAAACATAACGGGTTGAGTCATTCCACTGACAATCAACAACCAGTTCCCTGTCCAGTTTAAAATCGACACAAGAGCACATGTCAGTATAATCCAAAAGAAGTACTTTGACCTCATCACCCCAAAGCCCACCATGAAGCCCACCAGTCAGCACCTCACAAGCTATTGTGGAGCATGGATTCCAGTAACAGGAGTCTGTGAACTATCCTGTAGGTACAAAGACAGTATGAGCAGCACACAGCAGTTCTATATAGTCGAGACCTCATCTTCCCCAATCATTGGCTACCACTCTAGCCTCAACCTGGACCTGATCAAGCTGGTCTTGAATATAGCTGCAACAGCCTCCAAAGTACCACACTTGAAGAAAAAAGTACAAAGAAGTGTTCAGAGGAATTGGAAAACTGGATGGAAAATGCAACATACACTTGAAGGCTACGCCAACCGTCTACCCAGCCAGACGAGTCCCCACCGCTATGCAGGATAAGCTCAAGAAAGAGCTCAGTCGCCTAGAAAGCCTTGGTATCATAGAAAAGGTAGTAAGCCGGACCGAATGGGTCAACTCAATGGTAATGGTAGAAAAGAAGAACGGGTCCATAAGACTGTGTACAGATACAGTTGACCTAAACAAGTCCATCAAACGGCCACACTACCCGATCCCCACTATGGACGATGTCACCTCAAAACTATATGGAGCCAAGTTAATCACAAGAGTCGATGCCTGATCCGGTTCCTGGTCAAATCTGCTACCTGATGACGCTTCTTACGTCATGACATTCAGCACGATTTATGGGAGATACCACTTCAAACGAATGCCTTTCGGAATCATCTCAGTTCAAGACGAATTCCAACGGCGGATGGAAGACGCTTTCGAGGGTCTAGGATTCGAAATCATCATTGATGACATGATCGTGTATGGCAACACCCAAGAAGAACATGACCAAGGCCTAATAGCAACATTGGAATGCACTCTCGTCAAGGCTCGTCCAAACGCTTCTTGGGAAGACGAGATTCTCAAGGATTTTAGTACCAAAAACTGTCGATAACTTGAGACGACGATTTGCAAGTGTATCTAAATTACGCCCAAATGGTGTGGATTCCACCCTGTTGGAAGAGGATATTAAAGCAGGCAATCAGGCTTTACACGAGATATGGCAACATAGATATGCCAAATATCTCGATGTCAACTAGGAACCGTGAGTTATGGGACGATTATGGAATGCAGTCAATCCCTTACATCCTCATAAAAGTTGTAGAGGCCGAGCAGAAGACTTTCAACGCCCATCTCACTCTGCTTGTAATTTATTTCGACATCTTCTTTGGGTGTACCTAGTATTTTCTGGCATAACTTCTATGCCAGCTTTGCTGTTATGAATTCACTGTAGTTACTAACTTTTTATTCAGGACTGATGTGTGGTCTTTGGCAGTTGATGTTCCGGTTGGCGAAGAGATAGAGTATAGATATTTCACTTGCATTGACATAGGAGTTGACAACTACAGGAATTTGTTGATCAGAAAGTTGGAGACGAACTTGCTTCCGAGAAAATTGATAATAAAAGGTATTTATTGTTGGTTTTTATCTTAAATCTTTTTATTTATTCAGTACTGTAGGTATTTCCGTATATTGGAACTGCATACAAAACATTTTCTGGCACCACCTAATTTTCTGGGATCAGTGTAAATCAAGACAGCAACACCTAAAGTCATATGCTAAGTCTGTTAGCGATGCCCTGTCTTGACTGAGGCTTTCCTAATTTTAGGCAGATTGCCGTAAAGCTAAGTCCCGCAATAATATTCATTCATTCATTCAAGGGGAAGAGGAATGTGAGATCTCCAGAAAAAAATCTGTAGGCCTGTCTACTGGATTTCCATAGACTTGACAATATTGCAAATGAAAGTCGCTTGCTAGCATGAAACTACAAATGGAATATAAGCGTGGACCCTTCTCAGCTCAGTTGGTTAAGAAGTTTTACTCTTTAAGAGTGTGTTCCACCCTTCTACAAATAGTAACTATTAGTTACTATTTCCGTTCCAACTTCACCCAAAGTTACTACGCTGACCGTTCCAACCTTCTCGAAATAGTAACTAATAATAACTATTTGCTTACCACGCTCGGGACTGCTTACCTATTAGCTTACCCAAGCCACACTTGGCTTGGAAATTAGAGACTTGACAAGATTGGCTTAGGAGTTGTCGCTTCTCAGATCCGATCATCCCTTAAAGTACTAATCCTAACCGCAAAGTACAAAAAATACTTTTGATCAACATATACATTTTCATGATCCCATGAGCCCATGATGATTTTTGCCTGAAGGGTTTTGCTCAAAAATGAATTTTTAGCACCCTTAAAGTACGTATCTTAACCGAAAATTAAAAAAATACTTTTGACCAAACGATATATATGCATGGTCCCCAAGCGTCCATGATCATTTGTCTCATGAGTTTTGCTTACTAAGTTAATTCCTTAAAGTACAAACTATAATGTTGAGCAAAATATACATGTTCATAATCCCGATCAGCTTATCATCATTTGCGCTGAGCAAAATACATTTTCATAATTCCGATCAGCTAATCATCATTTGCGCCTCAGGAATTTTCGTTACAGATGAATCTCTAGTGCCCTGAAAGCGCGCATCATCATAGCCAAATGCAAAAATATATAGTTTTTACGAAAGATACATGTTAGTGATTTCCAAGGACGCATTATCATTGTTATCTGAAGGGTTCAGCTTACAAATGATCATAGCAAAGCCACGAATTGACGAATCCTACTTTCATCCTCTGACCCAGCCTTGCAAGTGCCACATGAGCTTCCAGCTCTTGTTCACTGTGTCGACACAGATATTGTAAGCACTCGTGTTCACAATAATCTCAGATTTGTTTGTGCAACCATGAAAGTCGATTTGTAAATGAACTGTAACCTGGAACTGTAACTGTAAATTTGATTTGTAACCCCTTTTGGTTTGTAATCCCTTCGTCGGTATTGTCATAATTACGCTAGCTTTATGATGAATGGTGAGGATCAGATTCTTTCTGATCATTATCTGATTTAAATACTAACACACCCCTACCTGAGCAGTCCCCACATTACGGGGTTGTATCCGCTTGGATGGCTCTGGTCCCGTCAACCTTTTTCGCGTGGATGGCGTCGATCTTTTTGTAATTTTCGCGTGTACAGGTGAACGGGCAATCCAGATCGATGAAAGTCTCCCGTTCAATACCGCTCCGAGGGCAGGGTTGGGCTAAACGGGGATATTGTGTGGAACTTCCCATTCATGGGCTCCAGTCCAGCTGAATGGGCATTTGTGTGTGGACGGAAGCCATCTTTCTCAGCCGTTCAACGCCCGATCGATTTTCTCATTTTCCCGCGGACGGGATCACCCGTTCAGCTCTACAGCCATCCACGCGACAACGTCCCCTTGCTTTCGTCAAGACATCTCAGGAAAAGTGTGTTTGGGCCTTTAAGTTTTATATTTCCGTGAAAGAAAACACAAAAAGTTCTAGAAGCATTGCTTTTAGCGAAGAAGTAGAACTTAAACGTCATAACCGAAATATTCTGTAACGTCAGCATATAGTGCGTAATCATGTATCTCTTGAAGTTGTTCGTCCTTTCCTAAACGTTATGACACGTCTGACGGAGCAGTCGCCCTTACAGAAAGTTCTGATCCAATATTTTCTTTATCTACATATACATTGATATTCCGGACGTAGCTGAAACGGATTACCTAATCGAACTGGTTGAGGGATCGAGTTATAGGGATAAATAACTTGGTTACGGGATCTGGCAAAGATCAGAGATCTGCAAGATCTGATTTCCCTTCGGAATCTTATCGAAAGCCTTGGTCCTGTTCTTTTACGTCATGAGAATGTTTCCAGCCCTTTCATTTCACCTGTTTGCTAGTGAGGACATGTGTATGAAAGGGATCCGGTTTATTGGTATATTGTGTAGTGTGCAACTGTTGCAGAGACGGCAGAGGTCTCTTACACAGCTAACCTTTAAGTTACATTTTAGATAATGCACAAAGTGGTCACAGCGTTGAAACGTTTGGAAGCTACAATGGTGAAACGAAAACAGACCGTGGTTGGATCACTCATGAGGTGGTTCTGCAGTTTAAGATGGCAAAAGAGGCTATTCGTATCCATAAGAAGAAAGTGCCGACAGACAATGTAAGTAACTTAGTATATCTGAAGTCTGTTGTATGATAATGAATTCTATGCGTTGTGTGTAGTGTGAAGTGGTAGCGAAAGTAGTAGTATTTTGTGGTTATGTGTAGCGGGCGGGCATGGTAGTGGCTACTCGTTTTGGGTGCGAATACACCGTTAAGGTAATAGCGTGTGGCGTGGTTCGCCAACCACGCCACATGTGGCGTGTCCTCTCTCTTAGATATTATGGCTTCCTAACTATACCAATTTAATTAGTAAAGCTACGTTTACACGGAGGGTATTTACCCGTACTTCGCGGGTACTTTTCCCCGCAACAGCAACAAAAACCTGGGTATTTTGGACTTCCATTTCGCGAACTTTTTACCCGGGTATTTGTTTGTTTGTTTGTCAGCAACAACAAAATTGGATTTTCGAGGAATAATTTTGATTATGCCCATGTAAAAAGTGGTCCATATATCCTGAGCGTTACAACCTTGGGATTTATTGCCACATGACAGTGCTCTTCCTTGAAAAATACCCTAGTACCGTGTGAACATTTTCCCTTCTCGTCTCCTGGAAAAATTACCTGCCGTGTGATCCTTAAGACCGAGAGACAAAGAGATTTTCCTGTCTGAAGGAAACAGGGGAAAAGGTTGTTGGGATTGAAAGAGTTTGTTAAAAAGTTCGTGAATCTTATAACTGTATCCTCACATTTGTGACCGAAAATTGATAGGCTTGAGAGTAGTATATAAAGCCGGGTTCTACTCCACCCTCCCCCCAATTTCAAAACCCCATTTTAACATCAATTTCTTAAACTTTAACATCCTTTTTACCAAATTATCCCCCTTTTTAAGAACATTTTTATTTTCTTAATTCCAAAATAAAGGATACAAGAAATGAGAATATTACCCTTTACTACATATAAAATACTACAATATACTACTACTTCTTTTTTTTTACATTTTTAATTTTTTTATTCAAATATTACTGAGTAAACAGTTCTAAATCCACATATGTTTCTTTGTTCTTGTTTTCGCGTACAATCGGTTGCAAAACTAGATTTTTCTTTAAAAGTAATTCGTTAGCAATGGCATTATATTTCTGTGTTATAAACAAATCACAGGGTTTGTCATTATGATTAATAACTACAACCAACTTATCACCATATTTTGTCTTAGCAATTCTCATTTTAACGATAGTATATTTCAGTCCTAGAACTAGTTCTTCTTTCCTGATTGTCTCATTGTATTTATTCATTCTGATTGTATTCAAGACTTCCTTTGTGGACTCCATTTATTAGGGGATGATTTTATTAAATAAAAATCCAGACTCACAAACTCACATACATATTTTTGTTAATAATACCTAATGTAGCTTTTCTTTCATAATATATAACACAGTAAATATTATATGGTACAGGCTGAGCGTGTTTTAATGTTAAACTTATTTCAATATCAGCAGTTGTTCCATTATATATACTTGATTCGTGTTTGGAAACATCGAAACAGAATAGTGGATATACTTCTTTAAATTCTTCTATACTAACAACACTACCAGTATCAAATGCTAATTGCTTATAGCCCAAATGTATGAACCTATTGTAAAGATTTGAGTATTTACATTTCTCATCGCTAAAGTCGCATTTGAGTGGTTCTTCAGGATATTTATCCCCATTAATTCTAAGTTCTATGTCTGTTAAATTCATATGATCAAACACCATATTATTCATTAATTGATTGTTATGCTTTTCATTTTTCTGTAACATCACAACGATTTTTGTAGGACTATTTCTCTCAGACACAACTTTCCAGGTGTGCTCCTTATTCTGACTAACATCACTTTTATAACTATTACATGCTTCCCACATCAGATTATGCTTTTTATCCTTAGCAAGATCCTTTTCTAATTCACTCATCATTTCGATACTAGGAGCTACAATAGGGATCTTCCAGGATAAATACTCGATTACTACTTTGAAATTAGTATTTCCATTTCTTATAATCATGTTGTTATCATCATTTCTTCTTAGAAATAATTTATGCGATGCACCTCTGAAGAATCGTTTGTTTCCTTTCAGAAATCCAAACAATTCTGATAATGGTAAATACATATTTACTAATTTACTGCTCTTTGTTCTGTTATATCTTTTTTCAAATCCTTTATTATAATTATTATTATTTCTCAAACTGACTGTTCCACCCCCTGCTGCAGCCCCTGCAGCCCCTGCTACTACTGGAGTTGCAGTAAACGAAGCAATAACAGGATTAATTTCTTTTCCTTGACTATAATCCTTATACCAGAAATGATTTCTTGCTGCACTTCTAGAATAATCATCAGAGTATTCAATCAACTTTGTAACGGTAGTTGTAATACCAACATGATTAATTTTTTCAACCGATTCATCGTTTATTACATACTCAGCGGTACTGAATAAATTAAATCCATTATTCGTTAAAGTAGCAACATCGGTTGCAGCTATAGGAGTCCCATCTTCGTTTACTATTCTTACACTGACATCAAGATAACTTTCACTTGGATAAAACCAGGAATCTAATTTCTTCGTTACGAATTCAAACTCTGATTTATTAGATACATTCACATCTGTTTCTCGAATTTCTTTAAATTCATATTTAACCACTGTATCATCCACAAGCGGTTCGTCAAATATGTTCCATTGAGGACTGATAACTTTATTTACTGCCATTTATATAAGAAAGAAATTATTAAATAAAACTTATTTCAGAATCTTTAATCCATTTCCAGTCATTAACGTTTTGATCAAGTCCTGACTTCTTTGATTTAAAATCCTTTTATTTGTACCGATAAGATCCTTCATCGATTTTTTGTTTCCAATTACATCAATGAGTTCCTTCTTGTTTACATTGATCAGATCTTTCCCATATTCTATTGCTCTGTTTTTCAACAACTCAAATCTCGGTTTAATAATATTATTATACATTGACATAGCCCCATCTTTTATTTGTTTTGCTGACGTTTGAAATAACTGGGAATTAACAATGTTTTTGAATACACTACCGATTCCACTTCCATACTGCTTTTTATAAAGTAATCGCTTATTATTAATCAACATTTATAGGTAAATAATTTTATTTCACTAATCCTTTAAGCTTTTCTTAAATGCAGCACGTATCCAACGTTATCACCATTCAAATCGATAGGTCTTCCCAACTGATCAGTAATTGTCATTCTCAAGGAGTAAATAAAGTCTTTTGTATTAATAGGAAGGTAGATTAATTGTCTAGGATTCTCAACAATTTGACAACCCGGTTCTGTATTAGGAACAAATGTCCAAATGACATCTGATTTACTTTTGTTTACGATAGAACTGTTTACGAGAGAGCAGTGAATTTGAATTTTATCAACGCTTCTTGTTATATTAGGAAGCTTTGTACCTTCATTGATTTTCTTAGATATCTCACTATCCTTCTCAAATCCTAAAATCTGACACAAGTCACTATTAAATCTAAACACATATTTTTCTTGTAATAGTATGACAAATCTCATAGATGCTGGATTGGATGAAATTACAATAGGACATTTATCTTTTGGGGTATCAAAATACTGACACAAAAAATAATTCAAACAATCATCGTTATACATCCCATTAGGAATAGTAACATTCATCCATTCTGTTGTATTATTATCTTCATCTTTCCTGTATTGAAATGTATTATTTCCAAATTTATCACTTATATTATGCCATGAATACCACAAAGTACACTGATTCAAACCTATTTCATAATCCCAATTACGATTCAATTCGATTGGTTGACTAAATTTTATATCAATGATACTTTCATTACCTTCAATGTTTAACAACACCATTTATTAGAAATATTTTTTATATATTGAATTGTAATTTCTCTTCGTAAGAAATTTATTTCGCATTAACGAATCCAAAATATCAATAGCTTCATTTCTCACCTCATCAGATGTATTTCCGTTTACTCTGCTACCTATCAAAGTGTATAATTTTGAAATCATTTCATCACAATTCATAAATATTCCAGTTCCTTGTTGTCTGATAAAGGGTATACTAGATTGAATTTTTCTTAATCTATCCTTATAGTCTTGTATAAATAAAATAATTTTATCATACTTACTAGAACTATAACTTTTACTTTTCAGACCACCATAACTTTGACTTATCGGTGTTAATTCAGCCAAAGCATCTTCTATATTCTCTGGGTTATCATAATAAAAATGAGGCATCTCAAAATATTCTCCTTCATATCTTCTATAATAATAATAATAATAATTTATTTATCACCCACTTTACAGAACAGAGGTTAAGTGGAGTAAATACAAAAAGAAAAACAACAAGAGAAAACAAGAAACAAAGTTAATCACATACAGAAAAAAGACGGATAAGGCGATGAAAACACCCTAGCCTATAAGGCGCTTCACTGGCTAGCTTGGAACATAATTTTTCAAAAACACCAGTAATATCTGTCGCACAATACTTCTTTATCAGTTTTGTATTCCGGTAAGAACGAGGCAGATATAGGAGAAATTTGCAGTACCGGTAATAATTTATACGAATACGTTTTAGATCACCAGTCAACAGAAGTGGCCGAATACCAGTACAAAACAGTACAGAATGATCACAAAAATTTGAGTAAAGCCGAGTTAGCGCTCTTCTTCTATAGTGTCCACGATTTGCAACAATCTTAGAGTAACCGAGCCTCAGCTTATCACTAATATCTTTTACAGCACGCGACCGGAGAGCATTCATAGAATCGCAGACTGTTATGCCAAGCCAACGAAACGATTTAACACGGGGAATACTAAAACCACCGCAGTATAGTGATTCTGAACAACTATTACCGTTGAAGACAAGAAACTCGCACTTGTCAATATTTAGGTACAGGCCGATATCGCGGAAAGAAGAAGTAACTGACTTCACTGAACGGGCAAGACCAGACTCAGTTTGACTAATCAGAAGAAGGTCATCCGCATATGCCAGATATGAAATATCAGATAGTCCTAGTAGGCACGTAGTCGATATTTTTGACAACACATCTTCAATACAAGCATTAAAAATATACGGGGAAAGAACTCCCCCTTGTCTTACTCCGCAACGAACAGGGATATGACCAAAATAAGAATTATCTAAAGACTTAAGGCGAAGGTAAGAATGGGAGTACCAAAAACGAAGCACGTGAATTACCGACGGATTTACTCCTCTCTGGCATAACGCTGTCCATGCTTGAGTATGACAAACACTGTCAAATGCTTTAGACAAGTCGAGGGTTGCGAAATGAAGTACGCGACGAGTGCGATGGGCATCTTTTAACAAAGAGGTCAAAGCACGGTGAGCATGCTGACAACCTAGCCCAGATCTAAAACCAAATTGATTATCATCATTTAGAGCAAGCTTAGTGATATAAGGTAGTAGGAGGTATTCAAATAGCTTGCTAAGAGTACATGCTACCGTTATGGGCCGATAAGAACTGCAAGAAACCGGGTCTTTTCCTTTTTTTAGAAGTGACGTGACGCTACCGCATAAGAACGAATCGGGCACACACGAACTACTGAGACACATTTGAAAAAACAGTTGGAGATGAGATACCAATTCAAAAGAACCAGGAACGAGATTCGAAACACTAATCCCATCAAGATCCACGGATTTTGATTTTAAACCCTTAATACCTTTAACAATAGCCGACTTTTCAACTGGAATCACATGTCTCTGACTTATACGTGACGGCAAATTTTTTTCGAGCAAACATGAGAAACGCTTATGCACTGCATAATTAACTTTCGAAAATATTTTTGAATAATGTTCGATCCAAGATGGACGAGGTATAATATCACTAGAACTTGTATCCAGAAACTTGGCAGAATTTATCACTTTTCGCCACTCACTTTTACTTTTCGGAAAAGTTTCACCGGAATAACGGACGGCGCGAAGGTGGCGCTTATATTCAAGTTTCGTCTTTTGTTTTAGATCGAACACAGTACCCCGAGACGGTCGACCACATGCAGACCAGATTCTTAACCAGAATTTGGCCTTATTCTTAACTTTTTTCAACATAGGATCACACTTCCAGATTGGTTTTTGGGTATTCCGCCTGACACGGATCAGCGGGACGGCCACATCTTCAGCTTGCTTTATACATGAAATAATGTCACGATAATAGCGGTTTAAATCAGCACGAGCATTGTCAATAGTGGGGTACGCGTTTGTGCAAAGAAGATGGAAAGGGACACGTACGGTGGACAGTAGAGCTCCAAGTGTAGCAAGGTAAAGAGGCATGTTCGCACTAGACCAATCACGTTTTTCAAACCACTTATGCGACAGTGATGGTTGGCCCGAGTATACGTCAGAAGTAACCGTAATATCGAAATACAGAGGTAAATGGTCATAATCTCTCTCATCTTCATCGACATGAATTGCTGAAGTTTGTAATGAAGGAGAGCAGATACAGTGGTCCAAATTTGAGACAGAACCACTACAGTGGATATATGTAAAGCTGAGGTCTTTCGATAGGACCTTAAATGCTGAGGGTAGACACTGAAAAAGCGCTTCCTTACGTGTCGAGGAGACGGTAATGTCACAGTTTAGGTCGCCTATAAGCACCCACTTGTATCCCAGACGCTCAATACCAGATATGAGAGTCTTTAATTTGTTACAGGCATTCGCATAACTGGAGAAGGAAGAAACAGATTTTCTATCATGGGGCAAATAAGCGTTAATTAGGATCACGTCTGCAAGCCGGATTGCAAGATAGTGTTCAGAGGATTGGTAGAAGCTAGGAGACAAATAGCTAGGCAAAGATCGCTTAATTATACAAGCAAGACCGCCAGAGGGCCTGCCTCGGGTACGACGGGCATTCGTGCTGAAAACAGCATGTTGAGAACTTCGCCTAAGAAAATTTACACTGCAGCTTGGGAGCAGGTGTTCTTGTAAGAGAACAATATCATGATTAGCTAGTTTCTCATCAAGGCTTAACACTTTATCCTTTGTCCCATTAATATTGAAAGAGCACACTGAGACTTTATACTCATTCATGATTGGATACGAGAAGATCGCGGAACTTTGGAATTAGCAAGAGCCTTTAGCCTGGAGCAGCGAAAACTGTAAGCAACATGATCTCCACCACAATTTGCACATTTGGGGGTGTTACTGCATGGTGAGTCACTGGAGTTCATATGGGGGCCTGAGCACCGTGAGCATTTGTAGTTTTGATCGGGACAGTTTGCAGCAAGGTGGTCAGGAGATTGACATTTCCTGCAGCACCTAGGAATTCGCCGATATTCATACACTCGGAACAGTTCATAGTCTATCTTCAGTCCAGATTGAAGGGCCGAGGAAAGAGAAATTTCGTCTTCGAACGTAATTTTCACACAATTTGAGCTCCCGATTCTCGTAGCGTCTCGAACACCCCGGCAAGCTTTGAGAGGCGCAAAATCAAGATCTTGTGCAACGCCTTTCATTATACCAAAAAACCTTTTCTCCACCATTTTCGCTTCACAATCACGAAAAACCGAGCGCGCAGATTTGCAAAAGTCAGCAGCGGCACCGCTATCTATCTTCACAATCAATTTGTCGCCAGAGGCCCGCACTGTATCAATGCACTCGTGACCAGAAATACAGTCAATTCTTTCCTTCCGCTTGGATGCATTATCGAGATCACGCGGTACATTCGTGATAATAACAGTGGCTTTGCTTATATCACTGCCAGTGGCACTGCTCGGAAGGCTGGGGAAATTCAGATCGTAAGTTGACATTTTCTCATGAACTTGCGAAAGAGTCTGATGAATTGCGTTAAGCTTAGAAGCTATCCTGGAGTAAGCAACTGCTGGGATGCAGGGAACTTCGGTTGGGGAACGGATAACAAATACAGGCATGTCATCGGAAGCACTCTGTTTGTGAAGAAGTTCTAACATGTCCTTCAAATTATTCAGAGCTGCGTTTTGACCCGTGCGCTTTGGACAGGGCTCGGTCAAATTCGGCAGCGAATCCCACAGGATTTTCTTCGATTTGGCAATATCACTTGACTCGAAAAAATCGACGGCAAATTTTAAGATCACTGCAGCTTCGACTCCTTTTTCATTATTGTACTGCAGAAAGTTCAGAACCGGGGCATAAACAAAGCAGTCCGTATCCGAATCAGAGTCCATTTTCACGCAAAAAGTCCGTTAATCCAATTCAGAGTCACAAACATAAGCTAGGGCAAAACACGTCTTCTCCGCACGAGAGCTGAATGGAGACTGTCCTGGTTTTATTATTTTATATTTAATAATTTTATATTTTTTTATATTTAATTATCTCTATATTTCACATTAAGTGCTTTTAATAAATCTTTATCAACACCTTCATTCAGATCAACAACTTTTATACTTGTTGGAGATGCTTCTAAAGCGGTTGACTGCATTTCTACCCCTGAAACTGGAAGCTGATATGGTTGATTCGTTTCACCTATCTGGAGAAGCCTTGTTCTTGAACTATCATCACCTTCCTGTAGTTTATTTATGATCATTTCAGTGTTCTCTTGTAATTTTTTGATGGTGTCTTTAGTGTTTTCTTTTTGTGCTATAATAACTGGAGCGTTTAACTCTGAAGCATATTCCCGAAATCCTGCCTTCTCCATCTCATTTTGTTGAACCTTTCTTCTCTGAACTTCTCTGTTCTTCACTATATCCGATAACATATCACTCAAGCGTCTTGAATCCATTTATATACAAGTAATTTTATTTCATAATAAATTTTGAAAGTTCTTTTTCATAAAACCCTCCTTGAATTAATTCCCCACTTTTGTCAGATATTTCATAAGTAATGGGAATGGTAGGTCTGATGGTTGCTATCTGAAATACTTCATCCGTATAATTAGGTAAATATCCTTTATCGAAAATACTTTTTTCTTTTTTAATTCTGACTAAATTCCCTACTTTGACGTTTCCTGTGATTTTGTAGTCATCTACTGGAGGAAACAGAGCACTAAAAACCTTTTTCTGATTAACCTTTTTACTAGCATCAACTGGTTTCATTTGTATTGATCGGTGATACGAGTTATTATAATTATTTACGAATACAGGTAAAATATCAATCCAATTAGTAGTGTTATTGTGAGTGAAATATTTCCATAACTTTTCTTTTAGCGTTCTGTTGAATCGTTCTACAATTTGCGCTTTCAATTCGCTTTCAGATGCAAACCAGTGTATGCCGCTATTTTTCAAAAAAGATTGAACATTTCTCATCACAAATTCTTTACCTTTATCAGTTTGTAGTTTCTTAGGAATTCTTTCTTTAAATATAACACTGAATGCTTTTATTATTTCAGCACCCGTTTTGTCTTTCAGAGGGATACACCAAGCATATTTACTAAAGCAATCAATAACAGTTAAAATGTAATTTGTTTTATTATTTTCTTTTTTATATTTCTGCATGTCAACTAAATCAGCTTGCCATTGCTCATCAACATAGTGAACATACACTCGCCTCCTTTCAAAGTTATGATAGGAAGGTTTGTGTAACGTATACACATTCTCATTTTGCAACACATTTTTTATTGTATCTTTAGACACGTTCACTCCATTTTCTTTTAATTTTCTGTGAATATCATCAACACCTGAATAATTAGAATAATACGTCTTTAATATATCTGTTTCTGCGTTGAGGTTTTTTTTAAAAAGCGATTTTTCCTCGATCCGCAAATAACACAATTCCCTTTTAGCATTGGAACATTATTTTTTTGTGACACTGCCTTAAACATTGATTCAGTGTCAGTGCTCTTTTTACATTTCATACAATAAATCTCCATTTATTAGAAAACAATTTTTATAAACGAAAAGCTACCAACTTCATTTTGCGCTTAATGTAGGAAATACAGTGAAGTCCACAGTTTACTTCGTCTATATTTTGGACAGCAAGATTTTCATAAGCTATTTTTTTCTTTGAAGTTTTTAGATATTTAACTATTTCTTTTCCTGGAGGAATACCGAAAGAATCGAAAAATTCGACATAGGGGGATTCAGGTAGATTACAATAGGCAACCCAATGTGTTCCAGGCATTCCACGTTTATCATAATTAATGACACCGCATTCCGAATCGTTTATATGTTTGGGTAGCGTATCTAAAGAGAAAACACCTCGAAACTGTGGTATACTCCCTAATGCATCCATAATATCAAAATTAGTTAGAGGTCCTACTTTACTTTTGCTTCTTTTTTGATGTCCCCGTTTTTTGACTTCCTAGGCCTTCCACGTACCCCATTACCCACAACTTTTTGTGTTCCAGGAAGTGTTAGCGCTCCACCTGTGTTAACATCATCGGTTTTCTTCTTAGGTCTTCCCCGTCCCACAACTTTTTGTGTTCCAGGAAGTGTAAGCGCCCCACCTGTGTTGGTTATGTTATCCACCAATTTCTTACCAGCGAATGTACCCAAAGCAGCAGCTCCGCTTGTTAAAGCTGCCTTACCAAGGGCTACAGCTAACGGTATTAAGAATGGAAGTAATCCACCTTTTTGAATCGCTTCTCTCATCTGCTTGTATGATACATCTATGTCACAACCCTTATTATTCATTTTACATGTTTCAATTTTATCAGTTTGTCGTTTACTTAAAAGTAACTTGACTTGTTCTCGTTCATTTTGTCTACTATGACTAACACGTATCTGACATTTTTGTTTAGCATCAAAACATTTCTTCAGCTTTCCTTTCTGAAGCTTTGACAAATAAACTGTATACTCAAATATCTCAACCATTTATTAGGGAATTAATTTATCATATAAAATTTATTTACCAGCCATCATTTTTTCTATTCTGGTAACGAATGGTTTGTCAACAGGTTTTAGCTCTAGCTCTAGAAGCCTTTTTAAAATATTTACTACTGCTCTTTCAATATTATCGATACGAGTTTTTTGACCAGCAATCTTTCCTTCAATTATACCGTTATGGGTGTGTTGCCCAAGAAGCTTTTTGTCATAATCTAAAAGATTCATAGTTAACGTTGCTAAATTAACAGCATCATTTTTGTTTCTAGGGTTTTGAACATTTGTTATCAACTTGTTTTCAGCGTTAATCTCTTTATCATTAACTCGAACTATTTCTTTTACAAATAACCCTTTATCTTTGTTCCTTACCAACGAATTATCAGGAGAATCATCTATCGCAGTTAATCTGTTGATATCTTCGCTAAAGTACTGATTTGCCCCCACTTGTTGTGCGGTAATTTCTTCTTTAAATTGATTCAAAATAATAGTCATAGATCTGAAACTAATAGCGTCCTGGTCAGCTTTCGCATCCCCTAACATAATAATTCTCTTACCTTGTAGGTTAATATTACCGTTGTCATCAGTAACTCTCTTTTCATTCGATTCATTACTAACCTTTTTTCCAACACTACCAAATTTATTCATTTATTATAGAAATAAATTATCCGGTAAATTTTTCAAAGTTTTTCCTGTACTTAAGGGTTTTATCTTTTATTTTTAAATCTATGAAGAAAAAACCGTAGCCCTTGGTTGCAGTCTCGAATTGTTTCAGAAATTTTTCATCGTCTATACTGGATACATGGCTTTGTCTTATTAATTTTACTTCTTTTGGATTAGAACACTGAAAGAATGCAAAATAATTGCACTGGAGCCTTACCACCTTTGGCGTTTTATGATAGCTTTGAGACAAGTAAATAATTGAGGCATTTTTCTTTCTTCCTCTTATGAATAAATCTTCTATTTTCTTCTGGTCTTTTTCAGTGACAAAATCGTCAAAGATAATCAAGTTTTGGTACTCAGGGTCTAAGTCGTCAACATCGACAATATCATCAAGATTGTTACTTACTGTTAAGACTTTCGATTTGCATTGTGACTCCAAAGTGGTTAAATTGGTTATAAGGTCTTGATATTTATCTTCTTCAAGATCTTTAGCATACAAGTATATTCGGTTGAAACAAAGATATTCATAAATTAAATTCAAAAGAAGGTTAGTTTTCCCTGTTCCAGAACTACCACAAATTAAGAGTCTAAATGGCCACTGAGGTGCAAGGTCGTGCTTATTCTGATAAGTGTTCTTTTCACTAAAGTCACAGACTTTGATTGGAGCCTTTTCATTCATTTATTTAGGAAGAATTTTTCATTATAAGATTTACTTGAGTATTTTAAGTATATACTTGAAGTTTTGAAGTAGGTACTTGATTTTTTTAAGCAGGTACTTGAATTTTTTAAGTAGGTACTTGATTTTTTTAAGTAGGTACTTGAATTTTTTAAGTAGGTACTTGAATTTTTTAAGTAGGTACTTGATTTTTTTAAGTAGGTACTTGAATTTTTTAAGTAGGTACTTGATTTTTTGAAGTAGGTACTTGAAGTTTTGAAGTAGGTACTTGAAGTTTTTAAGTAGGTACTTGAATTTTTTAAGTAGGTACTTGAAGTTTTTAAGTAGGGACTTGAAGTTTTGAAGTAGGTACTTGAATTTTTTAAGTAGGAACTTGAAGTTTTGAAGTAGGTACTTGAAGTTTTGAAGTAGGTACTTGAATTTAATGTTTATAACCTAAAGGTAAAGTGTGTATTTTATCGCTTGTTACTATCCTTTTATCATCCTTAGGATCTAACGCTTTTTTATTCTGTTCTTCTAGAAACATATTGTGCTTGTATGATCTTAAGTTATACTGGGTTATAGAAAGGTTTTCCGTTTTACCAAACAGTACATCCTTATAGTTTTGAATCGTAATTTTATCTTTAACTATATTGGTTTTTATTCCTTTCAGTTTTTTGCTAGCTTTTGAAGGGTCTTGGTTGTCCTTTAAATAAGCATATACTTTTGATCGTAATCCAACAAACTCTGTCATAACCTGTCCACCTAATTCATCTTTCATCATTCCTATCACTTTCTTATTTACATTAGGAAACCTATACGGATTATCTTTCGCATAATCAGATGTATCGAACCTCTCATTCAAATCCTGTTTGATATCTTGATAAAAATCTTCAGTTCTAATATCATATATGAAAGAATCAGTGTCCATATAACACAAATCAATTTTATCTCCATATTTAGGCTTCATATAATCATAATGGAATTCATACATCAATAACTTGGATAGTTCTAATACAGCAAAGCCGATGTACATTGGTTTGTCTAATTTTATCTTTTCCTTTGACATTCTTGCTACTGAAAAGTTTTCACTGAATATTATTTCAGATTTAAAGTTGGGTTTCTTTATTATTTTTTCTCTTGTTGCATCATCCGTTATTATTTCCATATCCGCTCGCTTCCTTACGTTTTCCATAGTTTTTCCAAAGCAAGCATTATTCATAAGCTTAAAGAAGTCCTTCTCAAAATCATTTGTACCTTTAGTTCTAAGTGCTGTGTTGTGGTCTATATATCCTTTTAAGTAAGCACTTTCAGTGAATCCTAGTATTCTGTGTACTCTTTTTAATATCAAGCCTTTTTGTAAATAAAATTCTAGATTCCTGTGGTGAACTACATAGTTGGTTTTATCTAATACTGTGGTACATAGCTTACCGTTAAAGTGTTCCGGTGCTAATGGTAAATCCTTGTGTAATTCGTGTAGTTCTTTTGGATATTCTAAATCTACCTCATATATAGCACCTACATTCTGTAATTTCATTATCGAATTGATGTGAGTTTTTAGATGGTTGTAATACTCGAGTGATTCGTATTCATTCCTTTCTTTCAAATCATCCGGTATGGAAATGAATTGGAAATCATTCGCTGGTAAATTCTGCGACATCGCCCACCCATATAAATTATTAGCGTCCAAATACATTAAATAATTAGGTGGTTTATGCTTATTATAATCACTTGTATATTTATTATTTGCTTTTGCGTATCTTTTTATACATTGGGATACACCACCTCTTATTCCCTTTTCAATGAATGTATACATGTCTTCCTTTGAGAATAACGGTAAGTCTACTTTCGAATGTTTTAGGAAAGCATCCCATGTTAGTCCTGGAGCTGAGAAGTAATGAAGTGGATCCAGATCATAATTATGTATACACACATTTCTGAAATTCTCTACAACATCCGACAATATTAACACATCACTTTTTAGGTATAATTTAGTATAATCAAGTAATGTTTCACAGTTAAATTGCTTCCATATAGATACCGCTCTTTTATAATCACTTTTGTCAATACCTTTCCCCGTCAACCTAGAATAAAAGCTTTCTATTGGTGGTAACTTTGTACATTTCATTTTATCGAAACTATCTACGAATTCATAGGGATACACCCCTTTTTTAATTATTTCTTTGAATTCATCGTCATTTTTGAAGCTGTTAGATGTGAATTTGAAATTCTGTCTTAGATGATTACAAGGTACTTTGCAATAACATGTTGCTAAATTTGCTGATAGTTTGTCTAAAGATGAAGCCATAAATCTAATTGAATCTATAAACCGGATCTCATATTTTATTTCCGCATCCGTCTTTCTTATACTTATTGATTTCGAGAATGATATGAAACTTTCTGCACTTTCAAAAATTCCGTTATCAGGTATCAATTCTCGAACAAATAAATGAGAATCATATTTTGATAAATTATGCATTACTACCGGGATATGCCTAGGAATCCTGTATTTCATATTACATTCAGCATGAGCAAATCCCCTATCTTCTCCTGTCATGTGGTCGTGATCAAAGTGAGGATTTTCAGTAATTTCAGTTGTACAGATGTGACAAGTCTTATTCATTAGATTTTTCCATTTTTCGGTAATTTCTGCATTGGTATAAGTATGGTTTCTTTGTCTGCTTTCATATTTGTCTGCAATTTCTGTGGATACTTTTGTAACGGTTTTAACAAAATGTTCTGCAGCGTCTTCACCGAAATAGTCATAGTATTTGTTCTGGTTTGTATCAA
The DNA here is from genome assembly GCA_023053575.1 of Branchinecta lynchi. NCBI lineage: Eukaryota > Metazoa > Arthropoda > Branchiopoda > Anostraca > Branchinectidae > Branchinecta > Branchinecta lynchi. Next base: position 1,027,696 of record JAKZAP010000018.1, on the reverse strand, counting down.
AGGAACAGCATACCTGAAACCCGTAAGCAAATGGTTTCTGTTTGGCCACTTTTATTGTTTTCTTCCCGTTTACCTGATTGTATTCTTCGTTATAAGACTCAAAGTCTGCTATTATGCAATAAGGTACTTTCATTTGTTTTGCAATATTTTTATATTGTATACTTGAACCTTCAGGAGGCATTATTATATCAGGATCTTCGCAATTATTTTTACTTTCATGTTTTTCAAAGTGTTCTTCTTTTGTAAAATGCCTTCCGCAAAAAGTGCATAGGTATGTCTTTGTTTTATTTTTAGAGATTTGACTACCAACTAATCTGCTCAGATCCTTTACCAGTACATAATGATTATCGAAATATAATAAATTAATAACATGTTTAGCTGTTTTGCCATTGATTGTACTTTTTAGTATATGACTTCTGATAATTTTCTCTTTTTCAATTTGAAATAAACAAATCTTAATGTTGTATCTATTTTCAAATTTGTGTATATCTTTAGTATCCATTGGGAAGTTGGTAACCCCATCGAAATCAAATTCGTTCTCATATTGTTTATATTTCGAAATTCTTTCCGGATGATCCTTAGCTGGATGTAGATTTGCTAAGATGGACCAAAGAAAGCATTTTTGATCTAAATTTTTTATATTTGTGCACGCTTTTTTATTTTTTACGAAATCTGGCAGTATTTTAAACGTTCCTCCCATGTAAGATTCTATTCGTGTCATCCTATAATCAATTCCTTCATACCGACTAAATTGTAGCCCAGATCGAGGGGTATTACTTAAAGAACTAAGTCTCTTGTTATTATCATTCAAATGATTATGAGTAAGAATGCTATTTTTATTTAAAATCCAAGAAGTACTGTTGTAATATACTACTACTTCTTCATCATTCTCCTGTCGATGGAAAATAACCCGAGTTACAAACTGAACTCTATATTGATTTATTTCGTTCATTCGCCGCTGTATATCTGCGAAAGTAAAAGCAATAAGAGTATGCTCGTCAACTCCATTACCTTGAACTGAAACGTTTACAGTGAATACATTCTCACTTTCGCTAAAAATAGTAGGCTGCTGTTCTTCTTCCGTTCTAAATACATGATCAGGAATTAATTTTTCTTCTTTAATTTTTTTCTTATTTATGAAGAGAGTTGATAAACCAATTGGTTTCTGTCTACTGTTATCACGTCTTTCTGTTTGATCTCTTATGATATCTCTATTTTTCTGTACGGAATCTTTATGTTTGGTAATAATATTATTATAGTATTCTCCAACTCTTTTTAGTACTTCTTCTCGGTTTCCGCGAGTTGATAGGTTCTTGTTTTTCAGAAATTTCTTTAATTCGCTTGTCTCTTTTTCTTTGTTATCATTGTATTCTTGTTTTAGTTTTGTAATGGTGATATTATTTTCTTTTATCTCATCTTCCAGAATGGTTCGTAATCTCGGTTCTGGTTTGTAGTCGGATGGTCTGTTCTTATTATGAGTTCTTTCGTTTCTGCGTTCAATTTTAATTTTATCTTCAGCTATCAAAATATACTTATTAAGATGGTTTATTATATTATTTGTTATTTCATGTTTCTTAGCTCCATTTGTTTTGATTTTATTAATTTTCGCATAAGTCCGCAGTTCATTATATGTGTATAGCGGTAATCTTTGTATAACCGATTTGTTGTTCGATATAACCTTTTTACAAAGCTGAATAACCTCTGCAGTATTCATCATTTAATAGGGGAACATTTTTATTAATAAATTTCTCCCGGCTGAGTTTTGTCCGCCGTAAAGAAAAGCACTGGTTTCAGTATGCGTTTCACAGAGCAAGCGCTGTCTATATTCTCTCCAATCAGTCAAGAAAGATTCCGTACAGTTTAGCAGGTGGCGGATGTGTTCCGAATCGCGAACCTTTCATTCAATCAAATAATTTCTGAAACAATTTTATTACATAATAAATGGAAGAATTAGAAAAGAAAATGTATGTTTACCGTCGCAGTTACAAGTACTACAATCGTATAAGTAATAGCTTACTTGTATCCAAATTCCTCTTTTCGGCAGCAGGAATGTCTGCGTTTCTAGTGCTACCGCTAGCTTCTTTAAGTTTGGGTGCTGTCATCATCGAAATAATTGAAAAGCAATTAAGCATTGCTGATAGAAAAGCAGAATTTAGGACTATTTATGATTTTTATACTGAGTTGTTGTCAATGCTAAAATGCGGACAGTTAACAATTGAGGAGGTAATTCAGAGAGAAACAGAGATGCGTAAAACCTTTCGATTTTTTCCTCGCGAAAAATACATGAAACAAGTCCGTCTGAATGGCTATAAATATTGCAAGAATACATCAATAGTTCAGAAGAATGTTCCACCAGTGTGACTCTTCACACATAACCACCACCTAGCAACAAAATCTAGCTTATAACTCAATCAATGAAACACCAATTTATTGAGAAAACTTAATTCAACATTTATAGACTCAGATTATCAAAATCAATCAACACTTCATCGGATAAGAAAACTTGCGCAGGATGCTCCTTGAGTAATGAAGACAATATCTCATCCTCTTGGATCGCTTTGCGAATAGCTTTTTCATTTTCGACGATGCAATAGTACCCTTTCCCACAGAAAGCTATTCCAGGATATTCGCGGACTAATCCATACAACTGAAGATATCTTCTTATTGTTGATTTGCTTTCTCCATATTTCTTAAATCGTTCTTCAAGAAAACACTTGTATAGATTCTCAGGGTTGTCATTGAACAGTTTTTGCATGTACGCATACACTTCACCTTTTTTCGCTTTTAGTAACACTGATAAATAATCCAAATACACCTCCACTTTATTTAAATCAATAATTAAACGTTCTGCTTGTTCCAAACTGACTCCACATATTTTGCTGCTCAGCACCTTCTTGATGCTTACGTCCACTTTGAAGTTTCCAAACCTTCGCGAAGCATGTAAATTCGCTTTAATATCGGCTAAAAACTGCACGCTCTTCTCTTTTTTCTTGTCAACAGAGGAACACGCTGTCGTACGGTCTTCACCTTCGACTTCATCTGAGGCTGTGACTACCTTACTCCACAGCGAAAGGAATGTTTCTTGCTCCGATTTCTCCAGTTTGAACAACCCATTCATATACTTTTTCGGAATGGTTGCTGTTTTCTTCTGAATACCTTCGCTGTTCATCTGAAAATAAAAATCTTTTAACGACCTTGATGATTCCTTTACAGAATTTTTGAAGACCATTTGATTCCTACTTCATCTCGTGTGACGCGCTTCGCAACATTATCTGACCCAGATAATTCCTTTACAGAATTTTTGAAGACCATTTGATTCCTACTTCATCTCGTGTGACGCGCTTCGCAACATTATCTATCCCATTAAAAATTCTTTACAGAATCTGTCCAGGCCATCTGGTTCCTACGTCATCTCCTGTGATGCGCTTCGTCATCTGATAACTCGTGTGGTATATTTGATATTTGCGTAATTTTTTGTTTCAGATGCAGCTATTCCTATCTTGCTAGATATCCTTGTTTTTATCGCTAGAAAACTAAAAAATACTTACATTGGAAATTTTTTCTTTCTTCAACACCTTCTTAATCTCAACTTGTTTACAAATGTCTCCTTAACCAGATGCGCGACACTATATATATATTCGCGAATCTTCTCCGCCGAGTCTTGTTATCTGCTGGAGGTGACGCATCTAAATATTCGAGAATATTCGAGAATATTTAGTGTGACGCATCTCTCACACCACAGGTGTTACGATCTGCCGGTAATTAGGAGCTTTGGATTTTTATTTAATAAAATCATCCCCTAATAAATGGAGTCCACAAAGGAAGTCTTGAATACAATCAGAATGAATAAATACAATGAGACAATCAGGAAAGAAGAACTAGTTCTAGGACTGAAATATACTATCGTTAAAATGAGAATTGCTAAGACAAAATATGGTGATAAGTTGGTTGTAGTTATTAATCATAATGACAAACCCTGTGATTTGTTTATAACACAGAAATATAATGTCATTGCTAACGAATTACTTTTAAAGAAAAATCTAGTTTTGCAACCGATTGTACGCGAAAACAAGAACAAAGAAACATATGTGGATTTAGAACTGTTTACTCAGTAATATTTGAATAAAAAAATTAAAAATGTAAAAAAAAAGAAGTAGTAGTATATTGTAGTATTTTATATGTAGTAAAGGGTAATATTCTCATTTCTTGTATCCTTTATTTTGGAATTAAGAAAATAAAAATGTTCTTAAAAAGGGGGATAATTTGGTAAAAAGGATGTTAAAGTTTAAGAAATTGATGTTAAAATGGGGTTTTGAAATTGGGGGGAGGGTGGAGTAGAACCCGGCTTTATATACTACTCTTGAGTGGCTAACCGCGTAGACATCACGAGGCAGCCTTACTATCTTTTCTCTTAAAGACTAATTTCATTTCTAATAAATTCATTCAGCGCTCGTCCGAGAAACACCGCGAGCGAGCTGCATATCATTTCGTGTCAATATTGTGAAAGTACGAACAATCCAAGTGCAACTCGGACGATAATAGGAGTACGCTTGGAGATTGCATCATGAGCGAAGTAGCCGGAGAACTAGCTGCTATACGTCTCAGTCTCCAAGAGATGAGTGCGAATATTAACCTGATTCCTACACTATCGGAAAACGTATCGGCATTTCAACACCAGTTGCAGGAGTTAAAAGCTCAAATTGAAAGCAATGTGAAGGCGAATGAAATCACAAGCAACGGGCTAGCCGTCATTAGTCAAAGATTGCTGGAGTCGAACAACAGAGCTAATGCACTAGAAGTGGAATTGAAGCGCACTAACTTGGTTATCTACAATCTGGAGCCTACCAACCCACCAAAGTCTACGCTGATGGAGGAAGTAATGTACTTCCTAAACTGGTTTTTCCCCACATTCAACATAGTTCGCAGTGATGTAAAGGATGCGTTCAGAATTGGATCAGCTAACAGCGATGGCGCAAGACCAGTGCTACTGAAATTGAATTCGAAAGAATTGCGGGACCTTATCCTACGAAATAATCGAACCCTGAAACGGTACGGTATTTCGGCTGCACCCGACTACACAGCACAAGAACGAGAAGCCCGCAGTAAACTAAAGCCGCGTTTGCAAGAGGCGATCCAGGCGGGCCGGGATGTGAAGCTGCGTGGTACAAAGCTCTTCATAGACGGGAATCTATTTGTTTATGACATCATCGAGGGCACGGTTAAGCGAATAACCGAACCTCGTCGGATCCCACGGGGCCAAAATGCATATCCGCCCATCGCACAACTAGCAAGCCAGAAGCCACAGAATCCCTTCCCTGTTCCCCAAACGTCTGAGGATCAGATTCAAGTTGCCAATCCAGGTCTGGGCTTTAATAGCCATAACAGCAGGCCCACACTCAGCGATCGAGATGAGACTGCTTCTGATAGTTCAGAAGTAACCGTAGTCCCGTACGAACGTCGTAACATCCAAGAATCGAAAGGAAGGGGCCGAAAACTGTCCGAAATCATTAGTCCTGATGACAAGTTCCGGGCGGAAAATAGGAACGTGCGAACCCCCTATCGCAGGGGAAGAGGCGACACACGTCCAGGCCGCCTGAATCGAGGAGGTAGGGGCCCAAGTAGGTTCTCGGACCCCCAACAACAAGAAGACAGAGACGACTACTACAAGATTGCATTCCCACCCATGATAAGCGAAGATGACGACGAATACTATGACTACTAGGAAGCCGAGGGCCATGTACAAGGTCGAGTGAAAGTTAAATTTCTGACATGGAATATACAGGGGCTTAGAAATAAGGAGGAGGTACTAGAATCGGAACTTAAGGCATTTGATTTTGTAGCCCTAGCTGAAACATGGCACTCGAAAGACCAAGTGATTAAGTTTAAAGATTTCGCAGTTGAAACAGTTGCCCGGGAACCATCTCGAAATAATCGTGTTTACGGTGGAGTAGTTGTTCTAATTAAACTGGCTTCTTTCGCTAATTATGTCAGAATGATGAGTGATTCAGAGAACATAATTTGGATAAATCTAGAGTGCTTAGATGGTAGTAAAATAGTAGTAGGTTCAGTATATATTCCACCTCAGAATAGTTCATATAGAAATGAGGATACTTGGTCAATTTTAGAAAATGAAGTAGAAAAACGTCGGAACGAAATGCCTTACCATAAGCTTATTATTATGGGTGACTTTAATAGTTATACGGGTAATGTTGGTGAAATTGATGAATTATCTATTCCAGGAAGTTATAACCTTATTCCGAGTGCCTACAGGATTCCGAGGAGAAGCAAAGATGAAAAAAGGAAAGTAAACACATGGGGTAGGAAACTATTGGCACTGTGCTCTGATTTTGGTCTTGTTATTGGGAATGGAAGATTTGGTAAGGATGCGGAGTTGGGTGAGTTTACCTGTATATCTGGACTTAGACCTAGTCTAATTGATTATTATTTAATTGGAACTAGTTTCGATTTGGATTCATTGAATGTGGAGGTTTTGAATTTAGTTGGATCTGACCATGTTCCGGTCAAACTGGAAATTAGTATGAATTCACTTAAGGAATCAGAAGTTCGAGTCCTGGATCGTTCTAATGGTAGCGGCAACCCAAATGCCAAAGTGTGGCGGGCAATCCGACGAAATTGGAGTAAGGATGACCTAGTAGCTATAGATTCTCGGATGATGGAGCAAGATGTTAGGGATCAGCTGAGTGATATGCAGGCGTCATTTTCTGATCCTCAAAATACATTAAATGAAATTAATAGTTTAATACATAGAGTTATAGGACCAATAACAAAAAAAGGAAAGCAAGAGAAAGATATTTTTTTCGATGATGAATGTGTGAATTATAGAGAGGATTTAATTAGAAAGCTTGAACTAGTTAAAAGTTGTACTAATGTAGAAATTAAGGATGAATTATTGTTAGCATATAGAATTAAGAGGCGTGGGTATAAGGCTTTGTTGAAGAAGAAGAAATTAGTAGCGGCAAATAAATCGAGGAATGATATTGTTAGAAATTATAATGATAGTAATATGAAGGAATTCTGGGGAAAAATAAGGGAGGAAGAAAGAGGTCATAATAAGCTGCATAGTGTAAAAGTTCCTGAGTTAGATTCTTGGCCGGCTCATTTTGAGAAGGTCGAGGGAACTTCGAACCCTCTAAAATTTCTTCACGAAGAGCTAGTAACAAGTAGTAACCAAACACACTTTCCTATGAAAGAAACTGATTATATATTGATGGAGGAGTTGAGGCCAGAAGAAATAGAAGAGACACTTAAGAAAATGCAAGGTGGATCAGCGCCAGGTATAGACGGAGTACCTGCAATTGTTTATAAGAAATTTCGAGCAACACTAATCCCAATATTATTATTGGTATATAATAAAATTTTGTTTTCAATGGTCTGGCCTGATCTTTGGAAAACGGCACTGGTATTGCCCTTTTTAAAAAAGGGTGACCCAAAAATACACGATAATTACAGACCCATATCCCTAGTTTCATCAGTAAGTAAGATACTAGAAAAGGTGCTAGATGTTAGACTAGGTAATTGGTTAGAATCGAATAAGGTGATTAAGGAAGAACAAGGGGGGTTTCGGACAGGGTATAATACAAGTGATAGAGTTTTCATTTTAAGAGCGTTAATAGAGAAATATGGAACAGGAAGCCACAAACTATATGTGGCATTCTTAGACCTGCAAAAGGCGTTTGATAGTGTCGACCGTATCCTATTGGGTGAGGAATTGATAAAAATTGGCCTTCCAGTGTGTTTTGTTAGATTGTTAGTTAGTATGTATGTAGCTACTAAGGGTGTTGTAAAATTAGCTGGAATAGGGCTGTCGAAATTATTTACATCAAGAAAAGGAGTGAGACAGGGAAGTGCATTATCACCTAGGCTATTTGGCATATTTATTAATGATATAGTAGAGTTCTTAGAAAAAAAGTGGGCCCCGACAGTGATGCTTGGTAATATCAGGTTCTCTATATTGTTATTCGCCGACGACACGGCACTGCTTGCCAAAAGTGCGTCTGAGCTCCAAATTTTACTGAATTTAATTGAGGAATACCTGGAAATGAAAAAGTTGGTGCTGAATCCAAAGAAAACTGAGGTAGTAATCTTCACGCGGAGGAAAATTAAGGGGCAGTTAGAAGAAAAATTTTATTATAAAAATGAAGAATTGAGTAAAAGTACTAGTTTTAAATATTTGGGATTTGTTTTAGATTCAAACGGAAGTTGGAAATCACATATTAAAGAAATGGTAAGAAGGGGAAAAGCGGCGTCGTCAGCCATATTTAGAAATGCTAATCTGATGGGATTAAAAAATTTAAGAATTCATAAACACATTTTTAAATCAAAAATAATGCCAACGATCCATTATGGAGCGGAGCTATGGGGATTTGAAGATGCGAAACAGCTTGAGTCGGTCCAGCTACAATATTTTAAACGACTGTTCGGACTACAATCGACATTACATTCGCAAGCACTGAAAGGGGATTTAGGCCTATTTTCAATGAAGAAAGATAGGGTATTGCAGATTTTAAGATTTTGGTTAAAGATAATTAAGTTAGATGAGACTAGGTTGGTGAGAGCGTCATATAATGAACTTTTGATTATGGGGAAAAGAAATACGTGGCCGTCTCGAGTTAAAGCCCTGCTTGATGATCTAGGTCTATCTTATGTTTGGAATAGTGGCCGCGGCCCTGTAGATGACGATAATTTATTGCGTAGAGTCACTAGGATTTTGGATGACCAAGAGATTCAAAAATGGAGAGCTTTAATAAGTCAGTCCGAAACTTTGGAGTTTTACCGTGAGTTTAAGAAGGTGTTTGGGCCCGAGTTTTATTTTAAAATGAATTTACCTCAAAAAGTTTTGAAGTTGTGGATCCAGGCTAGAGCTAATTCCCTCCCCCTGTTTGGTAGATTTAGAGTTTTTGATAGGCATAGGACTGGTCCAGATGTCAGGTATAATTGCCAACTTTGCAAAGCAGGGGTAGAGGAAAACATGGACCACTTTATCAATCGATGCCAGGCGCTTTCGGAGTTAAGGGGATCTTATTTTAAGGGGAGTGTTTTGCTTCTACCGGATATCCTGAATAGCACTTCGGAAAGGGTTATAACAAAGGTGTGCGAGTTTATGGACGGAGCGTTGAAGCTAAGAGCGACCAAGCTTAGTAGTGAGGCTTCATAGCCGTAGGAAATTATTGTTGTTGTTTTCCTTTGTAAAATGTACTATTGTTGTTATGTATATGGCCCTTGGGCTTTTAAATACAGTTATTATTATTATTAAAGCAAACTCGAAAGTTGATCGTCGAGTAGATCGCGTTGATCTATGTAATTCATCAAGTATTGCGTCGGCTGTCAACCATACAGTTCGCCTGCAATTCTTTTGTTGTTCCGTGTGAAAATTGGTGTGCCAGGTCAAACTAGAAATTTCGTTGTCAGATATCTGGTAGATACAGCCTCAGATATCTCCGAAGAGTAACGCGGGAATAATGACGGTTTCCTGTTGGTCTTGAGAATGTGTACTATCCTAGCCTTGTCCCAGGAAGATATTTTCCATCGTGTTTGTCGTGACCGCTTTCTGATACTCAGTTTCACCTTATTCAAAGAACCTGCGACGGATAGAGCCGATTATCAGCTGCGTTTTTGCATGCCTTACAGCACGCCTGTGAGTAGCAGCTGTGCTTATTAGGTGTTTTGGCAAACCTTTCCCTGTAGACTGTCTGCTTATAAGGCCTGTCTGCCTCAGTCCAACAGCCAAAGTACGAAATCCACAGGCTACGGCCAAAGGCCTTCTTGATGCCGTTGTTCCTTGGCCTTAGCCTGTGGTTCCTTTCAAAAATGGAGGATGCTGAGTATCTGGAAATTCTGGAATACAAAAATGAGTTTTTCAAAGTTAAATGTAAGTATTATGAATCACTGCTGTTAGCTTGTCAACTCTCTGTATTCGGGGAATTTGTGTTTGTATAGTGGGTCCAGAACTTTTTGTAGATGTAGGTTGTGTTGTTTCCAGAAGAGCACACTGGGTCAGTTAGCACACTAGTTTAAAACCAGGAATTAAGCTGTTTATTAGATTTGCAAAGTAGTCCCCAGACCGTTCACTGAAGTATTAATTAAAAAGTACAAAGTACAATGTCCGTTTGAGCAGCTTATAAGGCATTTTTGCTGTTCAAACCCACAGGCTAAAGTCTACAGCAAAAAGCGTACAACGCCTTATTAGCACACAGGCCAACTGCTACGGCTACAGTCCACAGGAATGCAAAAACGCAGCTATTCTTTTTTTGGTGTCGTAAATGTAACAGGTCCATTCAGTCAACAACTCCGAGATAATTAAATAGAAATATCACTATATGTACAATTGATAAATATAAACTTCGATCGCGCTTTGGACCCAACGTTAAAAAGCTAGAAAAATTAAGACTCGGGAATAATGTTGTCTGGTGTTTAATTTTTTCGAAAAGAAAAGGTACAGTAGAATTTACAATGATGATGATGATGATGAAATTTTATTACGCACTTAAGAAGAGGAAAATAGTGCAGTATAGACAAAGAAAAGGAAAAAAAATACACTGAGCTTTCAATAATGTAGTAAATGCACGAGATCATAAAATATATATTTAAAAAAAAGAAAGAAAAGGGACTAATCGGGTTTAAAAAATCTTCTTCCTAGATGGAGTGCGGAGAAATGGCCAAGGGCAGAGACGTGAAGGTCTTGGGCAATCGAAGATAACTTTGCACAAGGGTCAGAGGGCAAAAAAGTTGAAGCTATACGGGAATTCCTGTAACGTCGAGGAAGGTACAAGAGAAATTTACAATATTTGAAATAAAAAGTCCTGATACGTTTTAAATCTTTTAGCCTCAGCATACCAAAAATTTCAGAAACGTTGCAGACAGAGGGAGAACAAAAACTATTATATAAACTACCAAGGGCTTTTCTGTTATACCTCCTTCTATTTGGAACTATTTTTCCATATCCGACACGAATGGAATCGTTAACAGTCGAAACAGCGTTATCGCAGATTTTTTTTAGAGACTGTGCTATGATCATGCCAAGCCATTTTACGGTAGGTGAATTGGGGAGCTTTTCATTTTTAAAAGAAATACCGGAATCTTTTGGGCTGTTGAACTTAAGATACTGACATTTAGAAATGTTAACAGAAAGGCGAATTTGAGAAAGACTCTGACAAATCGTTTTTATGTTAGATTCTAACCCACTTCTAGTTCGACTTATTAATAGAATGTCGTCTGTGTAAGCTATGTAATTAGTACTTAGGTCTCCAAGGGAAAATGTTGGCAATAAACCTGAGAGGCATTCATAAATGGCACTTTTAAAAACAAAAGGAGATAGGACTCTACCCTGTGGTACCCCCTTGCTCACAGGAATGGATTCCGAAACCGCCCCTGACCATTTCGCCCGAACCATCGCCTTACGGTACCAAAACCTTAAAACAGAAACAATGGAAGCATTAACACCCTGACCCAATGAAGAAAGTAGAGCCTGTGAATGTACTACATTATCGAAAGCTCCAGAAATGTCGATTGTAGAAATATGAACGGCAATGATCTTCCAGTTAACTGGTAACAGCTATTATAGCTGTAAAAAAGTAATTGTAAAAAAAAATCTTGCAGTATTTGCTACTGGGAACCTTGAAAAACCTTGTCTCTAAAAAGATATTTTTATCTCTAGTTCGGATTAATCTTGTCTCTAAAAAGATTATCTTATCTCTAATTCGGATTAGTCTTATCTCAGTATATAGAGATAAGATTAGTCCCAGTAGCAAACACTGCAGTTACTGATGCTAAGAGGGTTAAAAAGTTATTCCTTACTCGGAGAAACTTTTTACAGCGTACTCCCTTATTACACGCCATTTCAATTGCCTCCTTTCATCATTCTTTTAATCCAGTCGGCACAAAGCTTTGCTCATATAGCGTATCTAAAAGAGTCACAGAGAGGATTTTCGGCACCGGCTCTAGATTACCTCTAAATTAACGTTAACTTGTGAAGGAGGCTCTGTTGTTATGATTAGAAAGCGTGCGCTATTGCGTTTTGGCGGTTGAAGTATTAGTTGCGTTTTATCCGAATTGTCCTTGCGATCTCCTCCAAATTCTCGCGTTTTCGGACTATTCAGATGGGGCGAATTCTCCTTTTCTTGCGTTTTTGTCGGAATCGAGAACGGGGAAAGCGTCGCGATTCTGCAGAATCGAGAAGTTGCCTGCGATGTTGAATTTTCGATTCTCCTCTCTCCGTTCTCCCTGATTGGTCAACAGAGTGCGGATGTTCAGTATGCATAAACACGTATAGCCTACCGGGTTGTGGGTAGTTTCTGTCAAAAGCGAAAACGGAGAAGCCAGAGGAGCAAAAATTTCGCGAATTCAGAAGCGAGAACGGAGAACTGAAAATTCGATCAAAAACGGAACTATTGTTTTGAAGTGTTCCCAGAGCATTAAAATGAAAACAAAAGCATCGGGTCCTTTGAATGAATGAATGAATTTATTACATGCAGCCTTGTAATAAGGCATTTGCACAGTACATACAAAAAAAGGTAAATGAGCGCTTGACAAGAAATACATAGGGTACACAAAACCTACAACAACAAGATAAACGAACGCTAAACAAGAAACACATAACGAAACACGAAAAGAACAGTGAATTTACTGCATTAGCAGGCGCATTGGGCAATGGGCAGGAAGGCGATTAGATGGTGGCAGAAGATGTCCACTTATTTAAACTTCTCCATGATTCGGTGATTTTCGGTGATTCTTTGTGCTTTAATGTACTTGTTCCTATTTTAGTTGAGAGTCAAATTGTCTTCTATCAATCTCGGTCACTCACGGGCCAATTGCGAGTCCTACAATATACCAGAGGAGAGCTTGGACATGGACGAAGTACGAGGAAAACCTTTTGACGGAAATTTTCCAATTGTAGAAGTAGCGGTAAGACCTCGGCCATTTTTGCACTTCTTTTCAAATGTATTAATTTTGTTTGGCTGGTGGACAATTCCTATTCTACCCCGCAAATTCGATTGAAAATCTCACAGTCGAATTTGCAGCTTTTTCAGATCCACTATTTGTCATTAGTGATACCTGACCTCGGTAGCAACCCATTTTGATGAAGACAGTAAACAAGACATTCAATATATTAGCACGTATTAATGTTTTACAAGTTTGTCTACAAATCAAAAGTATGCCACTGCATAATCGTACTATAAGTGACAACTGACAAGCGCTGATCAAGGGTGTTGGAGACCCTGGAAACAACAAGGGAGTGAATGTACTTGCAGCTTTGTCATAACGTTGTGCTACTTTGGTGGAAGGAACGTGTACAGGTTTCAGGGCATAGGGAGCAAAGCTGGTTTTAAGCAAAAGGCACGTATTGGACCCCTCTTGCTTATTCTGCCTTTTATAGTATACTTAGCTCCCATATGGAACAATAAGCCAATAAAATCCCTACCTTTCTCCATTGTTTCGTTTCGTAACTACGAATTTTTTGCTCTGTTCCGGCCTTGCCGAGTTTTCTCGTCACCCAAAGAAAAGTTTGCCGGAATATCCCGCTGAGAACTCTTTCACACATAAGGCTGTGATAATCTTGTGTTTATTACTTGTTTATTTGCCTAGTTTTCCCGCTTTTTAACGAAGGCACGTTTAGTTTTCAAATGTTTTTCGCGCATCCGCCGCGTCGGAGAGCAGGAAGGCTGGAAGTAGTCGGAAAGCGCTAACAAGAGAATCGCTAATTTCAGGAAAGAAATGGTATTTTCGAAAACATTTTTTCTGATCCATTTCATAGGGAAAATATCATTTCTAGTTAAAGCTGTGCTTTAAGTAAGGTGAAATGGATTTTAAGTCCTGGATTAAGAAGAAGTTTGAAACCAGGCCGTCGAACATGCAGTCTATAAATGGTAACCATGCTTGTTGTCAAATTACTTGGGAGTAGGAGAAATAAAAGCCTTATATGGGAGTTTACCGTAGGTATATTGTTGCAGGTCATGAACAGGTCGGACTACCTCTTCAAGTACCAGGAGCAGTTTGGTGCCGTCTACAACTCGGAGGATCTGATGATATTTCAGTGCCAGGTCCTCTGTCTTGACAGCGTAGTAAGTCCAGGCTATTTTTTCTATACTCTCAAGTACACATTTCCAGCGTATCTGCTATTCCTTCATCACTTTAGACTGCTCCACTAACAATGGAATAACTGATTACAGTGTCCAAGGGAAACCATATGAAGACCGCCTGAAAGTCCTCGACTTGCCAAGTTTATCATACAGACGTAAGCGAGGAGATGCCATCCAGATGTTCAAAATGAAATCCAAAATTTGTAAATTAAACAAGACTTACCTGTAAGGTGAAGTTTGATTATAATTAGCGTCGCATATTATAGTAGATACAGATTAATTGAGATGGCGCTAGGACTCTCCGTGCCGGCGACTTCTCTGAGCTTCAGGTTTCAAATTGACTGTCACAGAAGAAAAAAGTACTTCGAGAAAAAGACCATTATACACTGGACACAAAATGGGGTTAAACGTGGAGGGCGGGCAATTAATCTGTATCTACTATAATATGCGACGCTAATTATAATCAAACTTCACCTTACAGGTAAGTCTTGTTTAATTTACAAATTAGCGTCGCATATAGTAGATACAGCTGAATTGAGATTTCAAAGGAAAACAGTTTTTCGACGAAGTACCAACACACAGGTTTTAATCATCCGACTACATATGACTTACATATATATATATAACAAAATCTAATATTTACGATGTCTAAACAGCTAAGACATTCTGGACTACAAAAAAACCGGTTCAACTGTTTTGTTGTAATATTTTGCGAAAACACAACGCGAGGACCATCCTGCCCTTTTTAAAATGGTGTCTACAGGTATTCTCAAGCGGAATGCCGCAGATGCTGTTGCTGACCTAACTGAATGTGATTTAAAAACTTCAGTATTAATACCTGCCTTCGACATACAGTTTACGATCCATCGCGATATCGTGCTTTTAGAAGAGGCTTTATGCGGTTTATTACAAGTTATAAACAAAGAGTTTGACTCTCTGATATCCTTCGTAAAAGCCAAATATCTTCTAATTGCTACAACCGGACACAGTAATGGGTCCACGTGAAAAGCATCAAAAATAACTGTACTATAACTGTTCCCAGGACGGGACTGCTTCTGCTTATTTCCCACGAAAAACACAATTTTATTGGATTGATCTGACATACTATCTATACACAGTAGAGACAGGACTTGAATTCTGCAGGCTAGTTAAAGACAACAAAAAACGGTACACTCTGAAAGTTTCATCAGACCCAATTTGTCACTTTCACTGAAAGAGTTTCGCAGATATTTAAACACCGGTTCGACGTCCCAAGTTGAATCATAACGAGGTCGCGTAGGGACAATCTTGAAAATACCTCGCATAAAACGACGAACCAAATTATGGGATCCAACAGGACTTCCATTTTTGTCGAAAATGAATGACGACAAAGCACTTCTGGCGGTATTAATCGCACTATATCCTAAACCGCTTTTATACAACAATGATAAAAAACTGAGGCAACTATTTACGGAGTATACCATGGGATCGAAATTCCTTTCACTACAGAAAACTTCCCACTTCGTCCAGTATGCAGAGTACTGGGATACTGTAGATTTTGTCCAGGACTGGACAATGATGTCGGCAGCGACTGTCGGAACTTGCTCGCTTGCGAGATGTTCCCTGACAAACGACATACTATTAAATTTAGGCGCTGCCACATTGGATGGGTCTTCCTGGAGACTGGACAAAATATGTGGCCCCGTGCTACCGGTAGACGGCATGGTACCTCTACTAACATCTCCGACAGTTGGGAAAACCACGCTTGTGTCGGCCACATTGGTGCTACAAGAACTAGATTTGATCCCTCGTCCCGAAGTTTCGCCAGAATCTTTCCGATCAACATAAAAGGCGTAAACGCGTACGTATTAAATTTCCACTCGCAAGAAAAAGTATCAACTTTCCAGGCTTCTGGATCCGGCTGGAAAGATACGTATTTCTTTACCTTGTAATTTAGGCGTGAGGCGAATAGGTCAACTTCAAACTTTCCAAATTTCTTTTCTATCTGGTTAAAAATGGTACCATCCAATGACCACTCAAGATTCTCATTGAATTCTCGGGACATTTGGTCAGCTCCCACATTCAAAAACTCCAGGTACATGGAAAACAGAAATAAAATTTCTGTGTTTTTCCGCCCAGCTCCAAATTCGTTTAGCAACTCGGTGGCAAGAATTCGAATGAGTTCCTCCCATTTTGTTCACATAGGCCTTGGCCGTTGTGGAGTCTGTCATGACTTGTATGTGAGAATCTGTAACATCACGACAAAAGGAGAGAATTCCATATTCAATAGCCAAGAGCTCTAACACGTTTATATGCTGTTGACCTTCAACCAGCCCCCATTGCCCCCCAACTTTAAAGTCTCCTGAAGTAACACCCCAGCCTAACAAAATTGCATCAGTATTTAAGGTTAAATGAGGGGTTGGTTGCCGAATTGGTGACTTCACATCTTCAAAATGATGGTACCACCAAAGAAGATCTTCCTTTATTTTTTCAGTAATCTTGAGAAATGCATCCCAGTCTTGTTTGTTATTTTCTAAAGCTCTGATTTTTGCAAGCTGTAACTCCCTGGTATGAACTCTGCCGTACAAAAAAGCTGGAAAAGCGGCGACGTAAGTACCAATCAATTTTGAAAGAGTACGTACAGAACATGAAACCGAGTTCAATAAACCGAAAGGTTTCCTGATTAATTTTTCCCGACTTATCAGCTGGTAAACTTACAGTCATGCTCTCGGAGTTAATAATAAAGCCCAGCATTCAAACCGTCTTCGAAGGTACAAGCACACTTTTTTCTACATTTATGAGGAAACCACAATCTTGCAAGACCGACGCAGTGTAATTAACGACACTGCAGCAATCTTCGAAATTTTTATCAATGAGGAAAAAACGTCCAAATAATTCATTGCTTTCATTCCATGAGTTCTTAAATGACTGACAATAGGCTTCAAAAACTTGGTAAAAGCACAGGGTGCTGAAGAAAGCCCGTTAGGCAAACAAGTAAATTCATAAATAACACCCATGAAACAGAAGCGCAGATACTTCAGAGATGACGATTTAGCCGTGAACGAATAATACGCATCGACTAAATCAATAGATGCCATATATGCGTCTTTTTCCACCATGTTCAAGACCGTTTCTAACGTATCCATCTTAAAATGAACTTTTTCCAGAAATTCATTTAAACCCTTCAGATTCAGTATCAACCTAACTGACCCATCACGCTTCGGCACTGTAAATACCGTACTAATGAACTGTTCAGGTGACAAATCTTGTACAACACAAATTATTCCTTTTTCTTTTAATTTCACTCATTCTGAACTAATCAATTTTTCTTCCGCAGACGAGTAAGTTCTGAGCGGCACACGTAACTGAAGTGGGTTTGTAGCAAATGGAATTGCATAACCTGATACTGAAGCTAACAAATCTGGATCAGTCGCATACTTTTTCCAATTCTGAGAAAACAAACTAGTTCTTCCAGCAAACAAATTTGCAGGGTGGAACAATTCTTACCCCACTTATTTCTTCAGTTTCGGTAACTCTCCACTCCGTTGACTTTCTGAAGATTCTGGCCGGGATTTTGTGCCGGGATGAAACGGTCTTCTGCCGCGAAACTGGCCTCGCCAGGGACGGCGTCCTAAAAAAGCACCTCCAGCGCCTCCACGGCCTCCACGAAAACCTGAGCCGTTATTTCCTGAACCATAACTATATCCACCCCGGCTATAACGAAGAAGGGGTTTAAGGGATTTCTTTAGTTTGGCTTTGAGCTTCGGAGCTTCCTCCGCCTTCGTCATTTTCTCTTTCCAGTCTTCCACCAAGAACTCCCCACACTGCGCTTGGGCAGTCAACATGGTCTGGAAATTTTCGTCCATTTCAGGCCGGATAAATTCCTTTCTTCGATTATTTATCTCAAAATTAGCCTGGGACAAAAGCTGCAATGACAGCCCACATTGCTTACTAATATTGTCACATAATTCCGAATTCACCCCTCCTGATTTTAGACCACTCACTTGCTGCATGGCCAAAACCGTACTTGTGGCCGAATGAACGCTTTCTTGTATTGGCCATAGCCTTCTTTTATTGGTCATTCACACGTGAATAACCTTATATAATAATGCATACAAAAAACACAACATGTTTCTGGATGCCTCTCCCTCGTGCAGAGGGAGTTGTCTGGATGCCTCTCCCTCGTGCAGAGGGAGTTGTCGTACGCCTTTTACACCCCTTATAGTTCCACCCAGCGGGTAGGAATAAGACGGAGTAAACATGGCATCACTTATATTCACACTAAAATAATTTTTCTGAGACAGATCCTCATTATCAAGGTTCAATTCTTCACAATCATCATCATAGTCTCCAGATAAAATTAGTTTCAACATTTCATGAAGCATTTCTTTAAGGTCTTTCCTGACATTCTCGGTGACCTCTCGGGTCAAATCTTCCATTTCTTTTGATCTCTTTCTTGACATCTTGGAGATTATTCTATAATACGTATCATTATATTGGACTACTGGTCCTACAGACACAGTACGGTACCATGTTACATAGTTAATCTTAACTGCATTTACGTAAGAATATGTGCTCATTTGGCTTTAGTACGACTTTCAGGAAAGCTTTAATAATCAAACATCCAGTGACTCGCACATGGACCTTCTTATAAATGGTCATTCACACGTGAATAACCTTATATAAGCTTTCTTGTATTGGCCATAGCCTTCTTTTATTGGTCATTCACACGTGAATAACCTTATATAATAATGCATACAAAAAACACAACGTGTTTCTGGATGCCTCTCCCTCGTGCAGAGGGAGTTGTCATACGCCTTTTACACCCCTTATAGTTCCACCCAGCGGGTAGGAATAAGACGGAGTAAACATGGCGGTGCGTTCGCTGGCTCGCAGCGAACAATGACAAATTTTTGTTTAAATGTGAAAATTTTTATCAACGCACAACCGACTCGGTTATGATGGTTTTATTTGACTATCAATAAAACATTTTTAATATGGCTGGACATGACCAAATTTGGCGAGAGATCAGACGAAATTTGACTTACCCAAGGTGTTTAATATCGTTAAATTAAACAATTCGACCGGCTCGGTTGGAATCCATTACACACTGAAGCTCAGAGAAGTCGCCGGCACGGAGAGTCCTAGCGCCATCTCAATTCAGCTGTATCTACTATATGCGACGCTAATAGAGAATCTGCCGTTTGAAAAGTTCTTCAGGAAACCAGCCACAAGCCGAACCAGAGGCCACTCAGAAAAATTATACAAGTAAGAAGCCAGAAAAAGAGCTTGGGCAAACTTTTTCTCAATGCGAGCAGTCGACACTCGGAATAACCTGCCTGAATATGCCATTCAGGCACCAAATATAAAGAGCTTCAAAAATAAAGTTGATCTGGGAAGAAAACAATAGCAAATTTAACACATTGGCTGAATGGTCAAAATAGCTACAAGATCAAACCAACTACAAATTCATCAAACAAGCAGAGGGCATCGAACAGGCAGGCCAACTGCCGGATGGTACTGAACAACTTTAAGTAACTTTAAGTAAGTATAGCAAAATCACGGCCAAAACGGACAAAGCGAACCGAATCGCAGCGAAGTTCGGTAGCTATCGGTGGAGCTAAGCTTACGTGCGGACCAATTCGCCTTATTCCAGTTTAACGCTCCAAGTGGATTAGTTTATGGAAGTCCCCCATGGTCTCATTGCCAACACGTGTGACAGAGAGATACTACAATATGGGTAAGTAAGGTGATGAACAGAAATGATAACTTCCATTTTCTCTGAAGACACTGCAAACACTTCTACTAAAGAGATAGATATTTTAATTGATTCGTCTCGTAATACCGAATTGGCACTAGAGATGTCGACCGTTACATTTAACGGGTTGAAATTCCTGAATATATGCAATCATTACAAAAAGAAAAAACTAAAATATTCACTTGAAATCCACCAGTTTCTTGTTAATTTTGTTAGTAAAATATGGTACAAAGGAATTCAGATACCGGTTTGTACGACCCTTCACCGGCACCAAGAGGTTCTGGTGCCGCGCCTGTCCCTTCTCTGGTGCTATGTCTGGCAGTATGTCTCTGTGCTTTTCAATGGCAAGGATGGACCGGCCAAAACTAGAGTCTGAACTTCTCTAGAAGCTGAACTATATGCAAGGCCGTATCCAGGGGGGGGGCCTCCCCGAAACATTCAAAATAATCATTTTTATAGGCTTTTCCCTCTGATCCATGTCTTTTTTGTACTTTTTTGTCCGATCAGCAGGCGAACCCCCCACCCCCTCCCCCCGAAAAAAAATTCCTGGATACGGGCCTGACTGTATGTTACCCTTTTTCAACCAGTTCTGCTTAGAACTTCCTAGTTCGGGATTTCAGATTTGGTTGAAAAGAAACTGGATGTAAATTGATTTGTGTCCTTTTCTAGGCATTTCTTGTTGACATTTACTCAGAAAGTCATGGATCCGATATTCCGTGTCATGTCGGGTACACCTACATCATGCCTCAGTCCCTGCCAGATCCGTCCATTGGAGATCTCAGTCTTACGGTTGTAAACAACAGGCATCATCCCATCGGAAACCTGAAAGGTAAAGCAAAATCGCCGTACGTCCATCTGTGCACCTTACCTTGCCTATTTGCAGCTGGGAGGAGGGATCAAAATGGAATAAACTAGACCTACGTTGCCTAGGCAACCTGAAGTGTTGCAGCAACCTCTGTTCGGCTTCGCCGACTAAAGTGTTGCGAGAGCATCACTTTGGTTTTGTTTCTTCGCTAACGGTTAAGTGCTGAATTTGTCAACCCATCGAGGCTTTCAAAACGGTATGTTCCAATCCATGAAGAATATTTTTCTGAAATGCTGACACAATCTGTAATCACATGTTTATCCCTCAGCGTTGAAAAAAAAACAACAGAATATCGGAAGTAGGGACTAAATTGACTTTGCAGCCAGTTTTATCCTTTTCAGTCGTAGACATCGTGACTTGTGGAAACTTGGAACATTATCTTATATAACCTAGTTGGCATGATAAAGCTATCCATAGCTTTTTAGTTCAAAATACCAAAAATACCTCTGCTAATTATTGCGAAATTGTCGTTGTTTTACATTATCATTTGTATCCATTGCCTTAACTAATTCTAGGTTACAGTGAAACGCCATCACCATAGACCATTCTAACATCTCATGAAAATGGCAATGCTTTAGCAACCGATTCTTGAACATGAACCAAACTTGTCTTATCATAAAAAACACCGGAAACAAAATAGGTACACATACTAGGAAAAGTCGGAAGCCCCTCATCGCCGAAGAGGATTATGGTGTTATCACAGACTGTTAGTTACAAGTGCCTGACCTGTCTCACAGTTGGATTCCGCCTATTCTTTGTTTGAGTGTGTACCCTACCACTAAATTTGTTAATCCCTCAAAGACTTAATTCTAAATTATAGTGATAGACCGTGGAGACTCATTTTCTTACCCTCAGATTTGAAGAGATCAGATAAAATGTGCACCAATTTGCACTAGTTTCTAGCCCCTTATGAACCCCATCCAGCAACCGATTCCTACTTACAAGCCCATCTCGCCATGATAGACATAGTACCAAATTGTTTTCAATTCAAATACACCAGAAACAAAGAATAGGATTACTAGGTACACCAACTAGCAAAAGTTAAAAGCCCTCAACGCCGGAAATGATTGTGGTCTAACGGTCCAATTTTTGCTTACAAGTAAAAAACAACAACAGAAAATCGGAAGTAGGGACTAAATTGAGTTTGCAGCCAGTTGAACTTTATCCTTTTCAATCGTAGATACCGTGACTGATGAAAACTTGGAACAGTATTTTATATAATCTAGTTGGTATAATAAAGCTATCAGTAAATTTTCAGGATCAAAATACCATAGATGCCACTCTGCTAATTAGGTCGAAACTACTTCGGTGTTTTACATTATCATTTGTATCCGGAAACCTCTCACCGCCGAAGATGATTATGGTATACGAGCCGATTGTTACTTACAAGAGTTACAAGTCCCTGACATGTCTCACAGTTGGGTTCCGCCTATTCTTTGTTTGAGTTTGTACCCTACCACTAAAGGTGTCAACCCATAAAAGACTTAACTCCATGTTACAGTGATAGACCAAGGAGACTAATTTTCTTACCCAGATTCATAGAGACTCTAGCCCCTCAAAAACCCCTTCTAGCAGCTGATATGTACTTACAAGTCCATCTCCCCATGATAGACGTGGTTCCAAATTGTCTTCACGATCAAATACACAGGAAAGAAATAATATGATTAATAGGTACACCAACTACCAACGTTTCTAACCCCTCATCTCCGAAGATGATTATGGTCTAACAGCCGATTGTTGCTTACAAGTACCCCACATGTCTCATGATTAGGATCGGCCTATTTCTGGTAGCAGTGTGTACCTCACTACTGAAGTTGTTAACCCCTCCAAACTTTCAAACTGTTGTATCTCATGAAGGAATTTTTGTACCAAAAAATAAATGACATGTACTTTAATCAGCTCATCGAGACCTACCGAATGCCATTGGAAAAAAATTCTATCTTTATTAGTTCAACAGTTGACCAACTTTCTAATTTCACCACTTAGAAAGGAGCAAAGGATCAGCTCTAATTTCTTCAGTAGTGAGTGAACTTATAAAGTTTAAGAGGCCCATCTGATATCATTTATCTTCCTCACTCCCAAGTGTAAGAAACGGAATGATAAACTGAGCTGAAATCAACGAACAGAAACGGGTAGAAACAATAGATGACAGCACTTTCGGACCCATGGGAAAATGATACTTTTTTATTCTGTAAATTTTTATATTTATTACTCAAAGAAGATGTATTGGCTGTGGGGCCAGGGAACTGCCGCACATATTTCGCACTTTTAGATTGTAGTCCATCTTCAGCTTAAAACTGGTGCTTGTCTGCTTGCCTGCTAGAATGGAGCTTTCCACTCGAAAGCAGAAACATGGTTAGATGAAACGAAATCTTGGCTGCATAACTTAAGATAGTCCTCCACTTTAGTTCACACACTGTAGGCTCTGGCTCAATTACAAGCAAAAACCATCCTTCTTGGCCCCAGGCAAGAGTTCTACGGAGCTTTCCAAAATGTAATGTCATATTCATCAATCCGGCCCAAGGTCCACACTTTCCGTAAAAACCGCACACGTTAGACCCTTACCACTTTCTAAGAATAAATGGAAATCAGGGTACTAGGAAAAAAAAAACGCACACGACAAAACCAAAGTGTTGCTCTCGCAACACAAATAACATGAAATCCGTAAAGCACTTGTCGCGGTAGACAGACAGTTTCTGTTCGAACATTCTAACGTTCCTGACTCCTTTGAAACCTTTTGTGCTGTGTTATTTTTTGTGTTATTTTTTTTCTAATCGCAGACCCATCCCGGCCCTTATAGCCGAGCGCTGCTCCCTTAAGCCGCGATCACACACATGCCTAGCTAAGCACAGATGCCTAGGCACGTGTCCAGGCTTAGCCAGGCACCGAGTTGTAGAGCCTAGAACTCCATATTTAGCCTAAAATCTGCGCCTAGGCATGCTTGTGAATGGGGCTTTAGTCACGGAGGAAATCGCATAACAGGGTCTAATGACCAATGAGTTCCTAGGAAGCAACAGGTGGGAGCCTGATCCGTTTAGAAAGGAGCTAGACGTGGTAGATGAAAACAAATTGATGTTATTCCGATCCCGTTAGGATGGATAAAAATGATATCGGAAGTTTGGAATCTGAGAATTAAGAATGCATCGAAAGATTGGAGAAGTAACGTGAATCAGTAGTATAGTTACTACAGGTGCCTTAAAGGACCCCTCCATATTTACTCTTCAACAAGAATGTGCTTTCAACAAATAACCCACAGTTTTGGCTGTGTTAAGCCTTTTCCAAGACCCTTTGACTTGTAGCGAAACCAGAGATACAATTTACATAACCGGTTTTTGGTATCCCAAAACGTAAGTGGCGGGATACCTATCACGTCGCAAAAGCTGTCCGTCTGTCTGTCTGTGTGTCCGTCTGTGCGCGTTATAACTCTCAGAGAGAATGAAATATTTTAATGAAACTTGGTGATACGATTCTTTGGGTCAAGAGTAAGGTCAAGTTCGTAAATGGGCTCTGTAGCCCTACATTTAGGGGTGGGGGAGGGGGTTTAAATTAAGGGTCAAAAGAAATATTTTTGAACTGATAATGTGATAGTCGATTATGGGGTAAGAAGACATGCTGAACACGATGGTGAAAACCATTTTGTCATCGGACAAGTAGTTCCAAAACCGGAAAAGTTTGTTAAAAGTAGAAGTTTTATTTGAATTTGATTAGATGTTCGATTTAGGGGTAAGAAGACATGCTGAACACGGTCGTGAAAACCATTTTCTCGCCGGACAACTAGTCCGTCCGGAATCCGGCGAAACCGGAATTTGTTAAAAGCAAAAGTTTGATTAAGTCAAACTAAGTTGCAAACAAAATATCTGTAAACAGCTAATGTGATAGTCTATTATGGGGTAAGAAGACATGCTGAACGCGAATATGCAAAACATTTTCTCGTCTGACAAGTAGTTCGCCCGGAATCCGGAAAAAACGGGAAGTTCGTTAAAAGTAAAAGTTTCATGTGAAGTTGATTAATATTGGATTTAGGGGTAAGAAGGCATGCTGAAACTGTTTTCTCGCGACGAGTAAGTTTGTCCGGAATCCTGCAAAACCGGAAAGTAAAAGTTTGATTTGAAGTTGATTAAATGTTCGATTGAGGGGTAAGTAGAAATGCTGAACACTTATGTGAAAAGAATTTTCCATCCGGACAACTAATTCGCCCGGAATCCGGCCAAAACCGGAAAATTTGGTAAAAATAATACGTTTTATTTGAAGTTTGATTAGATGACATATTTAGGGGTAAGAAGAGACGCTGAGTCTCTATAATGACAATCTTTTTTTTACCCGGACATATAATTAGTCCGGAATCCGGTTGTAACCGGAATTTAAGTCAAAGTTTTATTAAAAGTTGATTAGATGTTCTTTATGGGGATAAGGAGATACGCGGGATTCGTTTCTGAATTTTCTTTTTTTCCTGGACTAGTAGTTCGCTCGGAATTCAGGCTAAAGCGGAAACTTGGCAGAAGTAAAGCAGGTAGTTTCGGTCAGTGTTAGATATGGCTGAACTTGGTTTTCTCTGATGATTAGCCTGGCGAAGATAAGACCCAATTGTCTGGGTCAAGTATTACATTTTTGGGACCCCTTCGACACCTTTGGTCTTGTTCTGAAGGAAAAATTTCTCGCAGACAACCGTCGGCAGCGTGATACTCATTGAAAGCAGCAAAACGGCAAGTGACAAAACTCAGTGTGGCATTCTTAGAGGGGTTCGAATGTATCGTACGAAATTGGGGTCTCCGGGCTTGGAAATATATGAGTGATTGTGGAAGTAGGTTGCATTAGTATTATAGGTAAGACAGGTCCTTTAAAGAATGATTTTTTTCCAGTCGAGTACATCGTTATCAAGCCCCTACCTGAAAGCCTGTGGGACTTAAGCCTTTCATTAGCAAAATACTGGAGCCCCACTTGGACTGGGCTAGAGGTTGGTCACAGAGGATCCGGTAGCTCTTTCAAGCCGAGCATTAAAAGGTATGAGCGATCTGTAACCCCCAAATGATCGTTTGGAGGGCGCCTTCTTATGAGCGATCAGTAACCCTAAATGATCTTTTGGAGGGAGCCTTAGTATGAGCGATCACCAACCCCAAATGATCTTTTGGAGGGACCCTTCGTATGAGCGATCACCAACCCCAAATGATCTTTTGGAGGCCGCCTTCTTATGAGCGATCAGTAACCCTAAATGATCTTTTGGAGGGAGCCTTCGTATGAGCGATCACCAACCCCAAATGATCTTTTGGAGGGCGCCTTCTTATGAGCGATCAGTAACCCTAAATGATCTTTTGGAGGGAGCCTTCGTATGAGCGATCAACAGCCACAAATGATCTTTTGGAGGGAGCCTTCGGATGAGCGATCAGTAACCCTAAATGATCTTTTGGAGGGAGCCTTCGTATGAGCGATCACCAAATGATCTTTTGGAGGGACCCTTCGTATGAGCGATCACCAACCGTCTTTTGGAGGGCGCCTTCTTATGAGGGATCAGTAACCCTAAATGATCTTTTGGAAGGAGCCTTCGTATGAGCGATCACCAACCCCAAATGATCTTTTGGAGGGAGCCTTCGTATGAGCAATCACCAACCCCAAATGATCGTTCGGAGGGAGCCTTCGTATGAGCGATCAGTAACCCTAAATGATCTTTTGGAGGGAGCCTTCGTATGAGCGATCAGTAACCCTAAATGATATTTTGGAGGGAGCCTTCGTATGAGCGATCAACAACCCCAAAAGATCTTTTGCAGGGCGCCTTCTTATGAGCGATCAGTAACCCTAAATGATCTTTTGGCGGGAGCCTTCGTATGAGCGATCAGTAACCCTAAATGATCTTTTGGAGGGAGCCTTCGTATGAGCGATCACCAACCCCAAATGATCTTTTGGAGGGCGCCTTCTTATGAGCGATCAGTAACCCCAAATGATCTTTTGGAGGGACCCTTCGTATGAGCGATCACCAACCCCAAATGATCTTTTGGAGGGCGCCTTCTTATGAGCGATCAGTAACCCTAAATGATCTTTTGGAGGGAGTCTTCGTATGAGCGATCAACAACCCCAAATGATCTTTTGGAGGGCCCCTTCTTATGAGTGATCAGTAACCCTAAATGATCTTTTGGAGAGCCCCTTCTCATGAGCGATCATTAACCCTAAATGATCTTTTGGAAGGAGCCTTTGTATGAGCGATCACCAACCCCAAATGATCTTTTTGGAGAGCACCTTCTTATGAGCGATCAGTAACTTTAAATGATCTTTTGGAAGGAGCCTTCGTATGAGCGATCACCAACCCCAAATGATCTTTTGGAGGACGCCTTCTTATGAGCGATCAGTAACCCTAAATGATCTTTTGGAGAGTGCCTTCTTATGGAGCGATCAGTAACCCTAAATGATCTTTTGGAGGACGCCTTCTTATGAGCGATCAGTAACCCTAAATGATCTTTTGGAGAGTGCCTTCTTATGGAGCGATCAGTAACCCTAAATGATCTTTTGAAGGAGCCTTCGTATGAGCGATCACCAACCCCAAATGATCTTTTGGAGGACGCCTTCTTATGAGCGATCAGTAACCCTAAATGATCTTTTGGAGAGTGCCTTCTTATGGAGCGATCAGTAACCCTAAATGATCTTTTGAAGGAGCCTTCGTATGAGCGATCACCAACCCCAAATGATCTTTTGGAGGACGCCTTCGGATGAGCGATCAGTAACCCTAAATGATCTTTTGGAGAGTGCCTTCTTATGGAGCGATCAGTAACCCTAAATGATCTTTTGAAGGAGCCTTCGTATGAGCGATCAGCAACCCCAAATGATCTTTGGGAGGGAGCCTTCGGATGAGCGATCAGTAACCCCAAATGATCTTTTGAGGGGCGCCTTCCGAGAAGGGTCGTTTAAAAAAAAAAATCATCTAATGATCTGTGTCTTATTGAAATCGTTATGATCTGAACTATAGGGAGATGCTTGGAGAAACTTCAAGAGTTGCTACACCCATCGAACAATTCGTCCACCCGTCACTTTGTATACAATGATATTGTGCGGTAATCCAGCGATGCAACGCAAGGACAATATAGGCCAGCTCTAGTTAAGAATGTTGTATGTACAAGACGAGCCGATACCGCTGAAAAAACTGACTTCTCTGTTTGCTATCATGATATCGGAAAAATCAGCAAATGCTTTTTTGGCGGTTTTCGGCTCTTCCTGGCAATGCTTGTTGTGCATAACGTTTTAATGTGTAATGTTTGAAAAACATACCGCTAACATCCTAAATGTCATCCGTTGAAACCGCAAATCCGTGTGTTATCTGTCCTAATAATAGTAATACATTATTTTTAACCCACAAATCGTACAAAACAAAAACAGTGAAGTACAAAAGGAAATAAGAAGACATAATTAGGGAAAGCACAACACATACACACAAAATCTACTCAAGAGTCAAACAGACGGACATGACAGTCCTCTTATGACAGTCCACCCGAGTGGTAGTTTATTTTTACCAAACACACATTCACTCTTAAAGTTCAATGGGCACATCAAAGTACCCCAATCCCACTCTGTAACAACCTAGAAACAATGCTTACCCCCTAGACTAGCTTTTTCAACAGTTTCCTCTCTGTGATATTTCAAAGCGTAATTTTGTGGGCCAGTACCTGCTCAATTTACTAGCTTGGACAAAGATAAAAGTGATGTTTCTTGTAATACTTAGTTGATCTTTATTTTATGCATTAATCAGCTTGTAGAATTCAGATTTGAATAGGTCATTTGTTTTTGAATGAATTTTGTAGTTATATTATTTTTTATAAGCTTATTGCATATTCTGGTACATTTTATAAAGCAAATTAATCAAGCTTCACAACACTATTCCACAAAGAAAAACTTTTAATAAGTACTTTAAGCCATGGAACTTCTGATGAAACACTAGAGCAATCAGGTAAACTGCATCTGCGGCTTGACTTTGGTGACATCTCAAATATATCCTTTTCTATCAAGCATTGCTGGGAGTTTTTGAATTTCCTGCCACGATATCCCAGCTCCTAAGATTTGGATCGCCGAAATGCCAGAGAGGTAAAGACAAGGAATAACAAGAAAACGGCCAATTTTCGTAGCGCCTTCTAAAGGAAGTCGGAAATGTTTATTTGTGAAGCATTTAATACAAAGTAAAGCATTAGAAGTGCCCATTGTACTTTAAGAAGCCTCTTGTCCTATTTATAGTGATTTTTTTGTTTCACCTTTCAGTGACAACCTTCTCTCGTTACATCCTTTGACTACTCCTTGCCTGAGTCCCCCCCCCCCCCGCCAACCTCTCGCGGAGTCCCCCGCCACACTGTTTCACCTCCCTCCTCTGGTTTACTGTTAAAAGTAAATACGTTTTCAGCCTCTCTAACGTCGACTGGAAGCTTATTCAAAACATACCAAAGCTTCTGACAGCGAAGCCGTGAAAAAAGACTTGTGTACAACGCAAACGATTGTGGAAACACTCTTTCATGTCCACTCTTGTGTGGATCGTGCAGAACGCCTTAGAGACCTATCCTTTGATTCCCGAGGACTTCTTCGGGAATCAAAGGGAACGGCAAGAATAGTAGGAGTCGCTCCACGCTGACTCGCGTAAAGAAAACAACGAAAACACAGGGAATGCTTCCAAAATCAATTTTGTTCGAAAAAAAAAATATGCAGTTGACAACATTTTGTTTATTCTGATTGTTTTTAATTAATTTACATTGCACCAACACCAGCAAAAATTGATTCCCCTCCGAATCTGAAAGGGAGTCTTTTGTTATGATGGTGATGATAATGGGAGCATTTTCCGTCCGTGGGGACTCGCGAGAGTACGGGGTGAGTCCCTGGGACAATAAAAAACGCTGAGTCCTCGGGGAACGGCTAGATTACGCCTTTGCTCCCAAATGAATCGTCGGTAAGCACTGGCGTCTACTCGGAGATTCGATACTGTATATTCCATACCGTTACCGCTCCAAAGGACTACAATACCACCTATTGATGTTTCCCTCGACCTGAGCTTGGACTTTCTTATAACCTTTTCCTTTTCTTGTTTTAGCTGCTCAGACATTCGGGAAAACACTCTCGCTTCCCTACAGACCGCCGCCCTTCACGGTGCCGACTACCTCGAATATGACGTTCAGTTGTCCAAGGACCTGGTCCCAGTTGTATATCACGACTTCTTTGTGAATGTCCTTCTGAAGAAAAATGATAACGGAGAGGATCATGACAAGCTATTGGTGCCTGTTAAGGATTTGACCTTGAAGCAGCTGCAAGGGCTGAAGGTAGGAGGAACCAAGAATTAACATATGTCCTGTAGTGCATATAATATGATAATTATTGCAAAAAGGCCATACAGTGTGTATATGCAATCGACATACGCGACATTGTTTTCTCTGATGTAGCAAAGCCCAGAGGAAATTTGTGTGTTCCCTGCTGCTTGCCCGGAGTGGCAAGTTCAAAGTTCAAACCAGTTCAAAGCGAGCCGTAGACTATAGTCCACCAGGACTACGCCACCCCGAAAAGACATCTCTGGTGACAACTCAAAGCGGCCACTTAAGGCAAACCTGGTTCTTATTTTTGTTTAAAGATCCACCCCAGCAATGAACTGATAACTGAAAACAGGGATGCTGCTTTATATAGAACAGTTGTGCCAACGTTGTCGGAACAAATTTGTTATCCCACCCTTTCTACAAAAACACCCTTCCTCCACCCCTTAAACCGGAAAGAACCAGACCTACAAGAGAAGCAACTATGAAAGTACCAAAACTCACACCCGTCGCTTGTAAAGCTGAAAGGTACCGTGATAGTTTTGTGCCTCAGTTTACCTTGTATTGCCAAATAATTTGCTCGCGCATGAAATGTTGTGCCGCATTTATTTTGAAATTAAATTAAATATATTTTTACACTTCCAAGGGTCTTTCGCCGTGTCCAACAACTTGAGCTGTTATGAATCTGCTTTTGGTCGTATGGCTTTTATGGGTCTAGCATAACAAAAACCGTTACTCCAGGAAGCAACGAATCGATTTTATTGCTGCTAAGCTAAAAAATATTCTTTCTGCGTGACAGGAAGGCACAGACGATACGCAGATTAGTTCAGTGTGTTGGGGAGGTCCTTCGATATCTTAGATGTGTTGTAGAAATTCGCAATATCTTTACCTTAGACCTTCCTGAGCCGTGAGTGGCACATATGGCGTCGGTGAAACTCCTCTCATCGCGAAGCTTTCCGTCTGCAGTGATGTCTGTATAGTGCTGTGAGGTTGTAAAAACTTTAGCCGAGTTGTTGTTGTATTTCTGGGACAGTGCAAGAACAGGACAGATTCAACCAGTAGTCGATTTGCTCACAGTATAGATGTTGCCTCATTGTGTCGAATTCGCGATTTTCCTACTGAGACCTAGTGGATTTAGTATGAATAGAAACTCCGAACTGGTGCCTGGAACCCTTCGCTAAAGCTTAGGTTTGTGACTCTGATACAGTTGTCGATATTTTTTTTAAAGTTTAACTGAAAAGCAAACCTATTTTTGTGTCATTTAGCTGAATACAGTGATTTATTTGGACTCTGCTACAAGATTTTTTCAGTTTCCACTATCTGCTCTAGTAGTAAGGTTCAGAAGATCTACGCCTGTCCCCACAGCACAAATTCTACTGTGACGCGGAATGTTTGAATCTGAACACAAACGTGGCTTTTCAGTGGGCAGTGATACGTTTGGTGAAGATTGCTTAGTGCCTGAACAAAGAAATTTCATAAATCTTTTTAGTCAAGCATACGACACAGGTAATACCACAAATGTGACAGCGAAATTTCACTATTTGAAAATTGATTATTCGTTAATAGAGGAGCCACGAAGTAACGCATTTTCATCGGGTCTTCAAGCCTCTTAAAGTGAATAAGTGAGGGGTAACAAGACTGTCCCATCTCTGTCCTTTTCAGTTAAACTTTAATCACTACTGTGAGTATGCCATAATTCTTTTTAGTTTATCTTTGTTTATCGACGATCGATCGTTCTCAATCTTACTTTGGTGATGAGTTGAACGTGTCAGTTCAGAGTGGCGTTTCCAATCGTACTTTAATCCGCTAGGAGCGCTGAGAGCTCGGTCACACTTGGCGCATTTCCTGGCATTGGTTGCAAAAGTAGAAAAAGAACAAGATACAACTAATTCTGAATGTTGTCGTTTTAAATTCAGGAGCTCAATTAGAGCAAAACAGTGTGTATGATTATGTTACAGCCGTTACGGGATCCGTAATTGACCCCTAATTGCAGTCTGCTCATTATACCCAAGCTGCCACAAAGTCCATCAAATCTCACTTCCCCTACAGATTTTCAGTTGTTTGTCGAATAGGCTTGTTTAGAGCCCATTGGACCAAGCTCTGGATTGGAAAAGGGTGAATTCGAGCAGGGGCCTCTGGTATTGAAGTTATAACCTTTCCCTCCCACTTTCAGTTCTTGAACAAAGCTGAAGAGGGCAATGTTAGTCAGCTGAACGACACTGGCGACGATCGTCCGTTTCCTACCCTGGAAGCTGTGATGACTCTGGTGGATGAACATGTTGGAATGAATGTAGAGCTGAAATGGAATATGCAGCGTAAGGTGAGGACTCCCCAAAGTTTGGAGGAGCTGGCAGCTAGGCCGACAGTAGGATCAGCACACATCTTAGAATGCTTACAGTTCTTTTTAATAATTTCACGACAAATTTTGAATTAGTCATTAAGTCATCCAATAACTGCAGTAGTGCATTAAGGGTTTCTAAGTATTTTACGCAGAAACGACAAAAAAAAAATGTTTCTGGGGGGGGGACCCTCCAAAGTTAGCGATTGAGGCTGTGGCGAGGGCTTGTTCGGAAGTTATATGCGGAAGGCCTGCTGGAGCCAGCTTCGAAGCTGACTCCTTCTCTGCCTTTTTTTTTTGCTCTCTTTTTTATCTTTTTGATGATCAAGTTTATCCGTTTTTTTTTGTGTTTTCTGGGTTTTCCGTGTTAGGCTCTTTTCGTTGCGGATGAGGCTGCCTGCTATTGGTACTGGTGACCTTATTGGTCAGAAAAAACGGTTATGCAAGTTTTTCCGAGTCTCTTATCAAGACCAAGGGGGCTGAGCGAGACTGACAACAGCCGGGAGGGGCTTCTAGTCTTTGAGAAACCCGTTTTCAAAGGAGTTTCAAAGGTTAGAATATTGGGTCCACTGAGACTTGTGTTTTAAGCTGATTAATTATGGGAATGAAGTCCTATTACTGAGGCATAAAACTAGGGAAATTACAACTTCGTTGGGGAGCAACTCAAAGCCCTGAATCAACATACCGAGATCCGCCGAGATACGCGTTGTAACTGGGGAGATGGCCCTTACGGTCTGATCTGAAGATGGAACCTTACACCGTGAGCTTAGGATAGCGTGTGTCGATGCGTACGTAAGGCGGTGGGTGAGTAAGGGCGGTAGTAGACAAGGTTTACGTTAACATATAGTGGTTTTATTTCTGACTTACTCTTTATAAAGGTAATCCCAATCCGGGTAAATAATATCACGATCGATAACGATAATAGACTAAGTCATGTGTGACTTACAAAATATGAAAGACGAATCACCCAGCGCTAAGACTGGAAAAAGCTTATATACTCCTAACTGCACAAGTGAAGGTCCAACTGACGTGGACTAACCGGAAGCTACCTGATGTCGACGTAGTATGGGACTTACAATATCCACACTGACGTGGACTTCAGTTTAACAGGATGCTATTTAGTTCTGAGTCTCCATTTGTGCAATTAGATTCTACGAAGTACCATCATGTGTACTTCGGTATGCACTTACAGTTAGTTAGGCACTTGACATAGAGACCGACGCAACACACGGCCCGAAATAGGCTTTCACCTCATAAATATCTCAGGATGTGTCATAACTAAGCTGTATATCAGGCATTTCTTGCTCCTCCGCTCACAACGCTCACAGGAACAAGATTCCAGCGGTCGACTATGCGTTCTTCAAATTTCCACCTTCCTCTTATGCTTCACCACCCATGGTCCAATTCTGAGAGAGGGGAGGTGGTATTTCGAAGCTGGTATGTTATATGTAGCGTTTACACGGACAAGAAATCCCTTCGAGTAGAAAGGAATTCCGGTCGACTCGAAAGGATTCCGTTCGTGAGAGTCTAGCGGGACGAGAATACTTTCATGATGAAAGTAATTCCGGTCTACTTGAAAGGAATTTCGTCGGCGGAGCTGATAAGAAGACAAAAAAAAAGACTAACTAGCTTTTGAGAGCAGCAGTAATCAGGACTGATGCCATAAATACTCTCGAAACATTTGTTTATTGGCTAGTGAATTTATTTTTGTCAGATTTTCTGGTTTGAAGAATTTTGTTTTCCCTCTGCGTGTGGACATAATCTTGTCACCGAGATCGGATTATGTTCAAGTTTTCCTGTTGTTGCATACTTAGTTACAACATTTTATTCTATATACACGTTTACAGAACAAGCTCGTTTGACAGCCATTCAAACACTAACTACTGAATAAATCAAACACTGGCAGATCTCGCAATTACCGCGTACCGCCCGAGGGTATAATAGGGGAGCCGGAGAAATACCAAATAACGATGAAATGCCGATTACATACATAACACCTTCCCCGCACTAAATTAAACTCCGGACTGAAATCTATCAGGTTCTCTCCTATACCTTGTCGAACGACGAACAACCGGACTTAACATTGGCATTTCAGTGGGCGCTGGAATTGGCACACTGATAGGTTGTTCGACCTGCACCTCTGGCATCATCCGAATTTGACCAGGAGTTTTAACTGTCGGCTGTAAGCTATCAACCGACGCTTCCCAATACCCAAAATCAACAGGTTTGGTAAGTGGAATATGAGATCGCCGCAATTGATCCAAATGGCGCTTCCATACCATATTGTTCACTTGAACGAGATAAATAACCGGCGAGACACATTTGTGTATAATACCTTGAATCCACTGCGGTCTCTGGCGATTTCTATAGTCTAAAGTAAACACTGCGTCACCTACACTATATTTCCCATCACCTTGCTTTGCAACCGGCACATCCTTCTGCGGTTGCAACAAATCTAGCCTAGTGCGGAGCTCGCGACCTAGAAATAACTTCGCGGGCGAACTACCTGTAGCACCATGAACAGACCCCCTGTAATGAAATAGGAATTTAGACAAATTTTCGTGCATTGGCGTTTCATCATGGCTGAATATGCGAAGTTTCTGCTTCACTGTTTGCACGGTTCTCTCCGCCTGGCCATTTGAACTTGGGTGAAACGGAGGGGTAAGCGTATGTTTCACTCCATTCTTCGACAAAAATTCTTCAAATTCTTGGGATGTGAATTGGGGACCATTGTCACTCACTAGTTCAACGGGACAACCATAACGGCAAAATATAGACCCCAAAACCTCAATAGTACGCTGTGAATCCGTACGGGTCATAGCCACAACTTCCAACCATTTAGAACACGAATCTACAACAATCAAGAACATGCTTCCTAAAAACGGACCAGCATAATCAATATGTACACGCCTCCATGGCTCCTCTGCTTTTGGCCATTGTGAGACAACTGGATGTGGACGATTTCTCTCAAGCTGACAAGACAGACACTTAGACACCAAACTTTCAATGTCCTCGTCGATTTTCGGCCACCACACACGAAATCTAGCTACTGACTTCATTTTGACCATACCTAGATGGCCTGCATGCAACTCTTCCAGGACATACTGACGATACCTATTCGGCACAACTATTCTAAGGCCTCGAAACAGACATCCAGACTGCATAGACAACTCATCTTTCACACGATAAAACGGCAACAAATCAACAGGGATTTCTTTCCTATCGGGCCATTTTTTTACCGTAAATTCTACCACCCGACTCAAAATCGGACAACTCTTCGTTTCAAACGCGACGTCAGAAGCACTAACCGGTAAACTTTGCAACTGACGAACTAGCAATGCGGACGCTTCATCCCTATCATTGGGATGCGCAATCGCCGAAGTCTTCGGCAATAATCGCGATAGTGCGTCGGCATTCAGATTTTCCGATGCCGGTTTAAACTTAACCGTATACCGGTACGATGACATAATAATTGCCCATCTTTGCAGACGCGAAGTTGTCATCACCGGGATTCCAGTCTTCTCCCCAAATATGAACGTTAGGGGCTTGTTATCCGTCCACAATACAAATTTCACACCATACAAGTAAATGTGAAACTTTTTTAGCCCAAAAATTATGGCTAACGCTTCTCGTTCAATCTGCGCGTAATTCCGCTCCGCAGAAGACAATGTTCGCGACGCGTATAAAATAGGGCGCTCAGATTTGTCTGGATACACATGTGACAGTATCGCAGACACACCAAATGGAGATGCATCAGTACATAATATGAGCGGCAAATTCTTGTCATAATGTACAAGCAGATTTTCCCCAACAAGCGCTTCTTTCAATTTACTGAAAGCGCTTTCACACTCAATCGTCCAGTCCCATACCTTACCGTCTTTCATCAGGTCATTTAAACGGTAACACAATGTGGACATATCGGGAATAAACTTGCGATAATAATTGATTAGGCCTAGAAATGACCGTAACTCATCCTTGTTTTGCGGGCTATCGATTTTGCAAATGGCTTCAACCTTTTTGGGTGATGGCTGAATACCGTCTTTACTGACAATAAACCCGAAATACTCTACTACGTCCGCTACGAAAACACACTTTTACCGCTTTAGCTTCACGTTATACTCACGTAGTTTCTGTAATACAGATCGCAACAATTTGAGCAACTCACGGTCACCTTTCCCGCTCAAAATAATGTCATCTAAAATATGCGCTGCGCCGGGAATTTCCGACAAAATTTCGTCCATGACGCGCTGAAAAATAGCACATGCGCTAGACACGCCAAACGGTAACCTTTTATACCGAAATAGTCCCATATGCGTATTAATAGTGGTATACTCACGAGAGTCTTCGTCCAGTTCAATTTGTTGATACGCACCTGACATATCCAGTTTACTGAACTTACTTCCACCGTTTAGATTGCTGAATATCTCCTCTGGCGTTGGCATAGGGTACTCCGGTTCTTCCAAGCACTGGTTTATTGTGACCTTGTAGTCACCACAGATTCTCACATTACCGCAGGGCTTTAAAATCGGCACTATTGGCGTCGCCCACTCGGAACTTTCGACTTTCTCCAGAATATCTTCCTTCACTAACCGATCTAATTCCAGCTCCACTTTTTCGCGCAGTGCATACGGTACTGCGCGCGGCTTGAAAAACTTTGGGGTTGCATCCACTTTAATGCGCAACACTGCTTTTACCCCTTTGATTTTTCCCGATCCAGTGAACAAATCGGCAAATTCACTTGCAATTTGTTCCTCAATTGGTTTGTCGTGCACAGAATTGATCGAGGACCAACTGAGCTTAAATTCACTAAGCCAATTACGGCCAAATAAGGACGGACCTTTCCCGTTCACTACGATCAGCTCCAACCGCTTCGACTGGCGTTCGTATCTTGCGTCGACGACGACTTCTCCGCATATCTCAATTTCGTGACCACCGTAGGCCGTTAGTTTCTTCTGAGACTTTCGAAGCTCGACGGTTGGGCACAGCTTCCGGAAAATTTCTTCCGACATCAACGATACGGCACAGCCCGTATCCAACTCGAACTTAGTTTGTTGTCCATTTATTTCCAGGTTTACCAGAATTTCCGACTGTCCCCTACCGACATGGTATACTAGCCAATTATCATCACTTTGGCTAGAGGTTGGGCATTCGGTTGACTTGACATGTGGCGGAGCAGACTCGACATGACGAATATCCGCCTTCTTCTTTGTTGGCTTGTACGGACCACGACTGTTATTGTATTTTTGCGAAGCTCGTTCCCCACTGTCCTTCGATCTACACGCCGTAGATATATGTCCTTGCTTCGAACACTTGTGACAAACAGCTTTGGCAAAATAACAGTCACTGGCTGAATGCTTTGACTTTCCGCATCGAAAGCATTTCTGTTTACCATTCGTTCGCACTTCATTTACGTCCATCGATCCACCAAGATTTACGTTTCCCGTGTGAATATTTCCAGCTTCCAGCTCTGCTGCTTCCATCCCGCTTGCTATTTCAACTGCCCGTGTTAATGTTAAATCAGCCTCTGATAACAGTCTTCTCTGGCAAGCAGCTGAATACAGTCCACACACGAATCTGTCGCGTAGCGCTTCGTCCAAAAATGTGCCAAAGTTGCAATGCTTTGCAAGGCTTTTTAACTCGGCTACAAACTGATTTACTGTTTCACCTTGTTTCTGGCTTCTCTGGTGAAACTTAAAACGTTCCGCTATCACAATTGGCTTTGGACATAAATGTTCTATTGTCAAAGCAATTAGATCCGCGATCTTCACATCCTTTGGTTTCTTTGGCGATACCAAGTTTCGTATCAGCGAATAAGTTCGTTCGCCAACACAGGTAAGAAAGATTGCTTTCTTTTTAACCTCTTCCTGAATGTCATTCGCTGCAAAATACTGCTCGAGCCTTTCCACATATTCTGTAAAACTTGATGACGGCTCGTACTCCTTAAGTACTCCGAAACTTGCACTCATTTTCGCTTAATTGTTCTTTGTTTCTCTCGTCCTTGACTAAAGAAACTCCGAATCCTCGTCGCCACTTTGTTGCATACTTAGTTACAACATTTTATTCTATATACACGTTTACAGAACAAGCTCGTTTGACAGCCATTCAAACACTAACTACTGAATAAATCAAACACTGGCAGATCTCGCAATTACCGCGTACCGCCCGAGGGTATA
The DNA here is from genome assembly GCA_023053575.1 of Branchinecta lynchi. Taxonomy (NCBI): domain Eukaryota; kingdom Metazoa; phylum Arthropoda; class Branchiopoda; order Anostraca; family Branchinectidae; genus Branchinecta; species Branchinecta lynchi. The sequence goes on along the minus strand of JAKZAP010000018.1, from coordinate 989,227 downwards.
ATAGGGGAGCCGGAGAAATACCAAATAACGATGAAATGCCGATTACATACATAACACCTGTACTTGTAAACGCAGCAATATTTTAGTTATACTGGACACGCAATTTTCGTATACGTCAGTGAAATGCAACGCTGCCTGTACTAATACATAGATGGCACTTTACACAAGGGAATTGTACCGTTACCAATAAAGGTTTATTCGTCACGGTACAAGTCCCTTGTGTGAAGTGCCATCTATGTATTATTATTAATTTTCGTCACATGGGATTTGAACTGGTTAGATGAATTTGCCTTCGGGCGGGAGCACTGTTCCTATGGCTGGCTTAGTACCAGACTATTGTAGTGGTTTGCGAACTCTAATCACAAGCCCCTCGGTAGCTCAAATGGTAAGAGCGCCCGCATTGTAAGTAGAGGGTCCTGGGTTCAAATCCCGGCTGAGGAGCATTTTTGTCTTTCAGTCCACTACATATAAAATGCTGCCTGTACGAAGTTTATTTCTCTCTAGTGTTTGTTTAAATTTAATGCCCGGGCCCCACAACGGACACTCGTGTTCGTAATTCGGTTTATAGACGTTTTTGAGACCGGTTTTTAAGACGTTTAGGACGCTCCTCTCTCATTGATTGTTCATAGCAAATTAAAAACGGGAGATGGATTTATCCATCCCCAGATTTTAAGAACGGGTTGAAGGAGGAACATCTAAAACCGGCCTTGAAAACGTCTAAAAACCAATTTACGCACAGTTGTGTCCGCAGTGGGGCCGGGCTTAATTCATGTGGAGATTGAATGCTGACGGAAAAGAAATTGAACCAAAATTATCTCGAATCGAAGAATGTCCAGAGTTTCTCCTGAAATTTCAATACTCTATATGACTAAGTCCAAAACACGCCAGTTATTCTCAGGAAGAAGGAGTAAACCTGTCCGTAACGACTCAAACTCAATGACTCAAATCCTGAGCCAGCGCTGTGACACCGTTTCTTCCGTTCTTCTGCAGGTACCCGGAGATTCTGTATCGGAAGGGAGAGATAGTCATCAAGTGTATACGGAGGATAGCAGTAAGTACACAAACTGTATAATCCCGTCTTCTAGGATGGCACATATGAATTGGAGCATCCGTTCGACTTGAACCTCTACGTCGATAAGGTAGTCAGCGCGGTGTTGCGTCATGGCGGAAAGCGAAAAATCGTCTTCTCATGTTTTCACCCCGACATCTGCGTCATGTAAGTACAGTATATTTCGTTAATTAGCTTTGCTGGTTGATATGCTAGGCAAGCTTCGTGGTTTTGCCGCAAGTTGCGGAGTCTGCTCATCAAGCTCTGAATGAAAATCAAAATGGTTCACAGTCGACGACAAAGATAATCTTAAAGTTTAACTGAAAAGCCAACTTATTTTTATACGTTTGATTTAAATACACTGAATTATTTTGACTCCTGTAAGGGATTTTTGTTTTTTACGTCACGTAGTCTAGTGGTGACGTTTGGAATCTCCGCTGGTTGCACGACAAATAACTTTACGGCGAGTCGCGGAAAATTTGAATGTCTGCAAAAGAGAGCGTGTTCCACCCTTCCACAAATAGTAACTATTAGTTACTATTTCCGTTCCATCCTCACGAAAAGTTACTACGCTGACCGTTCCAACCTTGTCGGAATAGTAACTAATAGTTACTATTTGCTTACCATGCTCGGGAGCGTAGTAAGCGTAGTAACTACGCATCTCTGTAACGTGATTGGTCGGATTCGCCCCTGGCGTGAGATCCTGCTGGAAAATAGAAAAATCGTTCCAGCCTTGACGGCAAAAAGCCAGAATTTGTGACGTCATGCGTAGTAACTACGGTAAGTAGGATGGAACAGGCTCAGAGTGTGTTTCAATGGCTAACAACGCGAAGATTTTGAAATGTTCGATTCATCAGACCAATCTGCTGAGCACTGTGGCTCAAACGTATACGGGCGAATGCCAAGTTCTTCCTGGTCCGCCATGACTTGTTATTACGGCAATGGCTGCTGCTGTAGTTGCTAAACGTGTCAAACATAGAGCTACGTCCGTATAGAGGTACAACAGTTACGGAAGAGAAATTACGTCAGCTAAAATACAAGAATCGTGGATAACAAAGTAGCGAAGTAACGCGTTTTTGTCGGTTCTTGTCGCCTAATTAAGTAAAAAAATGACGGTTAATTAGGCTGTCGTATCTTAGCCCTATTCTGTTAACCTTTAACCCTCACTCTATTTACTCCTCAACTTACAGTATTTTAAAATATTTGAATACTTTAAAAACTAATCTGTGAATCTAACAAATAACCTACGTTTTGGGCTGTTTTAAGCCTTTTCCGAGACCCGTTGACTTATTAGCGGAAACAGGGCAAAAATTTACATAACCGGTTTTTCTGATGGAAAAACTTCTCGTAGACAACCGTCGACAGCGTGATACACATCGGAGTTAGCAAAACACGGCAAGTGAGAAAATCAGCGTAGTTTTGTTAGAGGGGTTAGAATGTACCGTATGAAATTGGGGTCTCCGGGTTTAGAAATATATGGAGTGATTATGGAAGTAGGTTGTATTAGTATTATAGGTGAGACAAGACCTCTATCGAAGGCCGAGGATCAGAATAACAGAATTATAATTCAAAGAAAAACAAGACCAAAGGTTTCGATGGGATCCTAAATATTCAGTACTTATTGGACTGCTTGGCCCAGATAAGCGAATCTTGAGGATTTCCGGTCTTCGCCAAACCCCTTTAACGTTTTCCAACGTTTCTTTAACGTTTCCAGCATCTCATCTCTAGTCGAATTCAGACCAACTTTACGACTTGAACAAATTCTTCGTTTTAGCAGTACTCTCGGCGAATTGCATGCAGAGGAAAAGAGCTGGTGACAAATTTTGCCAGCCTATCCGTCCAGGAAATAAAGTTCAAAACTAGATTCAGCATGTCTCCTTACCCGGAAACCAAATTTCCAATCGATCGAGTATGTTCGAAAGCTGCAACAGCATGTCCCCTCACCCTAGATCCACTATATCATTGGGTTTCCAAACTTGATTCTAAATTTCCGGTTGTGGACGGATTCCGGGCGAACTACTTGTCCGGTAAGAAAATTTCATATTCGGATTCAGCGTGTCTCCTTACCCAGTATCAAACCTCTAATTAGCTCCAGACTAAACTTAACTATTCACAACTTTTCCGGTTTTGCCGGATTCCGGGTGTAAGGCGAAAATAAATTTCATATTCGGATTCAGCATGTCTCCTTACCCTAAATAGAACCTCTAATCAACTTCAGACTAAACTTTTACTTTTCACAAATTTTTCGGTTCCGTGTAAACTATAACTTGTCCGGAGAGAAAATAATTTCTATATATAATAATAACTTTATTTTTCACCCATCAAAAAGCACATGGCATAGACGGAGTAGGAGTAAAGAAATAAAAGAAGAAGGAAACACTATAACAAGAGGAGACCAGACAAACATAGAAACTACGACAACATTATCCTATCTACAAAACTATCCTGTTATATAAGAATGCTCTCCCATTGATGCCTAATCATATATGGATTCAGAATGTATGCTTACCCCTAAATCGGCTATCTCATTAGCTTTTAAAAAATATTTTTTGCCCTTTAAAATCTGAAACCCCACCCCTTAATATAAGGCTACAGAGCCCACCTTCGAGCTTGACCTGTACTTTGACCCAAAGAATCCTCATTCCAAGTTTAAACAAAGTATCTGGACCCCTCCGAGAGTTATCGTGCTAACAGATGGACAGACGGACAACTTTTATGAAATCATAAGTATTCCGACACTTGGGATCCCAGAAACAGGCTTAGCTCGCACAGAAGTTGATTGTTAATCTGTCTGTTGTCAATCTCATGAAAATTTTGGTACGGTCATTCATCAGTAAGGTTCAAACGGCAAGGTCGCTTATCAGAGATTATTCCTGTGTTAGCCAAGGTGGTGTCTTGTCTCCCTACATTTTCAGATCGGCTTTTTCTTCGTGTCTTGATTCTTTACTTCCTGCTTACTTTTACAAAGACCATGCATTTAGCTACATCGCCTACGCGGATGACTTGCTCTTAGTAAGCCATTAGTCAATCCACTCTAACCAAAAACATCAATAAGCTGTCATCTGAACTTCTCAAGGCTTTGAAGTCAAAACCTCAAAATGCGAGTTCCATGCATTTCAACCCTTCGTCAAACTGTTCAAATACACCCACTGCTTCAATCTCCCTTGGTTCATTCATCATCAGCTCGACCAACTCTTTACGATGGCTTGGCATTACTTTCCAATCTACACTTTCAAAAACTTGCTCTTCGGTTGTGAAAGACGTATGTACATCTGTCCGTACCGCTTATGGACGCATCGTCACGAACCGTGGGCGCTACAATCGGAAAGCTTTAGAAAATTTGTACAGCTCTTTTTGTGCTCCGTCCATTTTATTTCGCTCTGGTCTCGCACATGTTCTACGGAAGAAGGAGTTGCAGAAGATGAGGAGATGTTATGCGAAGCATCTGCTTTATTTGCCGAAGTTCTGCCATTCCCACATGCTAACGAGCGTTTCCAAGTTCAAGATGCAAGCGTCAGACTTTTGGAAATTTCGTCGGCTCTGCCAAAAATCATGGGCATCTGGGCCCTGCCAGCGCACCACACTGTACATTCTTTTCTGGCCGATGAATGAAAAATTGTGTATTCTGTTTTGTTGTGTTTTATTTAATTATTTTATTTTACTGTACATACTCCGCTTTTCAAATTGTGGGTCAGAAATAAATTACTTACTTACTTATAGCGCACATGTCCTGGTGAAATGACGGAATAGGACTTTCCTCATTTGTTGTATTGGAGACCAGCACTTGTTTTAAGTATTAGCTTGAAAACTTGTTACACAGGGTACTTTTACTATTACAAATAAAATCAGACGTGAATTTGAATTAAATTTAACAGTCTAGGACTATAATATAGTACAGACCAATAATAGCACAGTACTGTTTCGGCATGTAAAGATTCTGGCTCACGACTCTCACGAGTGAATCAGCTGTTGTTAATTAATCTATCCATTGATGATAATGAAAAGTCTTATTCATTAACTTTTTACCCTTTCTCGAAACCTGTTGGGAAAGTGCTAAAAAAAAAAAATGTAAGTAACCGAAACCTGGCAGTTGAAGCGAGTTTCACCCGACCAAACTCACCGAGCATTGGTCCGCTTCGCTCAAACGTCAAAGGTCAGGCAAGGTGCTTGAATACAGAGAATCATTTTCATTCAGTTAATAATTTCCATCGTTTTCTTTAGTCAGTCAATCATTTGTTATATAAATTAAATTCGTCTTAACGATTAAATAGTATCCAATAATTCGACTTTACAGTAAGTAACCTACTAGGTTTCATGTTCTCTATTTTTTTTTTTTTTTTTTTATCGGTTCGGAATTCCGAATTTTCTTATTTTGCAGTTATGTTTGTTACCGGATTTTATTTTGAATTGTAACATATATGTGATTATTTGTCACTATGTGACCAGATATATGAATACCCACCACTATTTCTGTATAAATATAATATGGAATTTTACGAATATAGGGAAACCCTAACGAAATATTACGTTACATTTCAAAACAAAAATTAACTAAATAAAAATATTGACAAAGATTTCAACTATTCATGCAGAACTTACTTCCAGAAACGAGAATGTATTCAAAAACGAGCTTTGCGTATTATTGGGCGGGAAGGAAATCTCCCCTATTTGTATCTCCTAAAAAAGTTCGAGCTCATAACGCTTGAGGAGATTAGAGAATCACTGCGTTATAATTAAGGAATTCTGGCTCTGACCCCAGGTTTCGTATCTTTTTCCACCCACTCATGACCCTCCCAGACCCCCCCCCCCCTCGGGAAAAATCCCAGAAAGTTCAAAATTAATAGCCTACCAGTAAATTGCACATATGAAAAGTAGAGGAAAAGCTTCGTTCCATCTTTTGTGACACATTTTAATCCTCAAGACAAAACAAAGTTTGTTTTCTCGTTTGAGTTGATAACCTTTGTGTGCTAAATTACATATGTTGCACATCTTTATATCTGTTGCAAATGTTGCAAATGTTGAATTAACGAGCCTTTGTTGAGAATGGTGAGAAATGCAAATTCGGCATCATTGTTGTAAATTTTACTCTTCTACTTCGTACGAAAGAGGGGATGAGCGGTAGATGGAGTTTAAGGGGGGGGGCGAGCCATCCTAGCCGGCCTTTCGTTCTTATGTGCGCGAGTGTATACATGTTTAGCTTCTTAAAGTTTAACCAAAAAGGGCTGGGATAGGACAACCTAGTTACCCATCAGTTATTCACTTAAATTGGCTTGAAGACCCGCTGAAAATGCGTTACTTTGTTGTTCCGCTATTCACGAATAATCGGTTTTCAAATAGGGGAATTTCCGTGTGATTTGTGATACCTCATAAATATTCTTTGAGCCCAAGCTGACTTTGAAACAATTATTCAAACAATGTTTACAACGGATACGTCAGCTATGATTCTTCATTAGCGATATTTCGGCACTTCTTGGCAAGGGTCCTCGTCAGGCTGTCAATCCTCTGGTTCAACTTCGGGGAAGGAAACAAACCTGTAATGTTACATGAAGTAATAATGTCTTCATGTAATAATGTTACATGAAGAATCATAGCTGACAAATCCGTTGTAAACATTGTTTGAATAAATGTGATACCTCTATGCGCTTGTATTTTTGTTGTACGCCTTACGAGAAAGATTGAGTCATTATTTTTTTGTTCAGCCACTAAGCAATCTTCACCAACTTCAGCACGGCCCACTGAAAAGCCGCATTTGTGTTGAGATTAAAATTTCCGCGTTATAGTAGGATTTTTGTCTGATTTTCGTTGCAGGCGCAGATATTCTGAACGTCATACTAGAGTAGATAGTGGAAATAAAAAAAATCCCTTTGCAGAATCAAAATAATTCAGTGTATTCAGTTAAATGACACAAAAATAAGTTGGCTTTTCAGTTAAACTTTAAATCCTTTGCTGACTACCTTTATCGTTCTCCATTATTTATAGGTTACGTTTGAAGCAGCACAAATACCCAGTTCTCTTCTTAACCCAAGGCATAACGGATAAGTGGATGGAATACAGGGATGTGAGAACGTCAACGATCGCCATGGCGACGTATTTCGCCCTCAACGCAGATATCTTGGTAACAGCTTAAACAATTTAATTTTATCGTTATTATTTTAAGAAAATTTCTAAGGTGTTATGCGACGCCACGTCAGTAGCAGAGAAGCAACGATTGAATTGTTTAGACTCGCTTATATCCACTGCCTGGCAGGGTGGTGAATGTCACCTCGTTTGGTAAGGTGGAATAAGCACGTAGAGTATGTTACTCGAAAAGTAGCACCACTCCATTCGACCTTGCGCGGACTATGCTTGTCGAGCTTCTCAGCCAGGATTCACAAACGCACATACTGATAGACTCGGAGCCGTCCAGAAAAAGGTTGTTAGGGTTATAATAATAATATAATAAAAATCATTGAACTTTCATAGAAAGGCTGACAACATTCTTCTTCGTCACAACCTTTTTCCTTTTTCCACAAAAAAGCGCCCTGATTAGTTTGTTTATTTTGAACTATGTTTTTTCTTTTCATATATTTCGTTGTATATTTAGTAGGCTAATTTGTCTTTAACGGTCAGTTGTTTATTAGTATGTAAGTGTGTGTGAGTTTGACTGACATGCTGCTGTTCCTTTTTTATACATCACTCTTCGGTTTTGAAGGATTCGAATAAATAATAATAATAATAATACAAAGCAAGAGAAAAGGCTTTCGCCTCTAAATAACTCCAAGAAATTTTGAGTAGTCGAACTGATCGAGTTAAAAATCTCATCAACAATGCACTTGAAACTATTGATCGATTCAGCTTTAAGCGCGTCTTCGGTAAGCTGTTCCAAGGATCAACAGTTCTGTTGCAAAAACCTCACTTAAAAACTTCCTGGTGGAATCTTGACTTTATAAGCTTGTACGCGTGCCCCCGATGATGACGGCTAGTGCTGAATCTTACTAAATCAGTCACTTCAAAATTGTCATAACTTCCATTGATTAATTTGAATTTTTTCGTCAGGTCTCCTCTAAAAAATCTGTATGCAATGGTGGGAAGGCACAACTTGGCTAATCTCACTTGGTAGGGAAGATCGCGCAGATTTGGTACGAACTTGGTAGCTCTCCGTTGAATTTTCCATAAGCCTCAATGTCACAATTGTATTATGCTCGGACCGGGCTTTGTTTCATATGAGTATGGAATGGTCAAGCGTGACCTGCCAACGCTTGCTGAAAGACGGCATCAGCTGACAATAATGTTCTGAGCAGATGTCTGGCATCGCATGCGCATTTATATTCGTCAGAAGCTATTCGTTTCTTTTCCTTTTCTTTTCTTTCTTTATTACTCCATCAGCGTTGTATTCTTACATTTATGATGGACAATACATATATACATACATACATATATACATACATCGCTCCATTTTACCTTATTGTGAGACCCTAGTAAGTAGCAGGCCCAACACGCGACAAAGATAGAGGGAAGCTGCTTCCCAGAGACTAGTAAGACCACCCATAAACTCGACTGGTTGCTATATAAAATCTTGGGTACCCTGTTTCACCCAATATTCTAATCCTCGTTAAGTCTTGGGTACCCTCACCCAATATTCTAATCCTCGTTAAGTTAAACGATATTAATAAGTTGTACGTATCGATAAAATTTATATTTATGTAATTTTGTCATGATTAATTGCATGAATGGTGATCGTTACAAGCTATTATGAAATAAAGTACATTTTTATTTAACCTTGGAAAATTACTTTTTGCTTTGTTTTAATGAGAGCGAAACAAGTGTTGTCCGTTGATACATGCTTGTGTTAAATGCTAATACATAAATAAATCGTTTGTTCATTAAGGATCTTACGCACGGCGGCCGACTAACTGATTCCAACGTCAACATATAAATACATTAATCCGGGGGTGAAGGAAATTAGAGATGTTTTTTTTGGTGGGGTGCCCATACTATTCCCTGGTATTATGAAGTCGACAAATCGTCAGGTAATTCGGTCGGTATGTAAATATTTTAAGTGTATACTGGAAGTTTAGATCGGAGGTAATTTGGCAATGCTAGAAGGGTAAAAAGAAGTGATTTTATTGTATGTAATTTTGAAGTTCAACTTGCTAGTTAAGTGCGATAATGAATACTGTTGTATGGCCCTTTGTTGGCTTTAATAAATTATTATTATTATAAATACACATCAATATATATAAACAAAAAAAAGGCAAGGGTAACTGCAGAGTCAACTGCTATTTCAAGTTTGCATCGAAACGACAGAGAGAAAACAAAAAGAACAAGAGCTACGAGCTCATATGGCGCTTGTTATGAGTAGGTGGTACAAGAAAGTAGATGAAAATGTCTCAAAATCCCCCCTTTAACCCCCCGTAGGATTAAATCTAGAAATAAGGTATCGAATTTCACGTCAATGATGTATGTAGGACTTGTGCTTGCTCTTCCCACCAAGTTTCATCCTGGTCCCGCCACTCTAAGCGTTTCCCAAGATTTCCGGTTCCCCTCTCCAACTCCCCCCGAAGTCACCCGGATCCTGTTCGGATTTTATGTGGATGGTCTGAGACACGAGGTCTTTCCAAATACCAAGTTTCATTAAGATCCAATCACCCGTTCAAGAGTTTTAAATACCTCAAGATTCCGGATTCCCCCTCCGGCCACTCCCCCCACGATGATCGGATCATGCAAACGACTATTGTCAAGTCGGTTTATTCAAATCCCTGAAATGCCAGCCCAGTTGTATCGTCCTAGTGCATCAGGAAGTACCGAACTCACATTTAATCAGAAATCCGCCCCCTCCCCCCAACTCCCCCCATATTGCTCGAATCCGGTCCGGTTATGTCAATGATGTATCTAGGACTTGTGCTTGCTCTTCCCACCAAGTTTCATCCTGATCCCTCCACTCTAATCATTTCCCAATATTTCCGGTTCCCCTCTCCAACACCCCCGAAGTCACCGGATCCGGTCCAGATTTTATGTGGATCGTCTGAGACACGAGGTCTTTCCAAACACCAAGTTTTATTAAGATCCGATCACCCGTTCAAGAGTTATAAATACCTCAAGATTCTGGATTCCCCCTCCGGCCACTCCCCCCACGATGATCGGATCATTCAAACGACTACTGTCAAGTCGGTTTATTTAAGTCCCTGATATCCCAGCCCAGTTGCATCGTCCTAGTGCATCAGGAAGTACCGAACTCAAGTTTAATCAGAAATCCCCCCCCCCCCATATTGCTCGAATCCGGTCCGGTTATGTCAATGTTGTATCTAGGACTTGTGCTTGCTCTTCCCACCAAGTTTCATCCTGATCCCTCCACTCTAAGTATTTCCCACGATTTCCGGTTCCCCTCTCCAACCCCCCCCCCCTCCAGTCACCGGATCCGGTCCGAATTTTATGTGGATAGTCTGAGACACGTGGTCTTTCCAAATACCAAGTTTCATTAAGATCCGATCACCCGTTCAAGAGTTATAAATACCTCAAGATTCTGGATTTCCCCTCCCTCCACTCCCCCTACGATGCTCGGATCGGGGAAGTGACTATTTCCAGCTTAAATCATTTGGGGCCCCTGATATGCCTGCCAAGTTTCATCGTCCTAGCTTATGTGGAAGTGCCCGAACTAGCAAAACCCGGACCGACCGACAGACAGACCGACGGACGGACAGAAATTGCTATCGCTATATGGCACTTGGCCGAAGGGCAAGTGCCATAATAATACTACTAAACGGTCGAACAATATGTGCTTAAAAACTAATATAAAATCATGTGGGCTCTTTAATGGTGGATGAAGCGTTAAACAGTTTAACAAATGCCGGAACAAAGCTGTTACTGTGTCTTACGTGGGTTCCGACAACTCGGTCACGTCTACTGCTGGTGTCTAGGCTGTCGCTATAATGACGAGTAAAAAGGAAATAGAAATATGGAGCGTGTTCCACCCTTGTAGAAATAGTAACTATTAGTTACTATTTCCGTTCCAACCTCACGAAAAGTTACTACGCTGACCGTCAACCTTATTGAAATAGTAACTAATAGCAACTATTTGCTTACCATGCTCGGGAGCGTAGTAGCGTGGTAACTACGGATCTCTGTAACGTGATTTCCCGTGGAGGGGTATTTTACCGAAAATTTAAAAACGCGTTCCAGCCGTGACAGCAACAAGCCAAAATTCGCGTCGTAATTACGGTAAGTAGGGTGGAACACGCTCATCGTAAGAATTCACGTATCCTGATTAATTTTGTCACTAGAAGCCCCCCCCCCCCTCCAACAGGAATAAAATGGAAAATCAGGAGCTCAAAACGGTATGAGAAGAATATCCTTTTTATTAGTACCCAAATCGTAAACATGCCTCAAGATGGTGAAGTTTTGATAATCATGAATGCTCTCATCTGTAAGTTTTCAGTGTGGTGAATGTGAGATTTGCGTCGGGATAATTCAAAGGTCGAGCAAAAGAATCCCATCTACCTTGGCAGTGATAATTGTTTTTTTGTTTAAGGGTATCAACGTCCATGCTGAGGATCTTCTCCGCGACCCCAGCCAGGTCAAGTTTGTGAAGAACCATGGCCTCACGATGTTCTGCTGGGGAGAAGACAACAATGACCCTGAAGTGATCAAACAGATGAAAAAGCTGGGGCTAGATGGCATCATTTACGACAAGTAAGTATCCGCAAGCAGTTTAAGTCATGATGGAGAATAGCCGCCGTCCTTTGTCTCAGTCAAACCACGTAACCCTCCGTTTCTTAGAGCACTGAGCTAAGGTGGATTATAAGAAAAATAGTTGAAATGGAATGGAAATAGAATTTTAGTTAGAAGCAGAAGCTGTACAAGCATGATTAGAAATTTTATTTTTAGCTTATTTTTATGTAGAGAGTATGTGACTAAATAGACGCTACGTGAGTGGGTTTGCAAAAACAAACGCTACCCTCCTTTTTGCCGCCAATGGAAAACCTGATTTAGGAATGAAAACCCTTGCGTCGCGTCGGCACGATCTCACAATGAAATTCGGAACAAAAGTGCCTTGCCTCGGAAATGCACCGTGAGATCCTGCCACCCAAAGAAAAGAAGAATGGATACTTGCCCAACAAGGAGTACGTCAAGGGCAGCTAAGAAAGCTCAGCTAATGAACCCGCCCGCTTATAGCAATGAACGCTATTTGAACTCATTCGTGCCTTATTTCATCCGCAGTTTTATGGTGAATTAACCAAATTGTACTTTGACAATCCCGGGCATTTTGTGTTATCAGAATTTTGGGAATAATTGAATTATAATTACCGCTCGATTACTTTCAGCGAAGATCTGACATTAATGCAATATTTGTGATTCGTCCCGGGATGATTTAGACCTCCCCCCTCAACTGCCGGCGTTTTCAACCGTTTAGATTTAGATTTATTGTATAATTCAGGTACAAAATTTCGTAGTTGTCCAACCAAATTGTTTGACCTTTGTCAGGTAATATATACAACAATTGTTAAAATCACATTCGTAATCAAAATAAAAGGTAAACCATTGAAGTCAACAACCGAAATAAAATTCATAACAAAATAACTAAGACAAAATAACATTATTGTAAAAATCCACAAATTTCGGAATGAAGCTATTACAACATCTTTCCCAGTTACATGCGATCGGCATGAGCTTCGGGACTTTGGTGGATACTTGCCTTGGTGGCCTTGGGCGTTCAACCTCAAAATCAGGGGGTAAAAGGGAACGGAGAGTTGGGTGTTCAAGGAGTTTTAGTCCAAAATTTTGACACAACTTCTGCCTCCTATTAGACAGCGCATCCAGTCCAAATAAAGAAAGAAGGCCAGAGTACGGGATTTTAGGGCCCCTGTTCACAATTCTTAGGGCACGTTTCTGAATATTCTCTATACGGTCAGATTCATCCTTCGTAATACCATAGTGCCAAACCGGACAAGCATACTCCACAAGAGGACGAACAAACGTACAATACAGACGCAACATCTTTTTTAGGGACCTTAAATTTAGTTAGTATTTTTAACATAACAATAGACGCATTAGCTTTTCTAATCATGCTATCAGTGTTTTTTTCCACGAGATATCAGACGAAACGACCACTCCAAGGAGATTAAACCGTGAATTGTGATCGCATGCATTCTGAGCATGGGCGTTGTGAGAGCGGGCAACATAATTGTGGGCATAGTGGGCACCACCGAGTGCCTCCACCACCTTTTTCAACTGAGAGGAAACTGGGAAGCATCCACAGAAAGTGGCTCCTTAAAAGCATCACTCCTTGAAATACATCCTTCTTGTAAAGCTTGAAATTTAGGTTGTGCTTGTCGAATTTCGCAAAGAAAGAAGGGTAAAATTCAAGGCATTCGAATGTGAGCTTCAGACGGAAATCAGACACCGGGGGGGGGGGGGGCATACAAGCTAGTAACTATTCGTTCAGCTCAAGGTGACTATGAGTCAAATTTGACAGTGCAAAACGGATACGTGATCAGCTGAAATTTTATTAGAATTATATTTTGACCCTTCTTGGCATGGATCCTATTCACGCTCAAAGCCGCTGTTTCAGGTGACGTACCCGTTTAGCACTGTCATATACAAGCTGGTAACATCGTCCTTACTAGTTAGAAATCAGTTTTAGGGCTGTTTATGTTCTTCTTTTGCTACCGTAACAAAATATCATTTTTTTTTTAGGATTTACGAATATCGAGTCAAGCCTAACAATGAGAGTGTATTTCTCGCCGAAGCAAGAACTAGTTCCTTGACGAAGTCCAGTTGATGTTGCAGTGTGGAGGTTGTTGCAGCAACCGTTTTCTAGATTATCTCTAGATTTGTTAGGTTGTCTCGTCGTTTTCCGGGTTTTGTGCTCGATTTGTCGGTATTGTCTCACCAAAGTTATCGAAACAGTTTGTCACGAATTTGAGTATTCAGCGTGTATGTACACGGTTGATTAATGGGACTAGTGTAGATCCCAAACTATTAACACCAAACTTAAATTCACTATCCTAACGGAATTAGTGATTTGAACTCCTCTTCTTCTGCTAACGAGCAGGCTCTTCGGCCGTTCTCGTAGATTTGGAAGTATCGCTAAGCATCGTTGTTCTCGCCTCTGTGATTGGCCGAACCATAATGTATCAGTGAAATTTTGTGGAAGTGATGTATTCTTTGGAACGATTAGTCTAAGCTTAACACATCATGTTCAGAAACTGTATTACTTTGTTACATCCTAAAATGTATAATACTCGGAAGTGACTCCCCTTCCTCACGAAGTTTGGGTGTGGATGGAGACGTGGAGTGTCAAATGTCTACTTCGTATTTTATTTATTTTTTAATTTTCTTTCTCTAAGTCATTCCTTAGAAGTCTCAAGAGCTCGGTCACGCTGGGCTCAAAAAGCCACCTGTTCGACAAGCAACTGAATGGGCTTGGTGGGCTTTGTGACCGCTTGGGGATAATGAGCAGACTGCAGTTAGGGGTCAATTTGGGTTCCTGTAACATAATTATACACGCTGTTTTGTTCTAATTGATCTCCTGAATTTAAAACGACAGCATTCAGAATTAATTGTATCCTGTTCTTTTTTCTACTTTTGCAATCCAAAAAGCCAGGAAACGAGCCCAGTGCGACCAAGCTGTAACCATTTCAGTATTCCTCTTGCTTGGAGTGTTTCTGTGATTCCAGTCATTTGATATATATGGATAGATTTTCTTTTCGTTTTTGTTTCTCGAGGAGTTTGTGTTAATAAATGTCCTTTATCTTCGATGCTCGCTGTTAAAACTAACTCCTCTCTGTTTGTGGTGATAATGGTAACTTTTTCCTTGCATGAAAGTGCCATAAGCACTGGAAACGCACATACATTCACTTCCTTCAAGTTGCTCACCACCTGGATACGATTCTTCGATGCCGGAATTCTTAATTTCCTTGTACTTGATAGTGCAAAACGGATGCGTCAGCTGAATTTTATTAGAACTATATTTCGGCCCTTCTTGGCAGGGGTCCTCTTCAGGTTCAAAGCCGCTCAAGTTGGATGATTCGGAGTCAGCTTGGGCTGAAGGAATATTTATTCTATAAGCTATTTAATATCTGTGTCCGACGTAAAATCATCTCAAAATAGTAATATGAAGTTGTAGGAAAAAGTAGCATGCAGTACCAAGTGATGCTACTATAGCAAGACTGGATGCTACTGAATACTACTGCTTAAGATTAGCCCAGTGTGAGGCGCATTGAATTAAAGTATTCACTATTCTGTACTACTAGATACCAATACATGACACTTTTTCGTACAACTACACAGGCTGCAAATTTTTCATCGGGTGACCTGTGACTCAAGATCAGCATATTATAAAATAATCCTTGCGAACACTTTCAGTATCAGTGTCGTTTTTATTTTTGTTCTTACTGTTTGTATGTATATTCTTTGTAACACGTTACATTCAAAATGAAAAAGAACGGATTAAATGAAAGAAAGGGCAAAGAATAACAGAGAGAAAAGACAAGTAGCGATCAGTGTCAAAGTATATACAACACTACAAATGAGATCAAAGGGCGAGTTAATCATTGGTCATCCATCGGGCATAAAGTATCGGTAACCATGGGTGTGCGGTCGTTCCAGGAACATTCTTAACTACTTTGTCTACAGCCTCCATAGGTTCTGCCAGGCTGAACTTTCTAACTAGGTACCTATTGCCTGCAGAGGCGTTACTAGCCAAAATGTTTAGGGGGAGTGGGGGCAAGGTTTATACCGACTGGCTAGTCATTTTTACCAACTGTTTTTGCAGAAAAAGCGACCCTTTCTATGAAAAAACGACCGTTTTGACCAAGAATCTAGTTTTCAGAAAAACTAACTGTCTTTAAGAAAACATGTATTATTTTTAAGAAAAACCGGCTGGTTTTAAGAAAAATCGACTGTTTTTACGGAAAATAGCGGTGCGGTTATTTTTTACCGACTGGTCGACAACATTGTGCTCCCCCCCCCCCCCCCCCCTGTACGTGACGCCCCTGGTTGCGTGTCTTTTTAAGGAAGTCGCATTTTAAGGAAGTATTTTGAGTACCGTAAACAGAGCGACCGGATTCGAGACTGCTCGGTTGCCATGAATAATTTCCAGAATGGGGCTCGAATATTGGACGTGGGGTAGCGCCACAGCGTAGTAGAGTTGAGCTAGCAAGCCACGTGAAAAGCGGACCTTGTTCGTCACAATGGAAGCATAATGCATTGTTGCGTATTATGTCGTATAAGGGTTATTAGAGATTCCTCTTTTCGTCGGGTTGCGCTGTAATAAGCAGAATAGAGCTGGGTTCTATTTGTGTTGCGAGAGCAACACTTTGGTTTTATCCTCGTTTTTTTTTTGTTTTTTTTTTCTATCACTTCGGTTTCATTTTATTCCTAGTAACTGGTAAGGGTCTAACCTGTGCGGTTTTTACGGAAAGTGTGGACCTTAGGCCGGATTGATGAATATGACATTACATTTTGGAAAGCTCCGTAGAACTCTTGCCTGGGGCCAATAAGGATGGTTTTCGCTTGTCCTCGAGCCAGAGCCTACTGTGTGCGAAGTGAAGTGGAGTTATATAGCCCATGTCAGAGAGGACTATCTGAAGTTGTGTAGCGCACCTTTCGTTTCATCAAACCATGTTGCTGCTTTCGAGTGGAAAGCTCCGTTCTAGCACGCAAGCAGGAAGGAACCAGTTTCAAATTGAAAATGGACTAAAATCTATAAGTGTTAAATATATGCGGCAGTTACCCGGCCCCACAGCCAACATATCTTCTTTGAGTGATAAATAGAAAAATCTACAGAAACAAAAAGTGGCTTTTTCCCACGGGTCCGAAAGTGCTGCCATCTATTGTTTCTGTCCATGTCTGTTCGCGATTTCAGCTGAGTTTATCATTCGTTTTTGGCGGTGACCTTAGAAAGTTGGCCTACGGCAAAAAAGTCAACTTTTGAACTAAGACGGGTAGAATTTTTTTTTTTCGACGGCAATCGTTAGCCGTTGATGAGCTGATCAAAGTATATGTCATCCACTTTTTGGTACAAAAATTCCTTCATGAGATACGCCAGTTTGAAAATTTCTAGGGGTTGACAACTTCAGTAGTAAGGTACACACTGAAAACAAAAATAGGCGATACCAGTTGTGAGACATGTAGGGGACTTGTAAGCAAGAGTCGACTGTTAGCTCATAATCATCTTCGGCAATGAGGGGTTTGCAGCTTTTGCTAGTTGGTGTACCTGGTATGTGTTTCGGATGCATTCGATGGTAAAAACAATTTGGTTCCCAATGGTAAGATAGGCAAGGGACTTGTAAGTAATAATCGGGTGTTATGCTACAATCATCTTCAGCGATGAGGGGGAATTTGTGCACTTATAGTTAATGAAACTTTTGCTAGCTGGTGTACCCATTATTTGTTTTCGGTGAACCTGATGTCTATCACGGGATAGACATCAATGGGTTCGCGATGGGCTAGAATTTTTGCAAATGGGTGCACATTGTATTCGATTTCTATAAATCTGACGGTAAGAAAGTTTGTGTCGATGGTCTATCGCTGCAACCTAGGATTAACTGTTTACGCAAAGGATACAAACGAAAATGTAAAACAGTGAGGTAGTTTCATAATAATTAATAGTGTCATCTATGGTGTTTTAATCCTGAAAAGTTACGGATAGCTTTATAATACGAATTAGATTATATAAGATACTGTTCCAAGTTTTCATCGTCACGATAAAAAGGATAAAGTTCAACTGACTTCAAAGTCAATTTAGTTCCTTCTTCCGATATTATTTTGTTGTTGTTTTTACAACGCTGAATAAGAGCTTTTGATCATGTGATGATTCTTTTTAGAACGTACCGTTTGAAAAGCTTCGATAAGTTGACAACTTCAGCATTTAACCGACAGCGAAGAACCAAAACCAAAGTGTTGCTCTCGCAACTCTTTAGTCGGCGAAGCCGGACAAAGGTTGCCGCAACACTTCACGTTGCCCAGGCAACGTAGGTCTAGTTTCCCTTATGCAGAGCCAATCAGATCGCTGGGTGGTTCCGCCAGCTGGCCGAGGAGAGGAGCAGCATCGTCAGGGTTGCCAAGGGAAGCACTAAAATTCTACTTTGTTGGAAGATAACGAACATTTTTTGTTCTGTTACGACTTTTTATTAGTTGCGTTTTTGATCAAAGTTTTGTTCGCCGTGAGCTTAGCCGGTTGCTTAATTTCTTTTTTCAAACGCCGTCGAAGTTCACCATTTGCTTAATTAGTGTTTTTACGACTCCGGCGATCCTTGCCCGGTTGACGTTTCTTCGACGATTCAAGCAAACTTCGAACTTGCTAGCTGACGAAGTTCGACGGTCAGCCTCGTCAGAGTTTGAAGGACGAAGGAACTGTGACTGGCGACCAAGAACGGTAATTAAACAAAGACCTTTGAGGTTGAAGGTAACTTCAAACTTCGATCAAAACGCAACTATTGTTATGCGGCGTTTGCGAATGCGGAAAAACTTGACCAGAATCCGATCTTGGTGAGAAGATTATGTTTACACGCAGAGGTAAAAAAAATAAATTCTTCAAACCAGAAACTGAGAAAAATAAATTCACAAGAGCATTTATGGCATCAGTACTGCTGCTCTCAAAAGCTAGCTATATTTTTTTTATTTTGTTTTTACCAGTGCCGCCTACGAGATTCCTTTCAAGTAGGACAAATTGAGAGTCAAATTGTACTCGTGTACTTCAAGTAGTACTAAGAACAGTTTTTCTGTTCTTTAGAAACTCAAAAGACTGCATCAGCGTGGCAACACCGAACGCTTTATTGATAATAACCATTTGAGTTCCTATTTGAACAGGCGTGTGTATTAAGACGTAAACATCTCATATAGCGCTATTCACCTTATTGCATCTATTTGGACAATGCTTAAACGACTAGGTTTTTTCTCGGCGTTTTGTAAAAGAAGTGACCGAGTCTGTTTTGTCTATGGGAACAGCATTGTACATGATCGGTTCTGTCATACTAGAACTACCAAGTTGGACTGGTCTGCACATTTTGTCTCGATTAAAGAACAATTCGAAACTGGTTGCAATCTAGGACGATAATGGTAGTGACCCACAACTCTGACAAGAGATTAGCTTTGCGTCAAGCAAAAGCTGATCCGAAGATTTGATAAGGACTAGTCTGATACTCTGAACAAGTTTTTGGTACAGACTTTAAATAACGTCTCAGTAATATACGTCTACTGTACTCACTTAAACCAAAATGCTAAACCACATGTAAACGAGCCATAGGCTGAAGTAATGAGAGCATTTGAGCTAAAGAACAGAGTTCGTGAAATTGACTCAATTAATTTTTTTGAAAAATGTGAAGGATAAAGCAATAGACTAGAACTAACTACCGCACATGTGATCCGGAAAGTCATTTGAAACTCAAGGCTACTGATCGCGCCGGATATATTGTGAGCTATGGGATACCTTATAGAATTCATATGTCTAAACGAGAATTTCTTAAATTATCCAACCAAAGATGTCCTTAAAATCTGTCGTGATGTAGTGCGTTTTCACCTTCTTGATGGCAGCTGTATCTCAGCACACGACTATTTGGTTGACTTCCTCCTTTTGTTTTAAATTCCCTAAGCCATCTAATGGACATTCTTCCTCTCTGACATAGATGGCGTATGATCCTGCGCATTTCGTCGGACTCTCACGTGGGATCGAGCCTGATTTCATCACCATCATTGCTCCGTGCGTGACAACATCGCAGTTTTCCACCATATTTGTCAGTTACTTTGATGACAAAGCAAAAAGTTTGAAAACAAAGGACTTAAGACTGATCACAATATAGTTTTACAGGTAGATCGTGTTTTCACTTTATTCAGTCTAAGGTAAATTGCTTATTTATGTAGTACATGCATGCCTGTTGGGCCGTATTAACCTTGGACAATTCTGTTTGCTATTTCGAGAGTAGGCTAAAGTAGAATTTGTTCATAATATAGTAACTATCAAAGCAAAGTCAAAGATGCTTGTTGTGAACAGAAAAAAGCCCACTTTTCTAAATACGTGCAAAACACTTCTTGTAACCAATTTAGTTTTCGAGGAAGAATGTGTCTTTGACACTTTGTTTATGCAGTCTGAGGAAGGTAAATTGCTTATTTGTACAATAGATATAATGAGGCACGCCTCCTATTCCTTGCGCAGATGAAAATTAACTTGGCCAGTGCTAGAGAGCCTGTGTAATACTGGCAAGATTGTCTGAAGTTAATTTTTGCATTGTTCTGGTATGTTTCTTTTTTTTATGGAACAGTATAGGAGGTATAGGAGGGGTATTCAACCTTGAATTTTTACAACCTCAAACTTGTGCCTATAAAGGTTAAAAGGAAAGATCAGTGCAGTCCTTACTGTCAAGAAAGACACCCTGGATGACCTAGGGTACGAGTGGCGGTAGTCTGGCAGTTAACTCCTCACTTAGCGTTGAATCATCTTAAAAACTAAACCACTCAACTCACAGATTTTGTTTAATGTGTTAAAATGTATGAAAAAACTCGTTTGAAAATCACACTTCTTTTTGCCGTTTCTTGACACCACTGTTGCAAACAAAAATGTTCCACTTGATTTTCACATATTCTGCCCAAAACTGTATTCATGGGCGATCCTTTTTGTGCTCAGATAATCACGGGCAGTCATGCAGTCTACCACAAATCCCCGATTTTTGGATACCCTATGCCAAACGCTGGGTATATCTAGCATTTGGCATAGCCTATGCTTAACGCTGGATACCCTATGCCAAACGCTGGATACCTGTTGGTAACCTAACTTTGACCTACCTCAATATAAAGGAGTTCTGATTGGTTGATTTTTTAGCTTCACTAAAATCATCAATATTTTACTGGGTTACGGTATCCAGCATCTGGCATAGTGTATCCAGCTTTAGGCATAGGGTATTCCAAACGCGAGACATATCCAACGTTTGGCATAGGGTATCCAAAAATCAGGGGTTTGTGGTTGACTGCAGTCATGCTTAAACTCGGGCAGTCAGGCATAAACTCGGGCAGCTTCATTTCGGTTTTGACACTCCTGGTAGTTTGTGCTGCTGATTTTTAGACCTCAGTTAGTGGATGGATGTTGAGCTTCAGCAGAAGAAAAGAATATACAAGGCACAATATTTAAAATTACTTCACCAGGAAGAAAATTCAGGTAGCTTAATTCAAGTGCCCGAGATTAACTCTTGGCTGGGCGCTAGCAGGAACTGGTTAATGTAGTGCCTGTGTTTATCTGCCGTCTGCGTTCTGCCGCTTGTACCCTTGGATAAATTTAGGGGTGTACAGAAGTTTATATAGTATATAAATTTCTGTAGAGTACTGTAGAGGTATGCTTATTAATTCATTGGAATATGCAGTAGAGGTATACTCAGGCATACTCATGTGAACATCGCATAACAATGAATGTTCGCCAAAGAACAAATTAAAACCCAAACGAGGCAGTTTTTTGAAATAAAATGTTTGCCAAAACTTTGAATATTTTGCATATTGGTGACTCAAGTGCCACCTGGTTTTACAGTAGAGGTATGCTTATGTGAACACCTCTCTAAATTTTTCCATACCTTGTCTTTGTTTCTTGCTTCTAAAACAGTCAAACAGAAAGGAAAAATAACAAACAGCTAACTGTTTCCCCAATCCTTCTGGCACCAAAGAACAACTAAAATATTTTTTTGTTCGGACTCGTCATCATCGAAGTAAATAGCTTTGGATAGAGCCTTCTGATGGTTCAGACGCGCTACGCTCACAGTGAAATTACCCGCCACTATCTCTACCAGATGTCTTGCAATTCGCCATCGCTCATGGTTTTTTACTGCCTTGTTTTTTTTGTGTTTCTGTGTGTGATTAATTAGTTTTACAATTAGCGCAATTAGCTTCGTCAGTTGGGGAAGAGCAGGTGTCAATGTACTGACTAGTTTCTTATTATGCTCTGCTTGAATATGAGCATATTTACATTTGTGTCTGGTCTCTTGTTACGAGACCTTTCTTGCGTAAACAAAATTCTTGCAAATAGGTTCACAGCTATTCAAATCTGAATTATACAAGCTGATTTATGCATAAATTAAAGATCTATTAAGTATTATAAGAAACATCACTTTTATCTTTGTCCAAGCTAGTGAATTGAGAATGTACTGGCGCAAAAATTACGCTTTTAAATATCACAGAGAGGAAACTGTTGGAAAAGCTGCTGATCTAGGGGGTAAGCATTGTGCCTAGGTTGGTACAGAGTGGGATTGGGGTAGTTTGATGTGCCCATTGAACTTTAAATGGTAAAGAACAAGAGCTAAATGTTGGGGCCATTTTCGTGTGGCTGGCTCTGGTCCCGTTGAGCTCGGTGGACATTTTCGTGTGGATGCTGTAGATCTTTTGTCATTTTCGCGTGAGCGAACGAACAGGTGTAACTGGCCACCCAGCTCGATGGACGCCTCCCATTCAACACCGCTCCAAGGGGCAGCATAAAAGCTGAACAGGCCTATGTCTGGACCTTCCACTCATATAGCCCCATCCAGCTGAATCAGCATTTTTGCATGAACGGAAACCATCTGCCTAAGTCGTTCAAGGCCCAATCCATTTTCTCGTTTCCGCGTGCATGACATCACCCGTTCAGCTGTACAGCCATCCACGCGAAAACGTCCCCTTGCTAACTTGTCCGTTTTTAGTTGTTTTTTCATTGTCAGCCCACACAGAAACCCCATTCACGTCACAGGAACATAGCAGGAGGCACCTGCAGTGATCCCTAGACTACCTATTAAACCACAGAGGTGTCTGACGAAAAAAGGGGCCATCCAGGGTAAAGTCGAAACAAAGTGCATATATTCTGAATTCCCAGCAAACAAAAGATGGCTAGTTTTCACGTAAAGACACTTTCTTATTCCTGAAGTACTGCAATCACTAGAAGTAATGTAATAAGTAAACAAAATATAATTTATGTAATGAATGGCAAACAGCTGATGCTACTGTTAAAGCACAATGGACACTTCTTATGCCTTACTTTGTATTAAATGCTTCACAAATAAACATTTTCGACTTCCTTTAGAAGGCGCTACGAAAATCGGCCGTTTTCTTGTTATCCCTTGTCTTTACTTCTCTGACATTTCGGCGATGCAAATCTTAGGAGCTGGGATATTGTGGCAGGAAATTCAGAAACTCCCAGCAATGCTTGATAGAAAAGGATATATTTGAGATGTCACCAAAGTCAAGCCACAGATGCAGTTTACCTGATTGTTATAGTGCTTCATCAGAAGTTCCATGGCTTAAAGTTCCCATTCAAAGTTTTTCTTTGTGAATTAGTGTTGTGAAGCTTGATTAGCTTGCTTTATAAAATGTACCAGAATATGCAATAAGCTTGTAAAAATAACATATCTACAAAAATCATTCAAAAACAGATAACCTATTCAAATCTGAATTATACAAGCTGATTTATGCATAAATTAAAGATCTATTAAGTATTATAAGAAACATCACTTTTATCTTTGTCCAAGCTAGTGAATTGAGAATGTACTGGCCCAAAAATTACGCTTTTAAATATCACAGAGAGGAAACTGTTGAAAAAGCTGCTGATCTAGGGGGTAAGCATTGTGCCTAGGTTGGTACAGAGTGGGATTGGGGTAGTTTGATGTGCCCATTGAACTTTAAATGGTAAAGAACAAGAGCTAAATAAATGACAATTAAATTACCAAGCTCAGTAACTGGGTTGAAGCAAATAATGAATTCATACTACCAAAGAACTAACTGATAAAAATAAGGAACATATAGAGAACGGTAAAACAACCGAATTTCGAAAGTCTGGTAAAGGATACAGACTAAACAAAATTTGGTGAATTAACCAAACGGAACCAAATAAATCTGACTAATAACCGAATTATGAAATGAACTGACAAAATGCGGTGGAACAGATACTTACTTGAGAAGAATCAGATGAATTGCCGAATTAGGTAATGAATGAGACCAAATAATCACGTTAAATCACAGAGATTACAAAGGGACTCACCAAATGCGGTGAAATTGATGCGGGCTAAAGAGAAGTTGTATGAATTACCAAATTCGATAATTGATGGGAACGAATAAACACGCTAAGTCAGCCAATTTAGAAACATTAGGACAAAAGATTTTTATAAACCAGCATCACCACTTTGCCTTCATCGAAAATTTGCCCCCCCGCCCCTCGGGACGCCCCTGCCTGCGAGAGCCAAATTGGCAAACTAAGCTGTATATGGGAACTTGCCATCATCACAAATATACATACTATTTCAAGCCTCAGGTTATGTTGATCGCTGACAAGCTTTACAGTAATGATGAGTTTTAGCCAAATTTTATGTGTTCGCTGTGACTTGTCACTGGCTTGAGCATATATGATAACATCCCTAACGAGCTAGCGATTTCCTGACTCTTTTCGTTTTGAATATAGTGTCCTGTGTATCAAACTATCGGGCTTACCGTTGGCTACTTGCAGGATCAAATATGGAGCAAGAATCGAATCAGATGCAGTCTTCACCAACACTCTGCAGAGCGGGGTGCGGGTTCTATGGCAATGCAGGATCAGAAGGAATGTGTTCAGTCTGCTTCAAAGAGGTAAGACTAGAGTTACTAGCTCAGTCCAGAAACCAGTAAGGTATTTTTCAATACTCAGAAAAGGCTGTATTAATTTTGATTTTAGTCAATCTAACATAACTCAGGCCTCGTTGTGACTTAGACTAGGTGGAAATGCTTGAAGGGACAATGCTAGGCCCGGAAATTCTTCCTTGTGGTTCAGTAGCATTAATCAGCCAAGGATTGGTTGCTGTCTGTGGAGGTTTTATGCAAAGATCAAAGGGATTTTTTTGTGGGGGGGGGGGGGGGGCTTAGAAGCAGATTTAAAAAGGAGGGAATAAAGTATCTAGTTGTAGGTCAGACAGTCTGCCACCAGGGGAGAGAAGGCGCTACATTGGGAGGGCGGAGGGTCGAACAGGTGTGGCAGTATGAGTGAGAACCAAAGGAGTTATCATAAGCATTCTAGCACTTGCAATGTCTAGAACCCCCCCCACCCACCCACACACACACACACAAGACGAACCCACGAGTCGATCCGACCGCTGGGTCATCATAGCGGTGCGGGCGGGTCGGAGGCGCCCGACATAGGGAGGATGGAATCATAGTTTGACTTTGGATATAACAATATGTTTTTATGGCACTTGAGCTTACTCAAGTGCCATATAGCGATTGTTATTTCTGTCCGTCAGTCGGTCTGTCGGTCTGTCGGTCCCGGTTTTGCTAGTTCGGGCACTTCCAGATAAGCTAGGACGATGAAACTTGGCAAGCATATCAGGAACTGGACCAGATTAAATTAGAAATTGTCGCTTCCTCGATCCGACCATCTGGAGGGGAGTGGAGGGAGGGGGAATCCGGGAAAAATAGGAAAAATGAGATATTTTTAGCTTACGAACGGGTGATCGGATCTTAATGAAACTTAATACATGGAAGGACTTCGTGTCTCAGACCCTCCATTTTAAATCCAGACCGGATCCGGTGACACTGGGGGGAGTTAGAGGGGGAAACCGGAAATCTTGGAAAACACAAAGAGTGGAGGGATCCTAATGAAACTTGGTGGAAAGTACAAGCAAAAGTCCTAGATACGTGACTGATATAACCGGAACGGATCCGCTCACTTTGGGGGAGTTGGGGGGGGGGAGAAGTCCGAATTTGTAGTGATCCCGCGAGTTCCGTGCTTCCTGATGTGCTGGGACGATGGAAATTGACAGGCATGTCTGGGACCCGACCAGCTTAAATAGGAAATCATCAATTCCCCGATTCGACCATCTGGGGGGGGAGTGGAGGGAGGGTGAAGCCAAAATTTGAGGTATTTTTAGCTTGCGAACGGGTGATCGGATCTTGATGAAAATTGATATTTAGGATGACCTCGTGTCTCAGACACCTCACTTTAAATCCGGGCCGGATCCGATGACACTGGGGGGAGTTGGAGGAGGGAACCGGAAATTTTGAGAAACGCTTAAAGTGGAGGGATCGGGATGAAACTTGGTGGGAAAAACAACCACAGGTCCTAGAAACGTCATTGACATAACCGGACCGGATCAGGGCACTGTGGGGGAGTTGGGGTGGGGAACCGGAAATTTTGAGAAACGCTTAAAGTGGAGGGATCGGGATGAAACTTGGTGGGAAAAACAAGCACAGGTCCTAGACACGTCATTGACATAACCGGACCGGATCAGGGCACTGTGGGGGAGTTGGGATGGGGGTCCGGATTTCTAGCGATCCCGCGAGTTCGGCATACTTCCTGGTGTCCTAGGGCGATGAAACTTGGCAGGTATGTCAAGGATCCGAACAGATTGACTTGAGAACAGCCGTTTCCCCGACCCGACCATCGTGGGGGGAGTCGGTGGATGGGGAGTCCGGAATCTAGTGGCGTGCATAACTTTTGAACGGGTGATCGGATCTTGATGAAAATTGATATTTAGGATGACCTTGTGTCTCAGACACCTCACTTTAAATCCGGGCCGGATCCGATGACACTGGGGGGAGTTGAAGGAGGTAACCGGAAATTTTGAGAAACGCTTAAAGTGGAGGGATCGGGATGAAACTTGGTGGGAAAAACAAGCACAGGTCCTAGACACGTCATTGACATAACCGGACCGGATCCGATGACACTGGGAGGAGTTGGAGGAGGGAACCGGAAATTTTGAGAAACGCTTAAAGTGGAGGGATCGGGATGAAACTTGGTGAGAAAAACAAGCACAGGTCCTCGACACGTCATTGACATAACCGGACCGGATCAGGGCACTGTGGGGGAGTTGGGGTGGGGGTCCGGATTTCTAGCGATCCCGCGAGTTCGGCATACTTCCTGATGTCCTAGGGCGATGAAACTTGGCAGGTATGTCAGGGATCCGAACAGATTGACTTGAGAACAGCCGTTTCCCCGACCCGACCATCGTGGGGGGAGTGGGTGGATGGGGAGTCCAGAATCTAGTGGCGTGCATAACTTTTGAACGGGTGATCGGATTTGAATGAAACTTGTCTGGTGAGCTATCGCCTCGGACGTTCAGTGTCACGTCCGAGTCGGGTCCGATACCTGTGGGGATGGGGGGGGGGGGTGTGTGGAAAACTCAAGAAACTCTAAAAGTAGAGGGATTGGGACGAAACTTAATGGGTGGAACAAGCATTAGGCCTAGATGAAATTGACGGAGCCAGATGGTTTCGGGGCTCTGTGGGGGGAGTTGGAGTGGGTTTCCTGGAATTCCGGTAGTCGTGAGTTAGAATAGTTCCAGATGTAAAACGACAACGAAACTTTGCAGGCATATTAGCGACTCGAATTATCTTGACTTAAAAACCTGACACAACATACCCCCGGAAACTTCCGTTCCTAGATCCGAGCATTTTTGGGGGAGCAAGAGAAGAGAAATATGGACTTCTATAAATTGCGAACGAGTGGTCTGATTCGAGTGAAACTTCATGGGTGATACGAATCGATGGCCTCGACATGTAAAACATGCGTTCGAAACATATGCGACCACGATTAGGGGAATTGGGGGTGGGGGGACTTTTGACATGCACAAAAACCAAACGGATGGACCGAATGAGATGCAATTCGACAGTGCCGAGTTTATGCGGCCTAGATTTGTTATTTGGCGTCTGGGCCGGATTCGGCCAAGGTAGGGGGGGGGGGGGGTACTGGAAACTTGCAGATAGGCTATGCTCCAATTTCAGTCAAACTTGATGAGGGAATTAAGAGATTGGGCCCGAACCGGCTCCGACAACGTTGGTGGGAAGGGGGGGGGGGGTACCGGAACTTTCCAAAAATGCTCAGATTCGAGTGAAACTTGGTAGATGGTATAAACGAAGATGCTTTAGGTGGTCGATTTTTTTTTATTCCGAACCAGATTCGGCCACGGTAGGTGGAAATAGAGTGAGTACCGGAAATCGTGTAGCACGTCTAGGGATCAAACAAATGGATTTATTGGGATGAAAGTTTGAACAGTCATGTGCATTTGCAATCGAGACGATGCCGGAACTGCTCAGAAATGAGTGAAACTAAATATCCTATTTCTATTTCCGAACCGCCTTTTTGGATGGCGGGTGTATTTTGTGACGTTTTCATCTACTTTCTTGTACAGCCTACTCGTACAAGTGCCATATGAGCTCGTAGCTCTTGTTATTGTAGCAGGCATAATGGAAAATGTGTAAAAAAATTAAACTAATTATTTGCATTATTGTTCTTTGTAGTATTTTGTTTTCTGTTTTTTCGTGTTAATTCCCATCAAAAACTTTAAGTATTTAATGTGTGAATGTGATGAGTGAATTTTTTTTTTTATTATCAATAATCTTTTGAGTAAATGGAAGGGAAGCAAAATAAAAATGGATGTGAAGCATTATGGGGAAGACTTGTTTCGAGTGGGGAAGTCCCAACACGTAGGGATAGGTGTCACTAAGGGTGTATTAATGTTGGCCTTTATTTATTCGTGGTTGTTTCTGTTTGCCATGGCCGCTGGCTTTTAGAGCAATTAAAATCTTATCTTGCCTTAGCAGTGTTTTACTTAGGATTGGTAAGAATGGACCTGTGTCTCCACCTATTCTTGTTTGTCAGGGACTAGCAGAAGGTTTTGGTTTACTTGGT
Organism: Branchinecta lynchi; assembly: GCA_023053575.1. NCBI lineage: Eukaryota > Metazoa > Arthropoda > Branchiopoda > Anostraca > Branchinectidae > Branchinecta > Branchinecta lynchi. The sequence goes on along the minus strand of JAKZAP010000018.1, from coordinate 960,605 downwards.
GTGGTTTGTCTTGATTTGATTTATATTGGATGAAGCTAGCTCATGTGTCCCATACATCTTTCTGGGAATTCCAGGCTCTGAAGAAGAAACAAGCACCGCCCATCAGTTCCAGCAGTGCTGGAAGGTCATCTCCCTCTCTTCCATTCAGCCAGTTATCGTCCTCAGCTTCCCCCTCAGCTAGCCAATCAGTGATAAGTCCTGTTGTTACCGCACAACCAACTGTTCCATCAATAGAAAACCTAGAAGGTAAAGAGTTGTTGCTTATTTTTAAGAGAGAGAGAGGGGCGGATAGGCGTTAATTATTGTGTAGGTAGGCAGGATATATGTAGGTTAGGCAATATATATAGGTTAGGACTTGTTTGCTGTGGTTTGTTCTGTACTTTAGCTATTAGCTTTTGTATTAGATTACGCAGCTATGTATGTTAGATTGTTGCGAGTAAAAAAGTATAAATGCTCACACAATAATTAGTAAGGGGACAAGATTGACTGACTTGTTGCTGAAAGGCGAATTTGATTTCCTGCTTTTCTGAATAGAATGTCGGCTGGTTTTAGGATTTTGCAGAGAAAAAAACAGCTTTGTTCATAAACATCATTCCTACTGATTGGTTATGGTTTACCCCATTTCGCGCCATATCCATCGACATCTTTAATAATTGAAGAAGAGGTTTTTGGATCCCAAAACGTAAGAGGCGAGGGGTTACCCATTCCGCGTACCAGCTGTACACGCTTTGCCGGCAACGATCGAAACCACCGGTGTTGTACGCGCTTGCTGTACTGTAAAATCGAGAGTGGGCAACCCCTCGGGAAGTAACGTGATATCTATGAGTTTTCGACAAGCATCATTTCGTGGAGTGGCATACACGGAAACAAAGCCAGACAAGATCCGGGTAAGTGGTTGATTAGGAATACGTAATATGCCTCTGACACTGAACCAAAATCTATCGTCAGTCCGTGCCTCCTATCAGACAGCGTAGTCCGGTTGAGTTTAACAAGACTGTCTTCGAAAGTCAAATACCCCTGTCCAAGGATAAGCTTTACGGAACACTTTTGGATACTCTCGAGCCGATCCATTTGGCTTTTGTATTAGTCAGAAACAAGTTGTTGCTATCAGAGATGGGCTAATCCGATCATGAAAGCGCTCGAATCCGAATTCAGGGCTAGGTACGAATCCAATTCAGAATTGAAATCCACCATTTCTTGCTGAGGATTCGAATCCTATAACCTTAACATAAATCGAATCATATACATTGGTTATAGGATAAAAATCAGAAGTGACAAAACGCACTGATCTCTAAGTAATCAGATAACGTGATAGATTACTGAGGATGGTTGGTGGCGGAGATCAAAAAGTTCGATTGCCTAAGCCCACTGTGTAAAAATCGGGAAACGGAAACTGGAAGGATGTAGAACTGAAATGTGAGCGGATTCGTAAGGAGACGGTTTGGATCCGAATCCAGTCTGACAAGCAGAAGGTTTGAGGCTGTCCAAAAGGACGAATCCTGGATTCGAATCCAGATTGGGATTCGCCCATCAACATCATCATCAATCTATCAAGTTTATTTTCCAAATAGCTTAAAGCAAAATATTTACGAAATACACAGATACGAAACAAATTGACAATATATGACCAGAAATAAATGATCGGACGAAACTACGTAAAAGTTGGGCAGAAGAATTAGCAGGATATGGAGAAAACTGATCGTTAGTGTTCCTCTCGGACCGACGCACGGATAATGGGAGGAGAGGGGGAATAGACTCCCCCCCCCCAAACATACAAAAATAAATATTCTTTGAGCCCAAGCTGACTTTGAAACATTTATTCCAGCAATGTTTTCTACGGATACGTCAGCTAAGATTCTTCATAAGCGATATTTCGGCCCTTCTTGGCAAGGGTCCTCGTCAGGCTTCCAATCCTCTTGTTCAACTTCGGGGAAAGAAACAAACCTGTAATAATTACAGGTTTGTTAGTTTGTTTCTTTCCCCGAAGTTGAACAAGAGGATTGGAAGCCTGACGAGGACCCTTGCCAAGAAGGGCCGAAATATCGCTTATGAAGAATCTTAGCTGACGTATCCGTAGAAAACATTGCTGGAATAAATACAAAAATAATCATTTTTATAGGCTTTTTCGTCTGATCTGTGTGTTTGTACTTTTTTGTCTGACTATCTGGGGACAGAACATTATCTTTGCTCCAAATAAGTATTTCTGCGGTCAGTTAATTTGGGAAGTCCAGTTTAATGAGAGCCTCTTCATATATTGTCTTATCATATGATGTTCGTTGACAGAACCATGTGAAGTAAGTGATGAGTCATTTCTTATTTTCGTCATTTAGAATCCAGTCAAGCTGCTTCCGTGCATCCGCTACCTAGTGTGTCTAGCTCCGCATCCCTCGCCTCTGCCACAAGCGAGTGCCCGTCTGAAGCGAGCAGTGTGGCGTCACTCGATGAATCCGGTTCTAATGACGGCGCTGACAAGAAGAAGAAGACGAATCGATGCGCCAGCTGCAGGAAGAAGGTTGGACTTACCGGTAAGTCCAGTGTCGTTTCTGGTGCGACTTCAGCATAATATCTAGCAAGGCTACAGTCAGAATGCCTTATCTTCGACTACACAGTTCAATAATAGTAGATAACACATGTTTGCATTCTTGTGTCAAACTTTATGAGAATCTGTCTGTAATGGCGTCCTTAATTTGACATCTTTTCCAGGAATTTAGAACTTAAAATGGTCAGAACAGAAGTTTTGTCTCGAAAAATACGTTAAGCGATCATAACAGGCATATTCCCATAACGTTGTGTGATCTGTTATCAAACTTCTGACAGTGTTAGAAAAAGTTTCGCATCCTATTGATCGCCGTTCTAAATGCTAAACTTTGGCATCATCCGTTTAAATCCTTAATTTTCCTCACTTTAAATGCTGTTTTTCCGTATTCCTCAGTTCTTTGTGTTTGTTTTTCCACCCATGTTAGCCTAGTGCTATTAGGGTTGAAATAAAATTAATTGATTGGTCGACTTAATAATATTCGACTCTGTTTTCGTCGGGTAGGGTGCGTAGCCTCAATTAAAGCAGACTAATGACATGGGTTACCAAAACCACAATTTAATATATACAAAAAAGCGATATTTAAATTTATGCTCAGTGAGTTTTTCATCATTCTTTTCGATGACAAAGGTAATTGCTACTGCAGTCATTTTTTGCTTTTTTGCGACCTTACAAAGTTTTTGGTCCTGATAGATGAATTCTGCGAGAGTGAGGTTGGGCTTACAGCGTTGAGGCGTGCTGGGTCGCCATGGGCATGAGTGAAACTATAGTACAACTGTCAGAAGTTTCATAACAGATAACACAAGGATGCGCAGTTTGAAGAGATAACACTTGGAACGTTGTCTGTTGTGATTGTGCAAACGTTATGGATTGAACGTTAGTCATAACAAGCATTGACAAGAATAGACGAGAAACCGTCCAAAAGGCATCTGCTGACTTCTCCGATATCGTGATGATAAAGTCGTCAGATGGTTTTCTGGCGGTGTTTCATAACGTTCAATGCGTAACGTTTCCCAGACGCGGTAAAGACACATGGAAACATTCGTAGCCGGAAACATGAACTTACCTGTTCTTCGGAAATTCGGATTATTTCGCATGACCTCCTGCTTCATACCTACAGGAGTGTTGCATGAAGCTGCCACCCTAAACTCCTATTTTGGGGAAATGACTTAGGGAAAAAGAGTAAAGGTTGAAATAAAATTCAGTGGAGTATCCTGAAAGGAAGCTTAGAACCTTCGCTTTCTGCTGGTACCATAGTTTATTTGTAATTGTTCAAGACTAAGCTGGAGAACCCAAAAGAATATAGGCACCCAAGTGATCATGGAGTCGCCCACTTTGCTGAAAATGGTATTTTGCTACATGGTGAAGTTAGAAGCCAGCTGTTTGGTCAGAGAGGTTCCTTGACCTTTTGCAAATAACAAAATTTGCTGTTTTCTTTGAATTTGCGTGATTTTTCTGGGGGTGGCAGCTTCATGATCCAAGGTGGCAGGATCATGTACCATGGCCAATTGGGGGGTGGGCGGTGCCATAGTAAGGGCAGCTTCATGCAACACTCCTGTATTTACTTAGTCTACTTACGACCCCCACCGCTTACGGAACATGCCTAGTTCTTGGAACGGAATAGTCTGCCAAATAATCTGCAGAGAGATCTCGTTTTTTGGGTCTTCTAAGTAATACTAATATTATTTTTGGCAGTCGTCGGCTTGCACGAATTGCGTGCCAAGTTTTCTTTCGTCTTTAATTTACGCATATCTAGGAGTCCTTTCTGCGCTGTTTGTCTACTGCGCGACCAGGTATCCTCGTGTTGGCCTATCTCCGTAGAAAACTCTATTTAAGTTAAACTGAAAAGCCAACTTATTTGTGTGTCATTTAACTGAATGCACTTAATTATTTGGACTCGGCTAAGGGACTTTTTTATTTTCCACTATTTGCTCTAGCAATGACGTTCAAAATATCTGCTGTGGTCTCCATGACGTAAAATCTACTATGACGCGGGTAAGTTTTTTCTTATGGAAACGCGGCTTTTCAGTGGGCAGTGGTGAAGACCGCTTAGTGCCTGAACAAACAAAATCGTAAATCTTTCTCGTAAGGGATACAAGATTCAGATTTCATATTATTTATTACACACACAAAATAATAAACTTCCAGGAACAAACTGCGTGTCCGCCAAAAAAAAAAGGGCATGCGGCCTATGGGAACGAACATACAAATAAGGAGCTCATACAATAGTACTCCTTTTTATAACATACATAAAAAAAGAAACGTTATTGTTTAAATACATTTACAAATACCAACTGACCGACTCTCACCTATTATCACTTGAAAAAGCGTTTTCTCGCCGTTCCGCGAGGACTCCTCGGGGAATTGAAGGGAACGGTGAGAATAGAGGGCAGTCCACGCGGAATCCACGTCCAGAAACAGCGAGAACACGGGGAATGCTTCCAAAATGGCTTTTGTTCGAAAAAAAAATATGCAGTTGACGAAATTAGTCTGGATCAACTTTATTTTTGGTTTTGTTTGTTCCGACTGTTTTAATTAATTTTACATTGCACCAACACCAGCAAAAATTGATTCCCCTCCGAATCTGACAGGGACTCCTATTTGATGATGGTGATGATAATGGGAGCCTTCCCCGTCTGTGGGGACTCGCGAGAATACGGGGAATGAGTCCCCGGGACAAGCGAAAACGCGGGGGACGGGGGAATACGCCTTTAGTAGTTTTTCAAAAGACTGAAGGGTTTCCTCATACACAGAGGTATTTCATTTGATAGCGCTACTCCTGCATGTCTTATTGAAAACGCCCCTCTTGAAGTATGCCTTCTTTGGTGGGACAATACACTATTTGATGCATAACGCATTTGATGCAAACTACAAGGGAATTGAGGTACCACAAACCACACAGAAATTTCACTATTGGAAAATCGATTATTCGTGAATAGCCGAACAACGAATTAACGCATTTTCAGCGGGTATTCTAGCCAACTTACGTGAATAAGTGATGGGTAACTAGATTGTCCTATCCCAGCCCTTTTCAGTTCAATCCTTCATCCTTGTCTCCTGAAAGCGTCCGTGTTATCTTCACTATCTAGCTTAGTCCGACGGAAACAGATCTTCGGAATCCGTGAAGAAGGCTTTTTAATGACCCCCCCCCCCCCGCTGAAATGTTAATTCCTTGTTCCGCTATTCACGAATAATCGATTTTCAGATAGCGGAATTTCGTGTGATTTGTGGTACCTCTATGCGCTTGTATCTGTGTTGTATGCCTTACGAGAAAGACTTATGATTTTGTTTGACTCAGGCACTAAGTAGTCTTCACCAAGCTCACCATTGCCCACTGAAAAGCCGTGTTTGTGTTGAGAAAAAAATCCCCCAGAATTTACTTTGTGGGACGACAGCAGATATTCTGAACGTAATAACTAGAGCAGGTAGTGGAAAATGAAAAAATCTCTTAAAGATTTCAGCTAAATGACACAGAAATAATTTGGCTTTTAAGTTGAACTATAAGGATGCAATGCAGCATTCATAGTTTTGACTATGACTTAGGTCATATTTTGACTATGCCTTTTTATTAGGCTACTTTTTTATTATTACTTATTTTATTTTATTTACGAGCATGGAAATAATTGCAAGTTTTACACGTCCTAACCGACGAGATTGAGGATTAGTCCATAGTGACAAAAAAAGAAAAGCAAGTCGCCAGCGTCCTGATTAGTAAAATTATTAAACCCCTGTTGTAAACGGAAAATGGACATGACGAATTTGGACTGACCAAGAAAAAGGCGATCTTATATATTACAGCTTATTGTATACAATTGACCTTAAGGTTTGATTCAGACTATGACTACGTCGTCTGAGGTTTGATTCAAGCTGCACCTGACACCATCTGAATTTAACTCTGACAACGGACGCCGTTTATTCAAGCTGCAACTGACATCGCTTGAATTTAACTCTGAATCTCAAGTTGTGCAATTAAAATCCGGAAATACTGGAGGATCATATTCACTTCGCTTTGTACATAGAGATAGCTCAGCGCTTAACATAGAGACCGACATAACATCCCCCCCCCCCCAACAAAAAGAAAGAAAAATAAACAATTAATGCATCCTACAAGTCAGAAGATAAAGATGAGTGGTCTGAGAAAAGCAAGCAAACGTAGCCTACAGAACGCGGCTATTCATCCAAAACAAAAATCTATTCTTTTGGAACCAAACAAATTTATAGCGGGAAAAAAACAATAGGACAAGAACACCTCTTTTGGAGATGGTTAGGGGTTGTCTTCATGTTCTTCAGACGAAATTCGTCATATTCTAGCTTAGCGCTTCCAAGCGGACTAGTTTCTGTTGGTCTTCGGTGCCTCGAAGGGACTCGAGTCCCTTGAGTCCCGTAGGTTGAAACTGTGCATGGCTTCCGATAAGAAAATGCTTGAGAACCCTATCCAAAGCGAACCATTTGGGAAAACCAACACAGTGGGAAAACAAACCTTGTGGGAAAACAGTATATACTTCCCCCACCGGTCAATACTGATCGCGAACGACCTGCAAGAGCGGCCTCAGTGGGGATCCCAAAACTCCAACACTTAAAATGTGACCATGTACGGTATGAAAAGACGTTTGTACCGTGTTTCGTTAAAATTTGTAATCTTATTTATTGTTTACTTTTATATATGACGTTGACACATTTATATATAAGTGTCTACATGTATATGACGATTTCGACAAATTTGGATTTCACCACGATAGTTCGAAAAGAATAAAAGCGATATCTATCTATCTATCCTCATTAGCATATTTGGTACAGACATAGTAATATAGATACAAAGGTGACGAGTAGGAAATCTGCTATCTGCTTCCCAGGTAGTGCAGGTTTTGCATATGTCTCAGTAGCAGAAAGTGAAATTACCCCCTTCCCATGGATCCGAATTTTGACTAGGCCTATCACAACGGTTGATTATGAGACCATCGTGGTTTGACAAAAACGAGTCCACTTAGAGCGTGCAACAATTGTGTGCCACACACAAGTGTGCTTGTCGCGGAAACACGATTGTGTTCTATACAGTTGAGACTCGCGGAAACCCCGTGTTGTCTATTTTTTTGGGCGATAATTTCAGATGTCTGAAAATAAATGTAAAATTGAGATAAATAAATTTTAAGGCTTTCGTCCTTGCCATCCTGTGCAAAAAGGATCATCAGTTTTATGTCTGCAAGTTTGTGAAAGTAGTTAATTTGATCGTTTTGACATTATTTTGCTGCTAAATTTGAATTTCCCGCCAGAATCGAGCCACAAAATCACCTCGGCAGTTGTTTCTCGAATTCGAGCCACAAAGCGAGCCACATAAATATTGTTGGTCGCGGGAACACACCTGTGGGCCGCACAAAAGACGGCGGAAACACTCTTTTTGAGCCACAATCGACCCACAAACTGTTTGTGGGAACACGGAAAAACGCCTTTAGAGAGCTGAATCGGAATAAGGCGACTTGATACCGGATCTTAGCTGGGACAGACGTCACAAAAATCCATACCTGATACCTACGCGTCTGCGTGCTTATTCATGGTGCCTCTGTGACGTTATCTAATTACATCAAACTTGCTCTTACGTATTTGATTGGGTGACTAACAAAGTCGGTTGGGGCTTTCAATGTTCATTCCCCGGTGATTAAGGTTAGATAACAGCAGACGAAACAGGTGTGTCATTTGTTACGGTCGTTGGATCACGTTTTGAGATAAAATCTGTACGTGATACCCTCTGTGGTGTGGGGCGTTTGAGATCGCTTCTGGGAAATAGTCCGACCGCAAGGTCCTGAAAATGTGATACCCCCCTAACCCAAACGGTACAGTAGGTTTAAAAGTAGATTCCGATCAAATCAAACACGCTGATTCCGAATATGCCGGGAACTGGTTCCGGAAACGATGGCTTAAAGTAGAAATGAAGCCCGATGCTGTTCCATTATTTCCTCTCTGTAAGAAGTATCGCTCTCAAACACAATAGGTTGAAAAATGGTTTCCGAACAAATCGAACCCGCTGAATCCGAATATGCCGATAATAAATTCCAGAATAGGTGGCTTAAAGTAGAAATGAAGCATGATGCTATTCTATTATTTCTTCTCAGTAACGAGTATAGCTATCAAACACAGTGGTTGAAAACTGGATTACAACCAAATCGAACCCGTTGATTATGAATATACCGTTAATAAATAAGTAGACCTGACACCTGATAAGTTATTCTCCTCCTCAGAAACAAATGCCATCATCTGGTATAGTGGGCTACTGTCGGCAGAAAAGTTTATTCTTACTCAATTGAACCCGCTGATTCTGTGTGCCAGGAATAGACACTCGTTGATGAAGGATGTGAAGCGAGTCTGTTGCTTAATAACCTAAGTTTGCTGGAATGAATCAACAACTACAGGGACTACAACTCGTTCAAATAATATGCTCGTGTGTTGAAATGTCACACGAAATATCTAAAGCACAAAAAGACGAGTTGAATGGGACACACAAATCTCAAACTTTGCCAACGTTGCTTCACAAAATCAAATTCCCTATTCTTCATCCGAGTCGACAGAGCACCTGCCCCCATACGAACAATTTCTCGGCAACAATCGAGGTAGTGTAAAAACGAGGTCTTGTACCCCTCCTGTGCGTAAGAAATAAAATTTTGCAAAATTCGTCGGGTGCACCCGAGAAGTTCAAGTCTTGTCGGTACAACAGGTTAATTAACGTCCATTCGTCTTCACATCAGGTTCTTTAGTACCATTTACTACACGTTCTACTATTTACCACAAGCCTGCATTGTTCACATTAAAGTAAACTGTTCACATAATAGACACACCAGACAGACTGAGCTGCAAACATGGGTAAAAATCATCGTCTTACCATTCCAAGTTCAGCTACATTATTTCCACTTTTAATAGTCATAAATCGAATATTTTGCCTTTTACGGCGTTCCTGAGTAAGTAGCAGGGAAGTCTGATCTTTAGTTGCTTGTAATGTCATGTTTGTTTCGCAATTTTATTTCCTCTTCCGTTTCTTCTCTGTAGGGTTAACTAATTAGCGGCGATTCTTGCTTGTTCGCTCTACCTGTTGAGCAATTCCCAAACTAAAATAAGTACTTTTCCTGAAGGGGTATAACACTTCCAGAAAGCAAGTATAACCGAAAACAAAAAAGGGTTTTTAGGAGTTAAGCCAGCGTCGGATACCACCGTTCCAAGCATATTCTGAATCAGGATTTTTTGGCCTACAAAATGGTATCGTCAGACTGACTACCTTTTGGGTCGGGTGTTTTCGAAACTAAGCGTCTTTTGACGAGCTGGCGGTCGGACTACAACTAGGTGATCACTGCTCACTGTACGGACGCTTTTTTCTCGTAAATCTTTTGCGTCAGCCATAGAACTCAGGAACAAGCGAATGGAGGTACCACAGATCCGACGAGGAATTTCAAATATATGAAAATCGATTATTCGTGAATAGTGGAGCAACGTAGTAACGAAATTTTATCCGGTTTTCATTGCTCACGTGTTTTCACATAAGATGTTTTTCCGTGCTCCCATGAACAGTTTGTGGGTCGATTGTGGCTCAAAAATAGTGTTTCCGCGGTCTTTTGTGTGGCCCACAAGTGTGTTTCCACGACCAACAAGATTTTGTGGCTCGAATTCGACAAACAACCGTTGAGGTAATCTTCGATTTTGTGGCTCGATTCTGGCGGGAAATTCAAATTTAGCAGCAACACAATGTCAAAACGATAAAATTAAATACTTTCACAAGCTTCTAGACACAAAACTGATGAACCTTTTTACACAGGATGGTAAGGACAAAAGCCTTAAAACCTATTTATAGAGATTTTATCTCTTTTTTTTTCAGACATTTGAACTTAACGCCCAAAAATTAGACAAAACGGCGTTTACGCGAGTCTCGACGTGTGGCTCGACTGTGTGGTACATAATTATGTCGGAAAAACACCTTTAAACTTTAAGAATTTCAGTCACTCTAGCCTGTTGAGGCTTATCCAAATTTTGGATTTTCGTAAACACGGCGATTTCTATATTTAGACATAAAACTAACGTGGTAGTAATGCCGTTGCTGATGCTAATGTCTACAAGGTGATTGTGATCAGCGTTGCAATCGGTAGTACTTTTGAAACAAGTAGTACATATTAAAAAGGTAACTATTTAAAAAAAAAAAAAAAATTCTGTCGAAGTTCATGTGGCCCTAGTTGTATTTTGTCTATTTTATCTGAATATTTGGTCAAATTACTTTGATTTTAATCTGGTTCTGAATGAAACACCTATTTTTGACGAAGGTTCGCTTCAGGTCATATGGTAGGTTCACGCTAAATTGATTTGCAGCAGCAACAGTGGAAAACAATGCGAGTGTTGCGCTTTTTTTTTACGTAGCCTAGTACATTTTGTCCACTGGTAGTACGTTTTTGCTACTTAGGTATGCATGAGTCAAGTGGCAACCCTGATTGTGACCCAGTTATATTCTTCCAAGCTAAATAGTCTGTCTCTGCATAATTGATTTTGATATTGCTCTGGTCGATGACTAAGAGAAATTGAACAGTTTGTTTTTGGAATCTCGGATATATTTATTTGATCTCAAGAAATTGACGGGGTGCTTCAGTCATACAAACATCCTCAGTTTCAGTGCACAGTGCTCCAAGCTTAGGGGGGAAATATTTGAACAACTAATACTAAAGATTTCTATAGGGGTATTTTTCCCGCGTTCCAGGGCATGGTGCACCAACGTATGTGCATCGATGCTCATGCGTTCAAGTATACCCAACTTTGGAGTATTGTGTCCAAAAAGTGAGGGTTTGTGTACGACTGCGGGGCCAGTAATGGACTAATGTTACTGTTTTTCTGCTCGGTGGAATTAAAAGAAAATCGGAAACTTTAAAACCAGTGAAATTTAATTTTGTCCGTGTAAATGATGCAAAAATGGAGTAAAAACGTCGTTGTCTGGATATGTTGCAATTGTTTGTGACGGGGCTAAGAGTTTGTCCCTAATCCGTTGAAAAACAAGAACAGAAGGAAGATTGACGTACTCGAATTTAGAAAATCTGACATTTTAAAAGTTTGGTATCTATCAGATCGCCCAGTGCCGTCCTTACCCCTATGCCGGTTAGACCGGTGTTGGGGGGGGGAGACCAAGTGGGGTGTAGCCTATATTGTTGAGGAATCAGGCTACAGTTGGTAACCGTGTTGCCTTGTTCCTTACGGTCCAGTGACCAGCTATGATTGACCATAGTCAATCCACCTATGGCTCGAACAAGAATCGCGTGTGCTAATGTACTGGTGTTTTTACGTTTGGGGGCAAAACACCCGTGGATGGCCTAGGGTCCACCAAAAGCAAAAGACGTCATTGAGATCGCCTACGTAGAAGCAGAGTAAGCTGTTATTTTCCCCTTGGACTTTAATTCGGTAGTCACTATACTAAATCCTTTTCTGTTTCAGGCTTCGAATGTCGGTGTGGCGGTCTTTACTGTTCAGTCCACCGATATAGTGACAAACATGAGTGTTCGTTCAACTACCGCGAGCATGGTGCCGAGGAGATCCGAAGGAACAACCCAGTCGTCGTGGGTCAGAAGATCCAGAAAATATAAAACGTGGGGAAAATGCGAAATTCTAGTTTCAGCACGTTCAGATATATATATAGAGATATACCCCGAAAATTGTGCACTTGTGTAAAACAAAACAAAAAAATACCGTATGTAGACCAGCTCGTGTTTTAAGAGGTGGTGTGACTAACAGGCGAGCTAAATATAGGGTATGCCGTTTGTAAGGGAGGCCCATATATATTTTTTTTTCGTTTTTTGCTGTTTTCGGTGCTGAGATGTTGCGTGCTAATTGGACGTGTATGTGAATGGGTGGACATAAGTGCAAACAGTTTTAAAGTGGGACATCAGTCTGGGATTCAGTATTTTGCTATCTCTGCTCAGTAAAATCTTTAGTGACAGTGAAGCTTCGATATCTTGTCGAGACAGCATGGCAGAGATCCATCCACAAAGTTGACTTCGTTACGAAAGGGGGGGGGGGCCGACTGGATTTAAATTTGGATTATCACTTTGGGCTGAAATATCAGGTCTAGATCCAGGGCGAAAGTGGTCAAAAGTTAATCGAGTTGATTTTAAAATGGAATTCGGTACGGCTGAAGTTTTATCCACGGTATTTCACAGCACCTAAAGGGCAGTCTGGCGTAACATGCCATTTTAAAATAAACCTTCCTTGAACCAGATTTGTACAGAAATTATGGTAGTTTCTAGAGATCCATCCACAAAGTTGACTTCGTTACGAAAGGGGGGGGGGGGGGCGACTGGATTTAAATTTGGATTATCACTTCGGGTTGAGACATCAGATCCTAGATCCAGGGCGCAAGTGGTCAAAAGTTAATCGAGTTGATTTTAAAATGGAATTCGGTACGGCTGAAGTTTTATCCACGGTATTTCACAGCACCTAAAGGGCAGTCTGGCGTAACATGCCACTTTAAAATGAACCAGATTTGTACAGGAATTATGGTAGTTTCTAAATTGGCGTTGCTTTTGGTAAAAGGCATCCAAAGAGTATGCCCTTGTCGGTCTACGCAATCAGTCGTTTTGAGTTAGGCGTACAAGGGGTTGCAACGCCAACGAATGCGAACAACAGGGTATCCCGTTCCCAAGAAAGCAGTGTCATAAGTATCGTAATACATTTTTACGGAACGCAAAAGAGGCGAACGGGGGGGGGAGGACGATGACGTAACCTTAGACAGATTCTTCTCTTTATGCACCTTGTTTGACTGTGTAAATGGATGTGAGCGTTTTTGTAAATAGGCGTTTTTTTTCTTTCTATTTTTTGGTTGATTCGTATATGTATCTTTCTGTGAGCCGTTTTCCTGCACATAAACTAGTTCTTGGGTTCTTGGGTTACAGGGTACATTTGGCGGATCAAAATCAGTGGCTGGAGAAAAAGGCAAAAAAGAAAGAGGTGCTTTGAGAGAAAAATGACAAAGTAAAAAAAAAAGTCGGACCTCATTCTCGGCCACGCTATCCATTTCTCGGGGTTGTTATTCACTCCGCAGTTTTGGCCATCTCTTAGCCGGGGGGGGGGGGGGGGGGGGATAAACAATTTTTTTTAGAATTGGCAGAATAGGTTTTTCGTGCTGACAGAGTAATGATCCGGAATGCCGGTTTCATGGTTCTCGTGTTTAGAAAAATGTGGCAGTTGCAGTCTAAGTAACTGCTGTGGTTCGGGAATATAACTGTCGTATGGGGGGGGGGGGGGCTTGGTTGTGCTTTGACATCAGGTAGTGTGCAATTCTGAACACCCGAGGGGTTCAGTGCTGAGGTTGAAGGGTAAATGAATTAAGAAGGTGGGGTGGCTGCTTAAAGGTTTCTAGACATCCTTTATTTCGTTTTTCCGTGGTAGGACACAGTTATGGAAAGTTGGATTTTGCGGTTTGGCTTCAGCGATACTTTGTGATTTGCCTTGTATTGTGAAGACTGTTTTCGATTAGCATAATAAACGATTGTAACACCAGTACTCGCATCTCTTGTTTGAATATTAGGTGTTTAGAGACTTGATTCTTTTCCGGCCTTTATTTTGGAATTGCATGGGCTCTGACACCATGCGGCAGTCGGACGCGTGTGTCCGAAAAGCAACCCATCAGTTCAGTTTTAAAGCACAGTGGGCACTAACTATGCTCTGACTTCTATAAGATGCTCACACGGACACATTTCTGACTCCCACTAGATAGCGCTTCAAAAATAAGCCGTTTTATTGTTATCGCTTGTCATTGACTTTTTTGTGTATCGGCGGAGACGATTTCAGAGCATGGTATTGCAAGGCGCGGAAGTTCAAAAACTCTCGGCCATGTACGAAAATCAACCTTTTTGTAGAGCTGAGTGACGAGTGCGCCATGGCTGCTAAAATAAACCGTCTCTGCAGCTGGCAGATTGCTCTAGTGTTATCTGATGGAACTTTCTGTTGTTTGTAGTACCAAAGAATTTTTTTTCTTCTGGATCTAAAGTGACAACACTGCGAAAAATGTACACACATAACCGACCTACTTGTAGCTGATTCCAGAGCTTACATGGAGTTCTCAGTTAAGACCGTTAATACGAATGCTTGTCAACAATACAAATAATCCCGGAGTATGTAATAACAACGAATAGATAAGAAAGAAGAAACTCCGCTTTTATTTATCCAAGCTAGTAAATCGGAGTATGACAGTCAGCAAAAAAGACGCAACGATATATTAGAGAAAATAAGTTGTCCCGGAATGCTGATTTCTGATGCAACATAGGCGGTGGTAATGTGGTATCGTGATCGTTGATCCGCCCATTGAACTTTAAAGCCGGGCTCCTCCTTACAGATATTCGGTGCTTCAGCGCAGTTAAGCTCACCCTACCGGATTTTGACTGTTGTGATGATGATAGCTGTTGTGCGTTTCTTCAACATTTCCTAGATACGATTGTGATATTTATTTACATTAAAAGCCAAAGTGCCATAGCAAACAAACAATATAAATAATTGTAAATATTGAAAGAAACTAGCACACTATTACACCACACTTAACATCACTCCAAGCGTGCGGTGGTGACACGGTCCGAAATCCGAACGGGCAAGCGGAATCGCACGCGATTGGCTGTGAGGGGTGCTTTAAGGAGACCGACCCTATGACGAAAGCTTTAAGGAGATCCCTATGAAGAATGTTTTAACTGGACATCTATGATGAGTGCTTTGAGGATTTTTTTTTTTATGAAGTGGTAGTTGTTCACCGATTTGAAACCCGTAGCTGGCAGAGAGTCAGGTCTGGGGCAGTTCATCCGGGAAGCCTTTGAGATAATAAAATACAAAATAAGGGACCTAGCTCTAAACAGAGATACTGGAGAGTTCCGCATAAACCCAGTGTACGACAGATTTCTTGAAAAGGATGCCGCATTTTTACGACCCCCTCAAACCCTACTTCATGTTCCCGTTATCCTACCAATTACTTCAAATATCCCTTCCACTAATACGCGACCGACTAGACACTCAGCCAATGTTGCGAACATACGAATTCGCGAGGCGCTGAATAAATAACAAATCCGTAAAAGAGCATACAGAGCAAAGAGGCTATTTTGCGAGTCGCGCATGGATCTTGTTAGCAGTGGCCAGTTCTGTGGAAGCCGGAAGGTTTTATTCAAAGTGGTCAAACATATTATAGATTTTTGGAGTGGGCCGTTTTCTGGGAAAGCTTCTGCGCTTTCCCAGACGGATGGTAAATCGTAAATATACACAGAATTCAGAATTGTAAATAATCACAGATTTGTACATATACACTTTGAACACGCACATTTTATCTTTCGTTATTTTATTTTTATCTGCATGCCGTTCAGTCCGCATCGTTCTTCTGGTTTTTAGTTACGTGTCGTCTTATTGTCTGTTGGTTCGGCATCGTTTTCCTGTTGTGATTGTGGTGGATTTTATGATTTAGTTTTATTTTTTTTCGCTGAGGACGGTTTGCCAGAAGTGCAACCGAAATATCCGAAATTTTATTTATCCCTCGCACATCATCTTGGAGGGGTAACTATATAGCTGATCAAGAAAAAAAACCGAAAATATCGTTTTTCTATTTTGTTTGAAGTCTAGTAATAGAAACGGACTAAAAAAAATCGGGTGAATTACCGTATTTGGTAACGAATCAGAACCAAATGAATCTCACCGAAATTAATTATGAAATGAACTGACTGAATGCGACCGAATTACCGAATTCGGTAGAGACTGGGACCAAATAAACAGGTTAAATCACCGATTTTACGCAGGGACGGACCGAATCCGGCGAAATCAATGCGGACTGAACAACAAAAATGCCTTATTACAAGGATGCATGTAATAAATTCATTCATTCATTCAAATGCTGGATGAATTGTAGTATTCGGTCACAATCAGAACCAATTGAATCTGTTTAATGGCCGAAATATGAAATAGACTGACCGAATTACCGAATTCGGTAAAGAATGAGACCAAATTAACAGGTTAAATCACAGAATTTACACAAGGACGGACTATAATACATATGTACATAATACATAATACATATCATGGGCCGAGAGACGGGGTAAGTGGGCCGAGAGACGGCGTAAGATGGCAAGAATATATGAATCCCCATATATAAATTTGTATTCCTTTTCTAGGTTTTAGCTATTCGGATTAAACTTTGATTGATTGATTGAAATCGATGCGGACTGAGCAAAAGCTGGAAGAACTATCGAATTTGGTCATGAATCAGAACCAAATGAATCTGATTGATGACCGAATTATGAAATGGACCGACCGAATGCGATAGAACAGATGCGGACTTGAGAAAAGTCTGGCGAATGACCGAATTTGCTAACGAATGAGACCAAATAAGGTTAAATCACCGAATTTACGAAGGGACAGACCGAATGAGGTGAAATCGATGCGGAGTGAAGAAAAGTTGGATGAATTAGCGAATTCGATAAAGAAAGGGGAACCAATAAACACGTTAAATCACCCAATTTCGAAATGCGTAGACACACGATTTTAGAAAAAGAACATCACGGCTTCGCCACGATGCCCGTTTTGACCGAATTTTTGCCTTGGGCGAAAATTTGACCAAATGCCCAAAACGTCCAGCGGGGGGGGGGGCACTGCGCCCCCCCCTCAGGAGGCCCGTGCCCCTAGGTACCACTTGAGAGAGAGAGATTTTATTCTCAAAATGTAGCTGTCACAGCATTTTCACCGAATTTGGCTTTTATGCCAAACTTAACTGGCTATTAGGTAGATGGAACGTTAACTTATGCAAGAGACTTGTACCGTGACAAATAAAAAGAAGTAAATTTTTGAACTGAATTTAGATGTCCAGGACTCTAATGTCAGAGCCTCGTAGACAAACTATATTTGATGGGAAAGACACCTGAGATTGAAACAAATATAGTAATGAACTGAAAGACAAAAAGTGCTTCTCAGCCTTCCGGCATCTAGCGGAAAGGAATCAAACTTATAAGTGGGGATGGAGGTTGTCAAGGTATTCTGGCCTTCTGAATAACTAAGAACAACTCATTAGGGTTCCTTGCTTTTCATCATTTACCGCGATGTAGTTGAAGCTACGAGCTCATTTGCCACTTGTTACGAGTAGATGGTACAAGAAAGTAGGTTAAAACGTCACAAAATACCCTCTTCAACCCCCCTAGGATCGGACCTAGAAATAGGGTATCTAGTTTGACGCGAGTCTGAGCATTTCCGGCATCGTCTCAGATCATCTAGGGCAAATGTTTCATCACACTAGTTTGATCCCTACGATTGCCATACTATTTCCAGTACCGGCCCCCTCAAATTCCCCACGGCCGAATCTGGTTCAACACATAAACAGATTATCTTCAAGTCATTTCGCTCGTTTTGACCCCTATGTGAGCCACACAATATCCCCCTCCAACTCCTCCCACTGTGGCTGAGTACGACTAGTACACATAAACCTTCGCAATCTGACATCTTCTCTTCTCGTCCTTGAAATTTGAATCCCCCCCCACTCCCCACATGGTGCCCGAATCCGGTTCAGAATTCCCCCCACTCCCCACATGGTGCCCGAATCCGGTTCATTTACGTCTGTGATGTACCTAGGACTTGTGCTTACTCTTTCCATCAAGTCTCATCCCGATCCCTCCACTCTAAGCGTTTCCCAAGATTTCCGGTTCCCCCTTCAACTCCCCCCGAAGTCATCGGATCCGGTCAAGATTTCACGACGTCGTCTGAGACACGAGGTCTTTCCAAATAGTAAGTTTCATTAAGATCCAGCCACCCGTTCAAGAGTTATAAATACCACAAGATTCAGGATCCCCCCTCCTTCCACTCTCCCCACGATGCTCGGATCGGGGAAGGGACTATTTCCAACTTAATCTTGTCGGGTCTCTGATATGCCTGTCAAGTTTCGTCGTCCAAGCTTCTATGGAAGTGCCCGAACTAGCAAAACCCGGAATGACGGACGGACAGAAATTGCGATCGATATACGGCACTTGGCCGAAGGCAAGTGCCATAAAAACAGATACTGACAAGCCAGCGTCTATAGTTCCCGTATCTGGGAATCGGTGCTTCACACGCTATGCTTCGCGGTTTGTCGGCGATTCGATGTGTCGGAGTTAATATTCCCCGACAGATCGGGATTCGACTTGCCCAGGGCTAACCTTCCCCGCGAAGTCGGGGAATCAATGTGGCCTGGGCTAACATTCACTGAGGACTGGAATCGAAGTGTCAGAGGCTGATGTTTCCCTACATGCAAAAGTACTGATTTTGCTGAGTTGAGGTCGGGGAATCCAAGTGCTAGGGGCTAATGTTCCCCGATAAGCAATAATGTTTTAAAGTTGGTTTTCGTTTTCCGAGTAGCATCTTTTTGCCCGTTCATTTTCTTACTTGTTGGGCTACTGCTCCTCCACTACTCAGTGGCGTTAATCCTTCTAACATTTGAAATTACCATTGGACTTTCCTCTAAATAAAATTAATTAATTTCTACATTTCAGACATTATTTACAGTATTCCCTGTATTTACTTAATAGCTCATGTGACGATAGCTCACATGTGCGACGAGAGACAGCTCATGTGTCCCATCGTTGGTACAGTTTCAGACGATCTGACTTTATCGCGCAAGGGTCGGCATTCTTATGTTCAGTGTGTTCAAGGAGGAGATACCCAAAAAATTTGTCTGACCTATTTGGTTCATTGTGCGCGTTTCTAACTATATATGTTGTGTTACTTGCCGTAAAGAAAAAACGCTAACAACGGTTTAAGTGTTGGAAAACACTTTTACACTAGTTACATTCAACCCTTCCAACTATTTTGTGTTACCTGTCGTAAAAACGCTAAAAACGGGTTTGGCTGTTGTAAAACATTTTTAAACAAGTTACAATCAAACAAAACAATTTTAAGTAAAAAAAAAAAAGGTTTGTATTTCAACAGTCCTGAGTAGTTTTAGACGATACAAAATTATAGCTAAGTTTAAAATAATAAAACAAAAACTGAAAAGTTAACAAAGGTATAAAACCTTTAATTGATTACGCTCAACCTTATATTAAGATTTATCACACCTCAGACAGCATTTTGTTAGACATAATTAATAATGTCAATAATGGCTTTTGAGGTCTGGGAATCGAACTGTCCAGAGCTAATGTTCCTTCATAGCCAAATAGGCAATGTTGAGATCTGAGAATACGCCCCTCATAAAATCCTCTCAGATTAGTTCTTTTTTGGCCGCTAGGTGCGCTATCGTAAAAAAAAACAATGACCGTTACTTCTTCGTGTACGTTTATCCAGGTTTGTTTTGCTATTTTCAATTCCTCTTAGGTCTAACCATGTTTAAAACTGTTTAAAATGCCTCTTCCCCTCTTTTTGCTTTAACCAAGTTTGTCTGTCAAGCGTCATCAAGTTTGTCATTTCTGGCTTCCGACTTCATGCTCAGTGCTGAGTGACTTTTCCACGGGGCTAATGCGCGTCTCGAAGCCTAATCACTTATTCACCCGTCAGTTAACTTATCCCCGGATCTCACGTGTGATTGTTATTGTTCCTCTAGCGCGTCTGGCGTCAATTCGTCGTCGGATTTTCAATTCGTCGTCGGATTTTCAATTCGTCGTCGGACGTATCGAAGTGTCAGAGGCTAATGTTCGATGAGCAATGATGGTTTTTGAGGTCGGGGAATCGAAGCGTCCAGTGCTAATGAGCACTGGACCAGCCCTAATTGTTTCGGATCATTTGAAATAGGCTATTTCAACGCATCTGACACTGCAACGAAACGCAGTTTTGCGCTGCTTGTCGCACAGTAGGCTTTGTGTGGTATGTCGCGGAACGCAGAATAAATATTCCTTCAGCCAACCTGACTGCGAATCAAAGTTGATAGTGACAAACACATACGTCAGCTGAATTTTATTAGAGCGATATTTCGGACCTTCTTGGCAAGGATCCTCTCCAGGGGACGTGGAAAAAAAATGTATCACCAAAATCAGATGTAGCCTACTAAGCTAGAATCTTTAATTTTGGGATCCCAAAACGTAAGTGGAGGGATACCTATGACAACGCAAAAGTCGTCCGTCTGTCAGCACGATAACTCTTGAAGGGAATGAGATATTTTGATTAAACTTGGTGTGAGGATTCTTTGGGTCAAGAGTAAGGTCGAGTGGGCTCTGTAGCCTTACATTTGGGGTGGGGGAATGGGGTTCAAATTAAGGGGCAAACAAAATATTTATAACAGCTAATGTGATAGTCGGTTATCGGGTGAGAAGACATTCTAAACACGATGATGAAAACCATTTTCTCGCCGGACAAGTAGATCGACCGGAATCCGACGAAAACCGGATAGTTGTTAGAAGCAAAAGTTTTATTTGAATTTCATTAGTTGTTCGATTTAGGAATAAGAAAGAAGACATGCTGGACACTGAAAATCGTTTTCTACCCGGACAACTATAGTACGCCCCGAATCCGGACAAAACTGGACAATCTGTTAAAAGCAAAAGTTTTATTTTAAGTTGATTAGATGACAGATACGAGAAGAGAGGCTGAATCCGTATATGACAATCAATTTTTACCTAGACATATAGTTCGTCCGGAATCAGGCTGAAACCGGAAAATTTCTTATAAGTTAAAGTTTATTTGAAGTTGTTGATTCGATGTTCTTTCTAGGGATAAGGAGATACGCTTAATTCGTCTCTAAACTTTCTTTTTTTGCTTGACAAGTAGTTCGCTCGGAATTCGGCCGAAACAGGAAATTTGGCAGAAGTAATGCAGAAAGTTTCGATCGGTACCGTCAAAATAGATATGGCTTAAACAGAGACTTCTGAACTTGGTCGTCTCAGATGATTAGCTGTTTGCTAAATTAATCTGTTTCTGAATTTCAAGAGTAAAAATGTTCAAGGATTCTGGCTAGGACAAGACTCAATCGTCTGGATCAAATATAAATTTTGGGACCCGATCGAAACCATTTGTCTTGTTTCACAAGTTCACTTCCCAGCTTGACCCTGAAGAGGACCCTTACCAAAAAGGGCCAAAAAATCGCTGTAATGAAAATCAGCTGACGCATCCGTTTGTCACTATCAACGATTTAAAACGCAAAATCTTGCGCGGAGTCGTACCAGTATGAACTAGGAATAAAATAACCGTACGAGTAAAATAACCATCACTGACTCCTGCAACGTTGTAGCGCTTCGGGGATTTTCGCAAATATTCGTATACCTTCCTTTTACGAAATAAAACGTAAAGCCGTTTTGTTGCTACAAAGCCACCCTTTGAGGTCTGATCCGAATTCTTTCCACTCCAATTTTCCAACTTTTACTTCCGTTGTAGAAACGGAGTGATGAACTTGAGGTACGTTGCTGTCTGATATGTAGTAGTTATATGTGTGTATTTCCCTATCTATATGGCTGAAGTAAAAAATAAAATTAATAACTGACCTGTCTAAAGATGTGTTTCACAACACGAGAACAGGTACTAAGGGTTCGACCCTTTTCTAAAAAGCAAAACCGAATGGAACGACGTCAACATTTTAAATATTTATTTTCCTTGAGAAGCAAAACAAAATGAAGTATAAAACGGGCAGTGGTGCTGGAAGTCCCCCCTCTCAATATCTCCCATATTTTCTCGCATTAAACAAACAAGGTTGCACGTATAAGCATGTTTGAAAAAAACAATAAAGCGATTAAGCACTGGAGGAGTAAGGAGATTCTGTCACTCGACACTGAGGATTGACTCGCAATTCTTTATCCTGATATTTGGCCAGTGGCGAATTCTCTGATTGTGTATTTGCGCTCGACGTACAAGCGTACCGTATTTTCCGAATCCGTGCCATGTTTTTGCTGGATTTAGAATTTTCCATCGCAAAAACGAGCGTAAAACATGGCACAGGTTTGGAAAACGCACGGGGCACGCAGACTCTGAATACACCATATTTTACCATCTGCACTGTCATCATGAACATCTTAGAACCTCTTGAGGTAAAAATTGCTTTTTCTGGCTCTAGCGTGAGCCCAGAATTTTATTAATGACTTATACGGCCGATCCAGACTCACTCGGGTCAGCACCGTTACGTGTACGAATAGCAATTTTCTCTGCAGATTATTCAAGTTCCGTTCCCACAGAGCTCGATGAAAGTTCGAAACGAATATTCAGGTCAGTCGCAGGGTACGGTATCAGAATATATTCGACCCAGGTGTATTGCAGAGAAGGGAGACGGAGCTTCTTGTAGATTATTTGTTCCTGCTAAACCCTACCTTACATGTCACTCCTGCCCCAGTCGTAACACCTGCATACCCACCCTCACACTAAGACAAATAAAGACAGAACAGACATGAATGGAATCATGCTGACGACAATTTTTTCCCATTTTTGGTATACCTGGGGTGGAGCCCTGCCTGTCCAGACCGCAGAGTTTTTCGTTCGTCTTTTCTTCTTATTGCCGTCACTTTTATCACTATGGGGGAAGATATGAAGTGTCGGACTCCATGTACAGCATGCCTTAACTTGGCCTAAATAAAGAATCTCAGCAAAGGGAGTAGGTGATACATGTCTGGTGTGACAAGAGCTAAACAATTTCATAAATTAAAGCGTCTGAGAAAGTTCAGATAAGGCACTTCATAACAGCTTAAAAAGCTTTTGGCACTAAGATTTTTCACAAGTCACAATTCACAGCGTGTCAACAGTGCAAGACACTATTTCAGAGCAATGAGATTATATTTCAGAGGCCGCATCATCATACTCATAGTTATAAAAAGTGTCTGGGACTGACTGGGGGGGTTCACTTGGAGGACCGCTACTGTTGCGTCGAATCTGCTGCACATCGGGCGAACTGAGAGGAACGTAGTTTTGGTTCACTTTTTGGCGCAGGTTTATCTGTTTCCGACAGACGGCGCAACGACTGATTCGCTGCAGGAGATTGCCAGCCTTTAGAGTCTCTTGCCGGGGTTTCCTACAAAGAAAAAAGGGATTATTCTAGTGCAGTAGACGACAGCTTCTTTGAACCTTGGACTATCATGGTTTGATTTTAGGCCTTTAAAACAGTCAAATGGATAGGCTAAATTAAGAACTCAATATTTGCTCAGAGGCAAATGTTTCACCTTTCTTTTGACACTCTGCACATCTTAGACCGGGTGTGAGTGTAAGCAACCTGTCATTTAAGCAGGGATTAGAACAAAAAAATCGAGTAGCCTATAGGGAGGATGGGCAGTTCCAAGGACGTGGACAGAAGTTTTTGGGGAAATAAGGGACTAAGGAGGTTTCTGAAGATAGATATGGAACATCGAGATATTTTTTTCTATTTATTTCGGCTTTCTTCGGAATTATCCATCATATCATACCATAGACTGCGTTTTTGTGTGCTAAATGTTTTTTAGCCAACACGTCCATTGTGGAAGATCCACTGGATTTCTAGAGCCGATTCCACCCTCCTTACAGTATAGTAACAATAATTACCTTTTGAACCTTTTGAAACATTACTAGCCTGACCGCTCCAGCCTTCTCGAAATAGTAGCTATGAATAACTATTTGCGGAGCGTGGTAACTACGATCTCTGTGGCGCACTTAAAGCGTGTCGCGATGTTTTGGTCCAAAGTCGAAAAATGTGTTCCAGCCTTGACACACGAAGCCTGAAGCAGTGGCACCGTTCCTTAGTACTACGGTAAGTACGGTGAAACACGACCTCAGGCATTTTGTACTCGGAGATTCGTTTGTGCTTTGTTACTTACCTGAACATATCCCGATCTTCGATTGTTGTCATCCAATAGGCATACGCTGTTTGGTAATAGTTGCACGTGCCGTGGCCGTGACACTCAATGAATGGGATTGGCCTGAAGTCTTCGAGGCAGGATCCTGGGGAAACGAGGGACTGCCCAGATCCCTGTGCACCAGCGTCAGTGTGCTGAAAATAAATCCGTACATTATCGCGAATTCTTCAAATTCATCTCTTCTCGCAGATACATTTTGCCTTACCTTTCACAACACGTCTTCGAACACGCCACAGATATATATATATATATATATCATTTATTCACCAAAATAGCAAAGATAGCTAGCAAAGGTAAGTCAACACAGCACTTTCAACTGGATATAAAATGGCCAATGACAAATGACAAATACTACCAGATAAACCCGCCTAAGAACTATTAAAAGAACGAACAAAGTACGGCATAAACTTGTTAACATATCTTTCAGTTGCATCCGCTGGATAATTTGTTAATTTAGCTTTGTTTGAGTGGGTTTGAGTACGCGTGTTGGGCCTGTTTTTATTTTGTTCAACATACTCAGGCAACATTGATCTGTGAAGTTCAGAATTTAGACATTTGTGGCTAAAACTTATTGTTAAATGGTGCCTACGTTGCTCAAGGGAAGGGAGATCCAGACAAATCTAGCAATTTAGAAATAGTTATTTTTAAATAGGCAAATTTCAGCAAAACTTGTATGTGACAAATATTAAAAGGGTGGTCTGGGACAGCCTAGCCTATGCCTAACGCTGGATACCCTATGCTAAACGCTGGATCGCTGTTAGTACCCTACCCCCTGACCTACCCCACTATAGATGAGTTCTGATTGGTAGATTTCTGATCTTCACTCAAATCCTTAATATTTGATGGGGTAAAAGTACCCAGCATTTGGCATAGTGTATCCAGCGTTAGGCATAGGCATTTCCTTTTTCTTTCCTTTGTTGTTTTTAACAAACCCCGTATGTGCATTCTCTGTGCCATTTTTGAACGGATTAATAATATTATTGATTGATTGATTGACTGATAGGGTAGCGTTAGGCCAAACGCTGGATATACCCACTACACTAAGCGTTTGGCATAGGCTTCACCAAAATCAGAGGTCTGTAGTAGACTGGTCTGGGCCCTGGGATTCCTCTAACTTATATCACTTAGCCGAGTACCCTCTCGGTGTCATTTACAACTTTTGGAAATGTATTTATCTTTCAGCCGGCCAAGCCTGGAGTACTGCTGCCCTGTGTGGCATTACGCGTTGATGGCTAGGCAGTCAAAGAGATGGCGCTGATCGGATAAGTCAGCTCAGATTCGCTCCAGGAGTATTTCGGCGGTGTTGACTAAATTATCTCTGAATTCCATACAGTCGTGACGTAATATGATTGAGGACCCAACATAGGTTTGATTGTCCCTAGGTCGTTTTATAAATCTAAACGCGGCAGGGGCCTCGCTGCCGCTCGGCTCTACATATATGATAATATAATTATAATAATGTAATTGCAATAATAAGGCTTCCGCCTCTATAAATGGACACTTTACACACTAAATTGAATTTCAGTCCGGTGGTAGTCGACACCTGCTTTGGATTGGTTGATATTTTCGGCGTTTACAACACTTTCTGGGAGATTATTATATATAATAATCATAGGGTATATAAATTGTAATATATATATATATTAAAATATATATTCACCGATACGAGTAAACTACAATCTTTCGTTTTCTGAGGTAAAATAGGCCGAATGTGTCACAATTGTATGGTATTGCGATACAAGTTATTTCAGACCATTTCGGCCACTCTTGAAATACCATTCCAGTATTATTTCTTCTTCAACTTCCCAGTTGGTCCCGCAACCGGTACTTGATTCAGAAGTCGATTGAGAACTCGGTACTTGATTCACTCGGTACTCGATTCAGGTACTTGATTCAGAACTCGGTCGCAGACCCTATACTAAGTGTTGATAATCTGGTTGCGAACCTTAATAATAAGGATGCTGAACACCCCTGGATGGGTATTCTTTTTTGATAAGATCTGTTTGATTTTGTATCTAGGTTAATGCTGTTTAGTTTTTTTAGTCGTTGTTTTTTTCTTTTTTCACATGCTCCATCCTTTTCCTCCCTTGTTCTGTTGATGGGCAACAAAATATTTCATTCCTTCATTCATAATATCGGCGAGAGCAAAAGCATCCATGAAAGAAGAATCGAAAATTGACGAACTGGTGTTGGAGTTTCTTAGTGAAAAGGAAAATCACGGAACAGCTGAAGGATTGAGTCCTGCTCTCATCTTACCTTCCCGATGAAAATTTTCGAGAATTAGTTGCATGGAGTTGTAAGAAAAACTAGCATGCAGTAGGAACTGTTGCCAGTTGCCACTGCATCAGAGCGAAATAAGCGCCAAGACCTGTTTTCCATGCTTTGCAAACGGGCCATACTCGTAGTGCCGCCCCCTAGGCCTGCAGCATGCAAGACAAACTTGGGGATTTAAAAATTTCGAGTAAGGTGCTGTCTGCACACAGCATAGAAACAATGGAAGGTGTATCATTTTTATGCAATGTTCAGGATATGAAGTTATAGGAGCCAGTTGTGGTGAACGACTGAATGAGTTTTCGTAGGGACGTTCTGTATCGCTAGTGGTGCTAGTATCACTTCTATTAGAGGGTGTGTCAATTCTGCCAAGTCTTGGTGCTACTCCCTAGTGTTATTTTCCTCTATACTGCATGTGTACTGCTAGCAAACTGGATGCTAGTACGGCAAGATGGGATGCTATCAGGTATTACTACTTTTAACCCAGTCGGAAGCGTGTTAAATCAAATTACTCCATACTACTACATATATTGATACATGCAGAGGCGTTACTAGCCAAAATGTTTTGGGGGGGGGGGGGGGCAAGGCATTTACCGACTGGCTGGTCATTTTTACCGACTGTTTTGGCAGAAAAAAAACACATTTTCAAGAAAAATGACGGTTTAAAAAAATCGCTGCTTCAGAAAAACCGGCTGTTTTGACAAAAAATCAACTAATTTTCAGAAAAAAAAGACTTTTTTCATGAAAAAATCAACTGTTTTGACAAAGCGCCAATTCGGTTATTTTTTTTACCGACTGGCCGACAACGTTGTGGGGGGGGGGGGGAACGGACCAGTCTGAGGCACATTAAACGATAGTATTTTTTGCTATTACATAGTATTACATGCAACGTTTTCGTACTACTACCATACCACCACGCAGGCTACAAATTTTTCATCGGGCCCCCAGACGTGGCGCCCCTGGATACATACAACTACAAAGTCGAACAAATTTTCATCAGGTTACTTACCATTAGATAACTAAAACCTATGTACATCTCGTCCCAGCCCAGTGGGCAGTTCGGGACCGAATGACTTTGGGAATGGACAGCAATGACCCTAGTTGGAACCTCGCAAACAGAACACCTCGAGATATGCTTTGTCACTTCTCGGTTTACAAACGGTGCCATGTTCATGGGCATCGGCTCGCCCGAACTTAACCAGTAGCTATAGTCGTTCCGACTTGCGTAGTTGCAGACGTTGTTCAAGTCGCAGAAGAGGAATGGCATGGTGTTGAATCGCTGCATGCAACTGCCCGGGGTACCTGAACATAAATTCGGTCGATTATTCACCTTTCTGTACGAATATGGTGTGTTTTGTATATAGTGTAATAAAGAAATGAACCCGCTCACATTTTTCATAATTTGTGTAACTTTATTATCGTTCCGTCGTCCACCATTACCGCGGTCTAAATTCGTTTTTGAAGTTATCGTGGTATCTGATAACACGGTCAAAAGGTGTTTTTGCAGTTATGGTGGTATCTATCCAGTTATTCTGGTGTCTAATATTCAGATACCACGGCCCGACCGTGGTATCTGAAAAAGTCATCTAACTTTCATCAATTTTTGCCAAATTGGTGGGAAAGAAGTTTGGCACTTAGTGAAGTGACTGAATATCAAGTTTTTGGGATCCAAAACGTAAGTGGAGGATACCTATGACATCGCAAAAATGTCCGTCTGTCTGTGAGCACGACTCGAAGGAAATGAGATATTTTGATGAAACTTGGTGTGAGGATTCATTGGATCAAGGGTAAGGTCAAGTGCGTAGATGGGCTATGTAGCTCTGCATTTAGGGGTGGGGGAGGGGGTTCAAATTAAGGGACAAACAAAATATTTGTAAACAGCTAATGTGATAGTCGATTATGGGGTAAGAAGACATGCTGAGCACGATGGTGAAGACAGTTTTTTCGCCGGACAAGTAGCTCGTCGCAAAAACCGCAAAAATGGTTAAAAATAAAAGATTTATTTGAAGTTGATTAAGTGGTCGATTAAGAGGTAAGAAAACGTTCTGAAAACGGTGGTAAAAAAACATTTTCTCTCCGAACAAGTAGTTCGCCCGGAATCCGGTAAAAACCGGAGAGTTGGTTAAAAGTAAAAGTTTCATTTGAAGTTAATTAAATGTTCGATTGAGGGGTAAAAAAACATGCTGAACACGATGGTGAAAACCGTTTTCTCGCCGGACAACTAGTTCGCCCGGAATCCAGCCAAAACCGGAAAATTTGTTAAAAGCAAAAGTTCGATTAGATGACAGATAAAAGGGTAAGAAGAGAGGCTGAGTCTGTATATAAAAATCATTTTTTACCCGGACATATAATTAGTCCGGAATCAGGTTGTAACCGGAATTTTTTTTAAGTCAAACTTTTATTCAAAGTTGATTAGATGTTCTAAGGGGATACGCTGGATTTGTTTCTGAATTATCTTTTTTTGCTGGACTTTCGGGCGAAACCGGAAACTTGGCAGAAGTAAAGCAGGAAGTCTTGGTCAGCATCGTCAAATAGATATGGCCTATAGAGGTATATCTGAACTTGGTTTTCTCTGATCATTAGCCTGGCAAAGACTGGATCTGGCGAAGACAAGACCCGATTGTCTGAATCAAATATTAGATTGTTGGGATCCAATCGACACCTTTGGTCTTGTTCTTTTGGGAAGACTTCGAAAAGCGCAATTTCGGCAACTGTCGTTTTTGCACGAGCAACCGTACACCAGATACCACTGTAACTGCAAAATCGAATAACTGCAGATCCAGTTACCGTGGTAACAGATACCAAAATATCTGCAAAAACAAAACTTATGATTCGTTTGTATTTGAAACTGCAAAACGAATCGGTCAGCTACATTTTATTAGAGCTGTATTTCGGCCCTTCTTGGCAAAGGTTCTCTTCAGGCTCAAGGCAATGCACCATTTTCCAACTTCAGAGGCTTGAGTCTGAAGAGGACCCTTGCCAATAAGGACCGAAATACAGCTCTAATAAAATACAGCTGACCTATCCGTTTTGTCCGGCTGAAGGAATATTTATCCTACGTTTGAACCATGGAATTCAAACAGGCTAATGAGTGAATGAAGAGATAGTAGTAGAGAATCTTAACGTTGGCGTAAATGCGTGGAATTTCCTTTCCGGAGATGATCGGAACCATTTCGTTTCAAAAATAAGTTACAAAATTATTTATTGGGGAGGCCCTTAACTGTTTTTTGGTGGGGTGTGTGGAGCAGATGGTTAGTAATATTTGAAGTATTTTATATTGGATAGTGGAAAACGGATACGTCAGCTTAATTTTATTGGAGCTATATTTCGGCCATTCTTGGCAAGGGTCCTCTTCAGGCTCAAAACCGCTCAAGTTGGAAAAACAAACTTGTGGGAAAATCATAGGTAAGACAGGTCCTTTAAGGACCTCGCGGTGTCAGATACTGGTATCACAACGCAAAGTACTACCATGACGCGGCTTTCAATGGCCTGTGTTGAGTTTGGCGTAGGCTGAAACGTAAATGGAAACATGCCAAGCACTTCTTCGTCACTTTCTCTTGTCTTCCAACACGATGTCATTTTCCTCACTAGAACACTGACAATCTGCCATTTTTTTTTATTTCTTTTTCCACATGCTTCCTTCTCCGTTGTCAACTCCAATACTTAGCTGACCATGAACGATATTATAGGCGTATTCTCGCCG
Organism: Branchinecta lynchi; assembly: GCA_023053575.1. Classification (NCBI taxonomy): domain Eukaryota; kingdom Metazoa; phylum Arthropoda; class Branchiopoda; order Anostraca; family Branchinectidae; genus Branchinecta; species Branchinecta lynchi. Next base: position 930,367 of record JAKZAP010000018.1, on the reverse strand, counting down.
TTCGCCGAGGACTCCTCGGGGAATCAAGGGGAACGTCGAGATCAGAGGGAGCTATACCATGCGGACTCGGCATACGGAAAACAGCGAGAACACGCAGAATGCTTAAAAAATAGATTTTGTTCGAAAGAAAAAATATGCAGTTGATGAACTTAGTCTTGAATCTTGCTCAACTTAATTTTGTTTTTGTTTATTTTGACTGTTTTTAATTAATTTTACATTGCACAACATAAGCAAAAATTTATTCCCCTCCGAATCTGAAATGGAGTCCTTTTCGATGATGGTGATGATAATCGGAGCATTCCCCGTACGTGGGACCCGCGACGGGAGTGAATCCCTGGGACAAACAAAAACGCACGGACTCCTCAAATGGAGTCCTCGGGGAACGGCGAGAATACGCCTAATGTTTGTATTATGTATTAAGCTTAGACATCTTACCGAGGTCCTGCCCATGTCCTGATCCATCCCCAATGAAGTTCAGAAGCGAATAGCCATCCCACATCTTATTCGTTCCGACCGGACAGTCAGGGATATCCGTTGTTTGCGAATGACGGGCGAAAAAGAACCCTCTATTGCCTGCTTGAGGGGGTGGTTTTGCATCATCTCCAACTGGCCCCTTTCGCCCTTTGAACCCGGGGAAACCAGCAGGTCCATCAAAGCCTGCTTCACCCCTCTGGCCTCTAGCACCAAAGATCCCGGGTAGGCCTGAAAGGCCAGCCATACCCGGTTCACCAAAGTCACCGGGTAAGCCTGGCATACCAGGTTCGCCCATGATTCCCGAAGGGCCACGTATGCCTGAAAAAAAAGAATGAAACACTAATTCAAGGTCGATGAACTGGCCCGACAGCTGAAACTTGGTGGACTGCCGAGTTGCTCCCCCCCCCCACGCCCGACTTTGTACGCACATGCAGCTGTGTTCCCTAATAAAGAAGACTGGCTGTATGAGTTCCTGGCTTAACGAGGATCGACCTGCAAATATCCAACGCGGATTGAGTTGGCTTGTCTTTCGGAAGGCATACAGAACAATCTCCAAGAAGGAAGTGTGGTTGATAGTAGTCCTTCTTATTCAAACACAACATAATTGACAGTTCTAACAGTTCTCTAAACTTCCCTTGCCAATTCGCGGTTCTAAAACTGAGCGATTAAGTACGACCGAAAACGCTACTCGCAGTCGACGACTGACACTGTTCGGCTAAGCTAGCGTTTCGGATTCTGATGTTATAGTTATTGTTATTTTACTATCGACTAATTTACTGCAATGGCTTGCCAAGGTTTTCCTTTCTTTCGCTTTTTTTTTTTTTTTTTTTTAAACAATTCCTGAGTTTTCGCTGTCATGTTTTTGTGATAAGTTTTACGCGCCAACTGGAGTTGCATTTCCAGTCGTATTTTAGTAAGCCGACGCTTCTTGAAGTACTTTTAGGCCACGTTTTAGTCTTTCTCTGCCGCTTCGTCTAACCTGCACGGGCTGAAGAGAGCGAACTGCATATGCTATAAAATATTCTTACCAGGGAACCCAACCGTTCCTCTGTCTCCTGGAAGACCGTTAGCGCCATCTGGTACTCGATCGGCAGGTTCGCCCTTGAAACCCTAGATGGATAAAGACATACTAATTATCAAAGTTCAAACTAATCATTCTAATTTAATCAATGGAAATTCTGACAATTTTGAAGTGACTGATTAAGTAAGATTCAGCATTAACCGTCAACACCAGGGGCACGCGTACAAGCTTGCAAAATCAAGATTCCACAAGGACGTTATTAAGTGGGGTTTTGACAACAGAATTGTTAATCATTGGAACAACCTTACCGGAGTTGCGGCTAATGCTGAATCGATCAATAGTTTCAAGTGCATTGTTGAAGGGATATTTAACTCTGATCAGTTCGACTACTCAAATCTTAGAGTTATTTAGAGGCGACAGCCTTTTCTCTTGCTTTGTATTAGTATTAAAACAAGTGTTAGCGAAAAATAACGGCCTACTAATTGTTTAGTCGCAAGTGTCGGTAGGCTGAAAAAAGAACAAGAAGTCGAGGAGTAGCCACTCCCTGGACGCGCCCAGTTCTAACGAGTATTGCTTTATAGTTTTCTGCCCGGATTTGCGGCACCATCATCACTTCCATATATAAAAGTTGAAATTTTGTCAACTTGATTATGAAAGTGCAGGAAACCCGGCCGGGAAATCCTCATCGTGTGTTCGCACTTTTCAGTGCCGCAAACCACAACAATAGTCAGACAGAACCGGGAAAAAGTTATCTGCCGAATGCAAATTCATCTAAGCTCATGTCACAGGAATCAACAGAAAGTACGGGGTTGAACATTATACAAGTGACTTGTACTGTGACAAATAAACCACAAGCAAATTTTGAACTGAATATGGAACTCTAGTAGTCCTTTGTCTGAGCCTCGTAAACAAACCAGGGCCGACATAGCGGGATCTCGTGGTAACCTGTTCAACCTGTCATTTTAATTCGTGTTTGATGCTGATGGGTTGTATTTTAAAATCCTGAACTGTACAAATATAACTTTGGTCGAAATTGCAAATAGTCTAATAAATCTCATCTTGGTTGCTCCATTTAACTGTGATAGCATATCCAGCACTATTTTTTTTTGAAAGATGTTATGGACCGATAACTGTAACTGTAAAAACAAACAAAACAAACAGGTTTTTACCAACGATCTGAAGAGGACCTTGCAGACAATACCCGAAAAATCGCCGAATGAAACTATCCGCAGACTAATCAGTTTAGCAAGATCAATATGATCCAAAGTCAGCTGGGGATCAAAGAATACTAATGATGATTCATATTGAAAGCCTTACCTTCAAGCCAGCCAAGCCTGGGAAACCAGGGAAGCCTGAACGTCCTTTGTCGCCTGCGTATCCTTTGAGGCCATTCAAACCAGGCAGGCCGGGATTGCCTGACTCTCCGGTTCGTCCTTTAAGACCAGGTAAACCAGGTCGGCCGTCGAGCCCGACGTCGCCTGTCATACCACGGAAGCTAAAAAGAGAAGACGTAATGAAGAGACTCAGTTACGAGAAAGCAAAATAGATACTTTTTCAATTTCCTATTTTCTTTCTACTTTGGCTTGTTTTTTCTTGCTATTTTCCGTTGGTTTATTTCCGTTTGGTTCATTGATTATGCGCTGATCACGGCGCGATTCCAAAACTGTGCCACACTGATAAAGCCTGTACAAGCTTATAGCTTCTGCGGCCACAGCATTTTCCTTGGATGTGTTTCTTTATTATGTTGATGTCTATATATTCATTATTAGATTTTTTTGTACTGAACAAAATGGAGTGAAATGAAAACAACTACGAGCGCTGCACAGCAAACCCACAGGCAAACCCAACCCTTCCATATCCGGGTTTACGTTTTATGATATGGTGGATATCAATGCCATTTGGGGTTAGCAATCTATTTATATTATATGCAACAACACGACTTACCTTCTGATATTACTACTATACTCTATCACAATAATAATTCATTAGCACACAAATGCCATGGCCATGGCCATTACTGGTAGTCACACATTCACGGCAAAAGAAAAGAAGGAAGCACGAAATCAGAGGCACAACAAAATATTAACGAAAGGTAAACAGTATATTCACCGACATAGGCGACATATAGAAAAACGATTTAAATAAAGAGTTTATGGGAGGAGGCGACCCCCCCCCCCCCCCCAGAAAAACAAGCGCTGTAATCTCATATGGTACTTGCTTGGGTTGAGATGTATTGTTTGATCAAAATTAAGTTTCGACTTTGCGGTTAAGATGCGCAGTCTAAGGGAGCTAGAACTTCATTTGTCCGCGAAACCTTTGCGGGAAAAATGCTAATGGGCTCACAGAGATCACGAAAATGTATATTTTTTAATTGAAAGTATTTTCCTTACTTTGCAAGATCGGTACTTTAAGGAATAATGGGATTTGGGAAGTAGCGATTTGCCAATCTTGTCGAATATCTAATATTCCAGCTAAGTTTCATCGTCCTAGCACATCTGGAACTACCTTAACTCGCGATCACCAGAATTACTCCCCCCCCCTCCAACTCCTCCAGTGCCCGGAGCCAATCCGGTTCTGTAAATGATTTATCCAGAGCATTTGTTATTCCCACAAAGTTCCGTCCCGATCTCTCCAGTCTAAGCGGGTCACGTATCCCCCCCCCCCAATAGTTGTTGGATCTGGTTGGACTTTGTCCTCTGTTTCACTGGTACATTTCACTGGAATTTGATCACACGTTCCAAAGTTACGCATGACTCAATATTCCGGATTTCCCCTCCATCCACTCCCACGATTATCAGATCGAGGAAATTTTTATTTCCAAGTGAACCGCTATCACCGGAATTCCAGAAAACCCCCTCCACCTCCCCCCACCCAAGAGTCCGGATCTAGTCCAATTGTGTAAACAATTCACCTGGAGCAGATGTTTGCTCTTCCCGGCAAGTTTCACTCCGATCCCTCCATTCTAACCGTTTCTCGACATTTCCGATCTCCCCCCCCCCCAACTCCCCCATACCTGTCGAATCCGGTCTAGACTTCAAACGGGACATCAGAGATATCTCATCGATTCAATATTAAGTTTCATCCAATCCGATCACCAGTTTGAAAGTTACGCATTACTAAATTTTCCGGGTCCCCGCCCCGCCCCAGATGTCGATCGGCTCCCTGCTATATCTGCCAAGTTTTTTCATGAAAATTCCCAAAACCGCGATCACCATAATCCCCCCCCCTCCAACTCCCCCACAGTGCCCGGACCCAGTCCAGTTCTCCAAATGATTTATCCAGAGCATCTGTTCGTTATTCCCGTAAAGTTCTGTCACTCCAGTCTAAGCAGGTCAGCGGGTCCAGTCTGTTCAATTATTAAATTTCACTCGAATCTGATCACCCGTTCCAAAGCTACGCATGACTAACGCATGACTCAATATTCCGGATTCCCCCTCCCTCCATTCCCCCCACGATTATCAGATCGAGGAAATTTTTTATTTCCAAGTCAGTTTGACCGTTTCATCGCGAAAATCCCCAAAACCGCCATCACCGGAATTACGGTAAACCCCCTCCATCCCCCCCCCCCCCCAAGTGTCCGGATTCAGTTCAACTGTGTAAACGATTTATCTAGAGCAGATGCTTGTTCTTCCCAGCAAGTTTCACTCCGATCCTTCCAACGGTTTTTTGAGATTTCCCGTCTCCCCCCACCCCCAACTCCCCCCTAGCTGCCGAATCCGGTCCAGACTTCAAACGGGACATCAGAGATATATCATCTATTCAGTTATTAAGTTTCATTCCAATCAGATCACAAAGTTACAGCCTACTCAATTTTTCTGATTCCCCCCGCCCTCCACTGCCCCCTCCCCCAGATAGTCGGATCGGGAAAATGATTATTTCCAAGTTAGTTTGGCCGGGTCCCAGATACGCCTGCCAAGTTTCATCGCCCTAGCACATCTGGAAGTACCCCAACTCGAAAAAGTGTGACAAAAAAACGGACCGACCGACGGATGGAATTGCGATAGGTATATGGCACTTGAACCAGAGGCTGCAAGTGCCATAAAAATACCCGGTGTACCATCACCCCCCCCCCAATACAAGTACATAGAAAATTATAAGAACCTTATTAAAAACTACAGTTTGGACAGCGAGCATTTAAGGATTTTCCATAGGTACGCGAGCTAAAAGTAAACGCGCGACGGCGGCTCGCTGTCTGCTCGCCTCTATATATTTTTCATAGAACTATATTTTATTTTATTAAGTATGTGGTGGGTAGGGGGGTAGGTCGGGAAGAATGTGTTTCCCCCCAACCCCCGTAAATGACCCCCTGCACACAGGGGCGTCGCAAGTGCATTTTCGGTGGGGGGGGGGGGGGTCCAGAGCCAAAAATTTTACCGAATCTTAGAACGAGGAATCCAAGCTTTTAAATATGGGACAGAAACGATTACGTAGGAAGAGTAACAATAAAAAGCAGCATGAACGACGATAAGCCAACTATTAGGCGGCGTTTTGGCGAAGCGCACATGTTGAAGATATTGCCGGGTATGATTGCAGTAACAGCTACTATTTATTATAGTTAATAGAAAATTAAATCGAGCACCGCAGGCGAAAATTTTCGAAATCCGTTTTTTTTTTTTTTAGGCTAAAATTTAACTGCTTCTCTTACAAATGCTATCATCTACCGTCGATTAAATACCGAGACTCTAAGAAGTTCCAGAAACCGGATGGAGCGACGTTCCGGCAGCAGCAGCAACTGTAGTCTTGTCAATATACTACCTATAATCACAGAAATATATTTTTTTGCTTTTTCCTGCCAAATTTAATTTCTATCCAAATTCTAGCTTTTAATGTTTCGAAATCTAAATCCTAAACTGGCTTAAGACCCCCGTCAAATGACGCGCCCTTCCACAAAATAGAGAATATTACGGAAAGTGCTGCAGGCGGAATTTTCGAAATATTTATGATCAGATATTCTTTTTGAGAACCAAAACAAAAGTAATGACTATCGATTATACCACAGATCATCCCTTTTGTCTATGACCAGTGCTTCACTCGACCTCTTCTGAATTTCGAGATTCGTGGTAACTCCAAATCTTGGCAATTATAACGAATACGTCACCGGATCCTAGCTATTTTACCGAATAAGTTTAGACCGATAGCATGTTCGGGATTTTGTATAACTACCGTATCCCGGTTATTATACCGAATTGTTTTGGTATCTAAAGAGTACCGAACAATATTCGTATTCGGTATACTTTCGTCGAAATGGAACAAAGTCAGGATTCGTGGTTAACTTCCTAATCCTAGAAATTATACTAAATAAATTACCAAATCCCAAACGTGATACCGAACAATTTCGAACCAATAGCTTATTCGAGATTCTGTGTAACTACGAAATCTCCATAAATATACCAAATAGTTCCGGCATCGAAAAATTACCAAATAATTTCAGTAAATTCTCTCACCAAATTCGTGACAACTACCGATACTGGCAATTATACCGAATCCCGATCATTATACCGAAGAGATTTGTACAGATAGCCTATTTAGAATTATGTATAACTATCGAATCCCCGTAAATATAACGAACAGTTCTGCTATCGAAAAAATACCGAGCAATTTTACCGAATCTCAAAAAGGTGGGTGGGGGGGGGGGGGGGGGGGGGAGGGATGCTGCAAGATTCACCTCATCGGAGTTGTTACTTTTGGTAAAAAACAAAACAAAACAAAGATTCTAAGTTCGGTAACTTAGAGCGTGTTCCACCCTACTTAAGAGTAGTTATTACGCATGACATCACGGACATTGACTGCTTGGCCTCAAGGCCCCCAATACAAGTACATAGGAAATTATAAGAACCTTATTAAAAACTGCAGTTTGGTATCAATATATTTTTCATAGAACTATATTTTATTCTATTAAGTCTGTGGGGGGTAGGAGGGTAGGTCGGAAAGAATCTTTTGCCCCCCAACCCCCGTAAATGACCCCCTGCACCAAACAAAAAGGACAAGATTCACCTCATCGGAGTTGTTCCTTTTGGTAAAAAAAAAAAACAACAACAAAGATTCTAAGTTCGGTCACTTAGAGCGTGTTCCACCCTACTTAGAGTAGTTATTACGCATGACAAAACGGACTTTGACTTCTTGGCCTTAAGGCTGGGACACATTTTTCTATTTTCGACGAAATATCAGCCACGCGAAATATCAGCGGGAAATACCAGCCACGGTTAATCCGACCAGTCACGTTACAGATGTTCGTAGTATCACGCTTACTACGGTCCTGAGCATGGTAAGCAAATAGTTACTATTAGTTAATCTTTCGAGAAGGTCGGAACGGTCAGCGTAGTAACTTTTTACGAGGCTGGAACGAAAATAGCAAGTAATAGTTACTATTGTTAGAAGGATGGAACACGCTCTTAGTGGGTTTTTTTTTTAGGGAAGACCAAGGAAAGAAGAAATTCAGCTGAGATCCTAGTGAGATAACCTGGCATTTTGTGCTCGGAATCAGGAAACATCCATCGTCTTGTCCGTTATCTGTTTTGTTTTAGATTATGCTGAACTAATACTGAATTGAATTGAACTCCATCGAGGACAACTATCAATTGATTTAGACGAAGACTAGATTGATTTTTACAGGTCGCTTGAAGATGCAGCAGTAGGCACGCGTGACAAACAAGCATGCCAAATAAAAAAAAAAATCATTTACGTGAGGCCAGGCATGCCACGTTCACCTGGTGGCCCTTTCGGTCCAGTTCGGCCCTGGATTCCATTAAGACCATCGAAACCTGATCGGCCGGTGATGCCAGCGTCTCCAGTTAATCCTGGAACAAAAAAAGTCGGTTGAACCGTAGTGGACATACAGAAGAAAGCTTTCTTTTGAAACTGACAACCGCTTGAGCCAAGTCTAAGCTATCTTCATTGTTTGTATCTTTGAATTGTCTGATTTACTTTATTTTATTTAAAATAAGAGAACGTAAAGCTTAAACTCTATTGTCCTTCTTTTTTTTTTACCTTGTCATGACGGAGGGATGAAGCTCTTTCTTAATATATTATTACAATTATAATAGTTGTTCTAATTGCAGAAGCAGCATGTGCATCAGTAACTCAAGGTCGATATGGTTCAAGTAGGGATATGCGACCACTTTATCAGGATCCGAGCCCCGTTTTTGTTGTATTCTGCAGGTCCACTTCTCGGCCGATTCCGGACTCATTCTTCCTACATCCGTTTTTGCACTGCAGCGCTTCCGAGGAAGACGGCAGCGCTTCTCGAGAATCGCGGACTTGCTCATCGACCAAGTCCGTGCTTCCCTTCAAGATGCTGCAGCGCTGCCGCTTCAACCAAGAAGAAAGTGAATCCAAAAACGCATGTTGTGCAAAAGCAAAGAAGTGCTGCAGCAGCGATGCGGCAGCGCTATTGCAACAAAAACGAGGCTCCGGTTGTTTAAGGTTTAAAAAGTCGGCTACTTACCTTTGCCCCCGGCATCCCCGCGTATTCCCTTGATTGAAATACCCACAGCACCTCGAATCCCTTCAATGCCATTGGGTCCGTAGTCACCAGGAGCGCCTGAAACGAGAATCGTTCTCAACTAAAGATTCACAACATGCTTTGCGATTGTATTGAGCCACAGCTTAATCACCCAGATGATTAAGCTGTGTATTGAGCTGAGTGACTGGAGAAAAGAAGAGTCTGGTGTGTGCGTATTTTACGAAGACTGGTTAAAACGAACTTTTGGAAGAAATTCGTGGAAAATGGGGCGTGTTTTCAGGCTACGATGGAACACAGAAGTATATTTTTGGAATAAGCAAAACAAATTAAAAGGGAAAGAGTATTATTATATGTTGGTTTTTTTTTTTTTTTCGTATGTTAAACTTTTGCCATGGCCCTCGGGCTGCTTATAGCTATCAACTATCTATCTATTCCTGGGCCGGCAACCGGGCATATTGTTTCAACTACTGAAAGAGTAGGGTGAGGGGGGGGAGGGGACAAGAATCATACATTCATACAATGGATAAAAACGGAAACGTAAACTATCTTTTTCGCTTAAAGACTGCCTGAGCTTCCGGAAGTAGCCTCGTGACTTGCTAAATTTTTGTGTTTGTTCGCGTTTCTTTCCAGTTTTATGCGTTCCGACGATCCTAGGGCCAGGTGGCGTAAACGAATATTGTACCATACAATAGTTCGTTTTTGCAGATCATTTTCACATCCCATAGCAATCTGCTCTGCAATAGTCCTCCTAGTTATTCCCTCCCTCAATCGCCTACTTTTCTATACATCTCTTCGGTTTTCATCACCATCATTAATTTCCCCGCATTGTGAGAATAGGACACTCTCTTTATCTGCTAGCTCCAGTTAGCTGCTGGCTAATCCGAGCTCAGGCTTTGATCCATTTCATTTTAAGTATTTTGGCTACGGAATGAGTCCGTAGCCAAAAGCAGTTCTCTTTCACGCTTAGTCCGAGCAGGACCCCTCTTTTATATCAGATCTTATGGTAAGGATCATGTATATATTTAGTTAGGGACTGTTTATACTTACTTATATATTATGTGTCACATTCATGTTCATGTAATATGAGTAAACTAACTATTGTCATAATGGTCCATCTCGGCTAGTATGCCTCGGGCTTGACTGGATATGTGAATTCCAGCTTCTCTAGGATGTGTGAACCAGTTTGATTAGGGATTTTTGGATTGAATGCGGCTGAACTATAGTACCCTATCCGCCGAGGCTTTCCATTTTATGATATGTCCGGTTTCCTGACCGGTACTGGGGATAGTGGGCACCTATGGTGTCAGAATGTCTTCAGCCCACATCCCAGGAGTCTTGCTTACTAAATCTCGCCTAACACTCGTTCATCCCCTTAACAGTATCTGATACCACGGTCTAAAGTCGTTTTTGCAGTTATCGTGGTATCTGATACCACGGTCAAAATGCGTTTTTGCAGTTATCGTGGTATCTGGCCAGTTATAGAATCCGACCGTGGTATCTGAAAGAGTCATCTCACTTTCATCAGTTTTTCTAAAAATTGGTGGGAAAGAAGATTGGCGCTTAGTGTTGTGACTGAATATCAGTTTTTCTTTTAGGATGACTTCGAAAGGTGCCATTTCGGCAATTGTCGTTTTTGCAGAGCAACCGTAAATCAGATACCACGGTAACTACAAAAACGACTAATTACAGATACAGTTACCGTTGCCAGATACCATGATATCCGCAAAAACGCAATTAATTTCATATCATACACGAATTCCTCAAAAAGAGCAGTAATTCACCTTTGCGTCTACGATCTCGGATAGGCTAACAGAAAGCAGGAACTGCAGAAGCACGAAAACAGTCATCGAAGGATTAAAAATAAATACTTAAAATAACCCTTAATTTCCTTAATAATCTTAATAGCTCCCGATGAAAAATATGTAGCCTGCGTAGTCGTATGATAGTTGTATGTAATGGTAAAGAATACTATCATTCAATTTGACTCTGACTGGACCAATCTTCAGCAGTAGTATCGAGTAGCAACCTTTCTTGCTATGGTAGCATCCAGTCTTGCTAATAGTAGCATGCAGTAGAATGCAGTAACACGGTAGCTTTGACACATAAGCATGTAGTAGCATCAGTTGGTACTGCATGCTCGGTTTTCGTACAACTTCATACTACTATTTTGAGATAAATTTTTCATCGGGCTCATCCAAATCACTCGCTAGCATTGGATATGCATACGGTTAACAACTAGCATATAGGGAGATACTGTTTCCTGATGTCATGAAGACCACATCTCCAGGTGCAATTAGTGTAGTATGTAGATATGACCTAAATAATATTAAAATAAAAGTTGATCGGGCGAGTGCAGTTTATGTCGGGTGGTGTCAGTATTTATTATGAAGTTTTATATTTAGTTGTTCGAATATGGCCCTAAGGCTTTAAATACATTAGTATGATATAATCAATCAATTAATTAAATTTATTTCCAAATAGCTTAAAGCTAGAAAAGGATAAATTTTAGGAATATATAAAACGTTTCGATGACAACTTTAGAGACCGATTCACGGTCTTACAATTTACTTTAAGCATGGAATCTGAAGTTGTGTACGAACTAGGGTACGAAGTACTTGAGGTACCTGTCGGTTGAATGTGTGTTGGGGGATAGGACTGAGGGGAAGACCACGTCTTTACAAAGCAAAACTCTTAACCTTTCTGGCCGGGAGCACCAAAGAGTCCACGATTTCCTGGAAGGCCGTTCAATCCTGGTTCTCCCTTTTGAGCATTCTGACCCGGAATGCCCTGAGGTCCCATAAGCCCGACACCACCTGCTTCACCGCGCACACCAGGTTCGCCTAGGATACCTGCTGGTCCTCTGTAGCCCTTGTCACCGGTTACGCCCTAGGGAAGAAAGACAGAATTACAAACGGACGAAGAGAGAGAGAGAGAGGGGGGTGGACGGAGCATGCGCGAGGGATAGAGCAGTTCTTAAAAGGTATCTGTCACAGCGAATTCGCCGAATTTGACCTTTACGTCAAACATAATTTCACTGGAATAAATGTATTAAAAAAAAGTCGAACGTTGCAGTCTACCACACAGCCGTGATTTGTGAATACCCTAAGCAAAACGCTGGAAATATCAAGCATTTAGCATTGCCTAATGCGCACTGAGTACCCTAATCAAATGAAATACTCATGATTTGAGTGAAGCTAAGAAATCAGAGATTAGAATTCCTTTGAAGTAGAGTAGCTCAGGTTTTTCATTTCATAAGCTTGACCAGGGATGACCATTGACCATGATTTAATTTTTCCTGAGTGGGTCAGTGGGAGGATTGTGGGGATTTAAAGCGACATCCTGATCTCCAAATGGAGTCTTGATTTACTTACCTTTGGTCCGTCGTCACCAGGTGGCCCAGGATCACCTTCCTTGCCAGGCTGACCTTTGATTCCTTCTCGTCCTCTGCCACCGCGGTCACCTAAAAATATATTACGTAAAACAAAACAAAGAACTTCTACTTCATAGCTGTCTACTCTCCGCCATTATGATCTCGAATTAGTTTACTAAAGCGCATATACCTGACAGGTTGTCTAACTAATAATTTGAAATTTAGAAATTAAAATATAATGAAGATCGACTGAAAATATTTTGCCGTGACATGTTAGCCGCAAAGAGTGCTGTCCCTCGCATCTGACACAGATAACGCTTCGACTGATCACGCTACGACATTGTTTCGAATTTCGCGGCATCATTCCTGCAAACAAAGATCAGAGCATCGTTTTTGTTGCATGCTGCAGGTCCACTTCTCGGCCGATTCCGGACTGATTCTTTCTACATCCGTTTTTGCACTGCAGCGCTTCCGAGGAAGACGGCAGCGCTTCTCGAGAATCACGGACTTGCTCCCCGACCAAGTCCGTGCTTCCCTGCAAGATGTTGCAGCGCTGCCGCTTCAACCAAGAAAAAAGTGAATCCAAAAACACATTTTCTGCAAAAGCAAAGAAGTGCTGCAGCAGCGATGCGGCAGCGCTATTGCAACAAAAACGAGGCTCAGGTACGGAAGACGAGCATTAATCCATTTTCATAACTGGAAATTTTCAGACGAAATACGAATTCGGTTGCAAAACCTCACGAAGCGATATTCTACATCACGCCGGAAATACCGGAACCCAGGATTCGGACAGAAAAAAAAGCAATAAAAGAGAGAAGTTTTTTTTATTGATCTTAACAACCATCCGACCTTACCTTTCATGCCTGAAAAGCCTTGGAAGCCATCAAGCCCTGGTTCTCCAAAAGCGCCCTTTAAACCAAGTCTTCCATCGATTCCGGGGAGTCCCTGTTGTCCTCTATCTCCCGGAAAACCTGAAAGAAGAACGTTAATTATTTAAAAAAAAACTGCCTGACGCCTACATCAAATACTGAACCGCTACACCGGTAGCGCGGTTACATAGATAAATTAGGATGTCAATAATAATGTCTTATTTTGTTCAGTTTCCTTTATTCTCCTTATATTCTTCACATGCTTCTTCCATTTTGATATTTTAATATTCTGAGTAGATAAAACATTTATTTACATTAGACAGAAAACAAGCGCGCAATCAAATGCACGGTAGCCTACGCAGAAAGTTATTAATTTCAATTTATTTGATAATAAAGCCAAACATATCTCTCGTGGGCAGAGCCCAAATACGATGTTTTTTGCAGTCACAAATAGAGATAAAAAGAGTTGTCAACAGGTTATTTAAAAAAAAAGTAAAAAAATAACAAGGCAGATGCTAAAGATCAAAACCGAAGATGAGTCACATTCCGGGTTTGCGGAAGGTGCCACATCTATGATCACAGTTGGAATATAATCGTAAAGCTTTCCATCAAACCTCCCATTTTTTTACGAATTTCGCTTAAGAAAAATTTAAATGCTTACCATATTATCAGATAACAGACGAGCCTGGGTCATTACGTCAAATATTTAACAAATAGGAACCCGTCTAACGACACTGACAGCATTGCGCTGATTTCTGCATTTGCCCTATTTAGCTCTTGTCAAGGCGGACGAGGCTTTCGAGGCCTAGTTTCGTAAAACTGTATAATAACAAGAATGAATTGTAAATGACGTTAGTGTTGTTGTTTGTTAGCTTTCGTAATTATATAGTATTCGTATAAAGTTTTATTCCACGACTATGTATTTTTATGCTATTTTTATACTATTGTTAACCATATAACCATCGCAAGTGGACATATTTACTGACCGAGCTGTTGTCAGCTGGATTTTAATATCTGTTCTTATTTTGTTGTATTATGCTGATGTGACACGAAACCTTATACTAGTCGGCTTGTCCGTGTTATGGCTTATTTAAATATAACTGAATTGAATTGAAATTGAATGTTGCTTCCAATAAGTTCACTGGCCATAAGTAACTCTTATGCAAGATCTTCCCTGTTTCTCATCAGAAACCAAGGGGTTTAAACTGCGGACTTGCGCTCTCGGTGTTCTTACGTTAGTGTCCTTTTAAGTTGCACTAAGAGAACTTTAAAAATTTAAGGACAGGCGACCTACGAAAGCTTTCTGGTAATTTTTTGGTTCTAAGAGAATATTGATTTAAAAATGGAGGTAGTTACGAACTAAATATATCAAAGTAAAAAGGAAAGAGTAAAACACCTCGTGTCCCACTTGTCTCATTGAGAGGAGGAACAAACTTAAATATAAAAAAAAAGACTGAACTTAAAAAATAATATATTTTCTATGATCGAAAATATAAAATTATATTTAAACGATAGCGTGCACTTCCGAGAGAACTGCTGAAAGAAGAAAATTTGTGAAGAGTAATAATCAGAATCGTCGATAGATGTCAGGGGTAAAAGAGTCAGGAAACTATTTACTCTGAGACTACAGATCACGGGAAATACAAAAAGAAACTGAGCGATTTCGTTCTGAGCTCCACAAAATCTAAGCGTTTCGCTTACAAGAACTTCTTCGGTAAAACCTAAAGTCTAAGACATGTATTTGGGTATAACTTCAAAAGGGAAAAAAGAGGGACATGAAGCAAAATTACCGTCGAGTCCCATCAAGCCCGGATCGCCATCTTCCCCATCTTCACCAGCTAATCCATCGAATCCATCTGGACCATCATTTCCTATTTCTCCTGGAAATCCATTCCGCCCGTTCAATCCAGCTGGACCAGTGAATCCAGGCTCACCACGATCACCTGCCATTCCTTGGATCCCGTAAGATCCGCGGTCGCCAAATGGTCCCTATTTAGTGAAACGCCATTATCACAATATTTTAAAGCATGGGGGATTATACTAGTAAATTACGTAAATTCCACTTTACCAAAGTTTCAATATCCTTATTCATGTCCGATGTGTGGTAGCTAAAACATTTATTGTGTGAATGCGAAAGTCTGAGTGAACTTAGGTTATAAATTTTTGGAGTAATTAATATGTTATATGTATTAATATGTATATTTACATGTATTAATATATATTAATATATAATTTAATATGTATATTTTACTTTTGTATTTTATACTCCGCTGTTACGCAAAAAGCGGGTCATAAATAAATAAATAAATAAAAATAAAAATATAAAACAGCTGGTGAGGTTCCTCAGGACCTCAGCCCTCCTCCATTGGGATAGGTGCCTACAGGAGTTAATATTTTTTGTTTGTGTTGGTGTTTTTTATGGCACTTGCCTTCCGGCCAAGTGCCATATACCGATCACTTTTCCGTCGGTCTGTCGGTCGGTTAGTCCGGTGTTTGCGAGTTAGGGTACTTCCAGATATGCTAGGACATGAAACTTGGCAGACATATGAGGGACCCGACCAAACTAACTTGGAAATAGTCACTTGCCCAATCCGACCATTGTGGGGGGAGGGGGAGGTTGCGGAATTCAGAAAACAGGGACATGCGTAACTTTCGAATGGGTGATCGGATCTTTATGAAACTTGATACCTGGGAAGACCTCGTGTCTCAGATGTCTCATCTCAAGTCCGGATCGGATCCGATGAATCTGAGAGGGAGTCGGAGGGGGAGCCGGAAATCGTGTGAAACTCTCGGAGTGGAGCGATTGGGATGAAACTTGGTGGGAAGAACTAGCACAAGCTCTAGATATATAACTGACAGAACTGAACCGGATTCGGACCCTGTGGGGGGGAGTTGGAGGGGGGTTCCGGAATTCCGGCGATCCGTAGTTGATGTACTTCCAGGTGGGCTAGGACGGTAAGACTTGGCAGGCATATCAGAGACCCGACCAGATTAACTTGGAAAGAGTCACTCGCCCGATCCGACCGTCTTGGGGGGGGGGGGGGGAGGAGGAGACGGCTGAATCCGAAAATTAGTGGCATGCATAACTTTCGAACGGGTTATCGGATCTTAATGAAAATTGATACCATGCAAGAACTCATGTCTCAGATGTCCCATTTCAAGTGGGGGGATTGGAGGGGAGAACCGGACAACTTTGCTGGAGTATTAGAACCTTGAGATCGTCACTTATCCGATCCGACCATTCCTTAAAGAACTCATCTTAAACGCAAAATACAACAAATACTTTAAAGCAAAATTTACTTTTTCAAGATCGCCATGAGTACATGAACCTTTTTGCCTCAAGGGTTTTGCTTAGAAATTAATTTTTAGCACCCTTAAAGTGCGCATCTTAACCGAAAAGTGAAAAAAAACTTTTGACCGTCACTTCCATCCTCTGACCCAGCCTTGCAAGTTTGGCGCATCTTAACCGAATACTTCCATATGACCCAGCCTTCCGGGTTTTTGTTTTCCTTCTTGTTTCCTTTTGTTTTCTGTCTCCTATTTTTATATTTAAAGTGAAACCATAGGTTGAACTTTCAGCCCCCTTAATTTTTTCTTGTTGGGGTATTTCTTACTACATATGCTTGCAAGTGCCATATGAGCTTACAGCTCTTGTTTTTTATATTTTTATTTATTTGACATGGCCGTTGGCTCTTAGCGCAAGTTAAACCTTAGCTTATATCTGTTTAAAGTTTAACTGAAACGGCAGCTTATTTTTACATCTAATATTTGAATACACTGAAATATTTTGACACATCTGAGGGATTTTGTATTTTTCCACCTGGAGCTCTAGTAATAATGTTCAAACGGGTGCGCTGCTTGCACGACAAACCATAAGTCATCCAGACGCGGAGAATTTAAATTTTAACAAGGGCCTGCATTTTCAGTGCTAAAGATGCGACATCGGAGAAGTTACGCCTGTAGAAAAGTAGGGAAATGATTTTAAGATATATCTTGCAATGGATCTGATATTTTTATTTGATTTTCGGCAAGGGTAATGACAAAGAATGGAGAAAACGCAAGGGAATCGAAGGAAAAGCTGTCCCATGGGTTAGTGAGTTTTTACGTGTATCTAGGCTATAGGTTCCATCGTGGTGATCTTATTGAAATGTACAAGCTCTGCAATGAAGCCTATGACAACGTACCAGATCAGAGAATCGTGTCGTTCAATAATAATCATCCTCGAGGACACTAGAAGAAAGTGAGGACGGTACGCTTTAATAAGGACATCGGCCGCTGGACTTTCGGCAACCGAGTGGTCCAGCACTTGAACCACTCACCAGAGAGTGTAATCTGCTCCACAAACCTACTGACATTCAAGAATGAAGTTGATGAAATTATTCAAGTGACATTTCTCCTTGTGCAAATTTAGCGGAAGTATAAACTAAGAATTTTGTAAAGGCTTAACGGCCTGCCATCCAATATGCGAATATGTTATTATTAATTATAAGCTGGCCATCTGGAAGATCCTCCAGACGCAAGTGTGGGGGGGGGGGGCTACTCAACGGATATTTCCAGGAAAAGTGTGATATTTTATAAGTAACGAACTGAAAGACAAAAATGCTCCTCAGCCGGAATTTGAGCCAAGGACCCTCTGCGCTCTGGACCCAGTCGCTCTTACCATTTGAACTACTGAGGGGCTTGTGAACAGAGCTCGCAAACCACTACAATAGTCTGGTAGAAGCCGGTCATAGGAACAGTGATTCCGCCTGAAGGCAAATTCATCTAACCAGTTCGCGTCCCCACGTCACGGAAGAAACTGTTTCTGGTTTATTGGTCACGGTACAAGTCCCTTGTGTAAAGTGCCATCTATGCATTATTAAAGTGTGATAGTTTCTTTCCGTATTTATATTTATTTATTTTGCTTGCTATGACCCCTGGGTCTTAAATGTAAACACAAGATCCTATTATTTCTCATCACACTGTTTCTTAAAGTTGAACTGAAAAGTCAACTTATTTTCGTATCATTTAACTGAAGACACTGCTTTTTTTTATTTTGTTAAGAGATTGCTAATTTTTCCCTACTTGCTCGAGAATGACGTTCAAAGTATCTACGGTTGTCCTCACAACGCAAATTTCTACTATGACGCAGAAAAATTGAAAATTGCGGCGTTTAAGTGGCCAATGATCAGCTTACGGAAGGTAGATCACTGCGTGAACACTTATTTTTCGTAAATCGTTTTCGTCGAGCATACAACACAGATACAAGCGCACAGAGCATACGAATCAGACATGGGAATTCCACTATCTGAAAATTAATTATCCGTGAACTGCGGAGCAACGAATTAACGCACTTTCGCCGGGTCTCCAAGCTTCTTTAAAGTTTAACTGAACAGACAACTTATTTTTACATCTTAGATTCAAATACATTGAATTATTACAACACCTATTGGGGATTTTCATTCTGTCCACAGTAGTCTTCAGTAGGGACGTTGGGAATGTGGACGCTTTCCCATGGTGAATCTGTCCACAATTCGCCCGCGAAAATCACTAAACTATCAATACACAAGAAGCCTCACTAGCTAGCACTAGTTTTTGGCACTGCAGACTGCAGACACTTCTTTGTTTATTTGATACACAATTTATTTACTCGTTTGCTCCTGGTGTTGTTGCCAAAGGTTCCAGGCACCATATAAATATCACAAAAACGGGAAGAGCGCAAGCACAATGGGATAATCGATTATTTGGAAATATCAGAAAAACAAACTAACGCTTTTTCATCGGGTTTTCAAGATTATTTAAGCGAACAAGTGATGGGTAACTAGACTGTCGTATCCTAGCCCTTTTCGGTTAAACTTTAAGGGAATAAGTCATGGGTAACTAGATTGTCCTATCTAAGCCCTTTTCAGTTAAACTTTAAGGTGATAATTTTCCCTTGTAACTATGTTATTTCAAATTTCCTTTAGAATGGCTGACAACGTACAGTTCCGGTGTTACCATCTGAAATTGTGGTTTACCTTGGCTCCATTCCTTCCGGCAAAGCCAGGGTATCCTTGATCTCCCTTGTCTCCGTTTATGCCAGGCTCCCCAACAACCGTAAGCCCTGGTTCGCCACGGTCTCCCTTAGGAGCATTCATTCCATTCTTGCCAGGAATACCAACGTATCCCGGAAAACCTAAAATACGAAAAAAAAACACAAATTTATTAACTCATCTACAAAAATGTCCCAACAACATGCCAGGAACAAAGAAATGAATACTAACTTCCATGTTGTCGGTGCGTTACTCCAGGGTCTCTCGATCCTTGTGTACGAAAAACCTGAGGCCATGGCCTCTGGCTTTCAATCACGAAGAAAAGAACAAGACCAAAGGTTTCGATGGGATCCCAAAAATTCAATATCTGATCCAGACAACTGGGTCTTGTCTTAGCCAGATCCAGTCTTCGCCAGACTCCTTGAACATTTTTACAATTAAAATTCAGAAACAGATTAAGGCCAAATAGCTAATCACCTGAGAAAACCAAGTTCAGATTTGGATTCAGCATGTGTGTTTACCCCTATAAGTCATATCTGTTTTGACGAAAACTCCTGCCACTTCTGCCAATTTCCCGGTTCCGGCCGAACTCCAGAACTACTTGTCCGGCGAAAAAAGAAAGCTCAAAGACGAAATCAGGGTATCTTCTTTCCCCAGTAATGAACATCTAATCAACTTCAAATAGAAATTTAGCTTATAACAAATTTTCCGATTCCAGCCGGATTCCGGACGAACTACATGTCCGGGTAGAAACTTGTTTTCACATAAGTGTTCAGCATGTCTTCTTGCCCTAAATCGAACATCCAATCAACTCCAAATTAAACTTTTAATTTTGACAAACTTTCCGGTTTGGGCCGGATTCCGGTCGAAATACTTGTCCGTCGAGAAAATAGTTTTCACCATCATCTTCAGCATGTCTCCCTACCTCTAAATCGAACATTTAATCAACTTCAAATAAAACTTTTACTTTCAACAAACTTTCCGGTTTGGGCCGGATTCCGGGCGAAATACTTGTCCGTCGAGAAAATAATTTTCACTATCGTCTTCAGCATGTCTTCCTACCCCTAAATCGAACATCTAATCAACTTCAAATAAAACTTTTACTTTCAACAAACTTTCCGGTTTTGGCCGGATTCCGGGCGAACTACTTGTCCGATGACAAAATGGTTTTCACCATCGTGTTCAGCATGTCTTCTTACCCCATAATCGACTATCACATTAGCTGTTTCAAAATATTTTGTTTGTCCCTTAATTTCAATCCCCTCCCCCACCCCTAAATGTAGAGCTACAAAGCCCATCTACGAACTTGACTGGTCCGACGACCCAACGAACCTTCTCACCAAGTTTCATCAAAATATCTCATTCTCTTCGAGAGTTATCGTGCTTACAGACGGACGGACGGACAGACGGACAACTTTTGCGATGTCATAGGTATCCCTCCACTTACGTTTTGGGATCCCAAAAAGAGAAACACTTGGAACGAGTCCGAAAGCTTTTTGGTGTTGTAAATGCTGCATTAACGCTGCATTTACTTCTCTTTTTTTTGTCCGAAAGCTGTTACCTTTTTTTCTTCTCTGACACTTCTAGAATACCAAAAATTTAAGTCAGGAAGAAGAAGAAGAAAAAACACTTAGCTCTATAAAGCTGACAAAATGGATGAGCTACTGATATCCAACCTTCTTATCTTTCCTTTCTTCGTTGGCCATGATCGCCAGTTGTCTTAAATTTGGTATTTTTGCCGAATTGTCAGTTGTCTTTTTGAATTTATTACGTTTGCCGCCGAAAACACTGAGAGAATCGCCGTACTCCTCAGTTTCTTCATGAAAATTTAGCATTCTTGCTGAATTTGTCAATGAATTTTATACTGAATTAATGCTGCATTAACTGAGCGAAAATGTAAGTCCGAAAGCGAAATGCTGCATAAAATGCTGATCAGCATTTTCGTTCGTTTCGGAGCTTTCGGAAACGTTCTTAGACTAAAAGAAACAACTCAGCTATAGACTACCAAGAATACCTATAGGAATACTACCAAGCAGTAGAGCATCCGTCCCTCCTCGTACTGAAAGTCCAAAACACGCCAGTGGGACTGGGGTACAACAAGAAACATCACCCGAACGAATCCTTAAAATTTATTCATATCCTATGGAAACGAATCAACAACGTTTGCTGTGGTGACGTTTCTGGCTCTTCGGCAGGCACGATTCTTCATCGGCACGAAGATTTAGTCATCAAAGGTATATTCTCGCCGTTCCTCGAGGATTCCACTTGAGGAGTCCCCGCGTTTTTGTTTGTCCTGGTGACTCGCTCCCCGTATTCTCGCGAGTCCCCACGGACGGGGAAGGCTCTGCATCACCATTATGAAAAAGGACTCACTTTCTGATTCGGAGGGGAATCAATTTTTGCTGGCGTTGGTGCAATGTAAAAGTAATTAGAAACAAACACAATAAACAAAACCAAAAATAAAGTGGATCTAGACTAATTTCGTCAACTGCATATTTTTTGTTCGAACAAAATCCATTTTGGAAGTTTTCCCCGTATTCACTTTGTACTCCGTACGCGGAGTCCGAGTGGTGTGGCTCTCTCTATTCTCGCCGTTCCCTTCGATTCCCAGAGGAGTCCTCGGGGAACGGCGAGAATACGCCTCAACAGTGCTCCTATATTTGATAGTGCAAAACGGATGTAATGAAGTATTTAATTCTAGATATTTATAACAACTCTTGGCAAAGCCACTGTGGCGCTAATCCCCTGTTGCTGGAACAGTCGCATTGCCTCTTAGTCTTAAAGTCCCTTTCTCTCTTATTCGCATTGCTTCACACGCAGTGCCTTTTTGCCCGATTTTGGCAACACACAAAACAATAAGGAGCAACGATCGTGCACCAAGAGAGTCAGTCGATCTTAAGCCAGTCTTAAGTAAGTAGTGATTAAGGATCGTTGGATTAACAGGCGTATTCGATGTATGCAAAACTTCAATATTAAAAGTAACTGTGTTTTCTAAACACTGTTTATTGAATGTAGGACCTACTCTGTATAGTCTAATATGTACCAACCGCTCGGGTACACGCTACACGTATATTAGATAATCGGTATCGGACAACAAGTTAAAACGTTAAAGACGCACAACAGGGTCATAACATAATTTAACACGGATACGTCAGCTGTATTTTCTTAGAACTATATTTCGGCCTTTCTTGGCAAGGATCATCTTCAGGCTCAAAGCCGCAAAGTTCAGCTGACGTATCCGGGAAGATTCAAACAAATTTTGAAAAGTAGAAGTTTTAGAGATGTTAGAAATTTGGGAAGATTCCTTAAGGTGGCTATGGTCCACAGGGTAAATTTTTGTAGTTAGTTCTGTTGTTCAGGTTACGGTTCGTTTTGGTGTTGTTTTGTTGTTTCCATGGCCCTCTGGGCTTTTACGAAATAAATCTTTTCTTATCGATCTTTCTCATTTGTCGCAGTCAGCTTGGGCTGAAGGAATATTGAAGAGTACTCCCGACTCAAATGGGAGGTATATTAATCAATCAATCAAGCATATTTTTATTTATTTTTTTATGTTTTTACTTTTCTTTTAGTCAAATAGCTTAAAGCTAGAAGAGGAACAAAACATTTACGAAATATACAGAC
The DNA here is from genome assembly GCA_023053575.1 of Branchinecta lynchi. Classification (NCBI taxonomy): domain Eukaryota; kingdom Metazoa; phylum Arthropoda; class Branchiopoda; order Anostraca; family Branchinectidae; genus Branchinecta; species Branchinecta lynchi. The sequence goes on along the minus strand of JAKZAP010000018.1, from coordinate 907,539 downwards.
ACGCAACAAATTAATTAATACACTTATAAGATATAGAAATAAATTATGGGATGAAACTATATAATATTCTGCAGAAGAGTGCAGGATCTGGAGAAAATTGATCACAGCATAGGCAATGTCTGCATTCTCAAGTAGCCATGTATACTGTATTAATAGATGTTTGACGATGCCCAAATGTTTTGTAGGTGCCGAGTTAGAACGTGTGCCTCCTCACGTAGGTCTTAAAGCAAAACGATCATAGATTGGGAGTTATAACTATAAGTAATTATGTAACGGCTGTTCGTAACACTTGTATGTAATGATCAGCAAGTCACAACTCCCTTGGTATACGTCACTGTGGGTCGTCATGCGGTATGACGTAGTATTGACTTCATGTGTGACGTCTTTTTGATCGCTGACGTCATCGTGGGTCGTCATGCGGTATGACGTGACATTGACGTCTTGCGTGTCCACGTGGTGACGATGAGTGGGTTGGGTCATGCGGTATGACGTGGCGTTGACGTCTTTTAACAAGATCGCAAGTATTTAGCAAGATCGCTAATTCCCTAACCGGGATCACGGAAAGTTATAAAAGCCAGGAGTTGGGACTCGCAAGGGTTAGTTCTTCGAAAGTGAGTTCTTCAAGAGTTAGTTCTTAGATAGTTAGTTACTCGTAAGTGAGTTTTTCGTCAGTGTTATCTATTCGTCGGTATTAGTCTTCGTTTTCGTCTACAGTATCCAGTGTTAGTACGACTCCAGTTAAAGTGCAACTGAAGAGCAGATGTCGACATACAGGGAGGATTAATATTAGTAAGCGATATCAGGCTTAGTATTTAGGAGTGGAATAGTAACACCGTCAAAAGGTAAAATAAACATTCATTTATAAATCAACCTGTGTTGTATATAGCCCTACCACCGAAGGTAAAGAACCGCCTCACACCACCGGCGCTACCATTGTATACCCACGTATACCCTTAATAGTCTACCGCTACAATTATTAGCCTACTAATTAATTGTTTCAAAAAACTGTGACACTTGATGTTTGCGATATTCAATATATTCGTCGTCTTCACAAAAAAAGAAGCTCGTGTCGTTGGATAGAATAAAACCTCAAAATTACCTGGTCTACCGGGATCTCCCTTCGGCCCGAAAACGCTGTTCATTCCTTGCTCGCCCTTCATGCCACCTCCCCCGGCATCGCCAAGGATACCCTTAGCACCAACAGGACCATCAGCGCCATCTAGACCATCACGTCCATCATCACCAAGAAGACCTTTTATTCCGGTAGGACCTCGAGGGCCTTCAGGACCGGGGCGACCGATGGGGCCATCAGGACCTTCTTCACCCTCTACCCCACGGGGTCCGGCCAAACCTGGCCTGCCCATGATACCCGGTCTGCCTGGTAGGCCAGGAAGGCCGTAGTCTCCAATCTGACCGAAGAGGCCAGTGAAACCGATGGCCCCTGTCAAGCCCCGAACTCCGAGGAAACCTAAAAGAGAAAGTAAGAATTATCGAGTCAGCTACCCGTCTTTTTGTATTCATACACCCGTTAATATTCATCATTTTCTTAGTAGGCACAGTTAATACTTACCTGTTCATATTCCGACAGTTCATAAATCGGAAAATTAGTAAGCAATATCATAAAAATAAGATCCTTCGCATAGCGACTTCTTTACATCAGCTTACGTGCCCAACAATTCGTATACCAAAGAAGGTGCAACTCTTTTTTGTTACGAACAATTTGAATACCAGCTTATACCCATCGATCCTTATTCCAATGGTCTGTATATTAGTCTTCCGTAGCTGTTCTCGGATTATTCTAGCTTATTATATGACAATATTCTAGATTATTCTACCGTTCTAACGAACGGTCGGGTTCTCGAAATGGCCACCTGCTCATGAAAGATAATTTGTATGAACACAGAAGTGCTGGCGTAGCGCTGGAGGCTGCTGGAGTCGATGCTCTACTTCGCCGTTCCCTTTGTCGGAAGTGCCATGTCCACAATCCTCCAGGGAGAACACAATATTAATAAGTTAGCGTTCCTTAAAGGACACTTGAACAATGAAACCATACTTGAACACACCATGGAGAATGCATTTACAGACATGGCCACGGAGAGCATTCTTCTCCTGAGCGTGACGTTTTAAAAAAATAACAACGCGGACATGTCATCACTCTTACGGGAGTTCCTGCTGAACCAATAATTATTATAACTTACGATGCTCGGACCGTCATTAGTAAATTGTAACGATCGTAACAGTCGTGGAACGAAAATAATAAGAGGGAGGAGGCTAATTTACGTACTATGGCAGTGTTTGATACGGCAATAATAACAAGAGTAGTAACGATCGTGACTAATAATAAGTCGCTGGAACGCAGCCGCAGACATTTGACTGCATTCTTGACGGTATCTCTAGGCTACTTCTACGGGCTAGCCTACTTCTTGGGAACGATCAAACCCCGCTACAAAGTAACGCGAGAACAATGAAGACTTCCTTTCCCGCGGGGTTACTGCTCAGGTACTTGGGGGGGGGGGGCTTACCTTCAGGTCCGGGAGGTCCTGGCGTTCCCTTTTCTCCGAAGTCACCGGGCATTCCCTTCAAGCCAGCTGGGCCAACAAACCCTTGCTTGGTATCGCCTCTGTCTCCTTTACCACCCTGGAAAAGGCAATAAGAAAAGTTATAAAGATCAATACTACAGAATAACTATGCGTCTCTTAAAGGACCCCTATATTGATAATATTTGAATACTTTAAAACTCGGCTGTGCTTCCAACAGGGACAACAAAATTTACATAACCGTTTTTTTTTTTATGGAAATACTTCTCGCAGAAAATCGACAGCGTGATTTTGAGTTAACATTATCTTCCACAATTCATACTTCGATTGATTTATTTCTCCCTGGTCCATTCTTATCTTTCATATTGTACGTCAGCTTGGGCTTCTACTTTTTCAAAACATATTAATCGGATTCAAATCCTACAAAACAAATCAATTAGAGCAATTTATGGTCTTCCATTCTCTTCATCAGTTTCTCATATTCTGCCTAGTCTTTTTATTTTAAATGTCCGTCAGATTAGAGACTGGAATATTGCAACACTTGTTTACCGTCATCTTCTAGAAGATTCACTACCTGCTGATTTTAAAAATATTTTTTGCCTGAACAGTCACTTTCATGACTATAACACAAGACGGCGGTCCAATCTTTCTACCATTTGTTATCCTTCTACAAGGTCTAGCTTTTCTATTCGTCATACAGGTGTAAAAGTATGGAATTCATTGCCTGAAACTGTTTGGTGTCCGAAGATAGGAAAGTATTTAAAAGAGCTCTAAAAAGATTTATGTTATCTAGCAATTATATTTCTTCTGTCTGATTTAATCGAGTCATTTTTGTTTGTGCTCGGAGGAAGATCAGACCCATGTCGCAAACCTTTTTTATTTTTCAGTTTTTCTTTAGTCAAATGTCTGTTGTCGTAAATTCTCATGTTGTCCTTAAATATTAGTGTTGATATGTAATAGTTGTTCGTTTGTTTTTTCATTACAATGGTTTAGGCTAGAATTGTATTAATAATTTTTACAAACCCATCAGAATTAGTGAAGCGTCGTTTTTTATGCCACTGGCATCTCTGATGCTTTTAAGAAACGCCAGGTTTGTTTATATTTGCCATTAAAATTGTACCTTACCTTACCTTACCTTTGATACACATCGTAGGTACCAAAACGCGGTAAGTGAGAAAATCAGCGTGGTTTTGTTAGAGGGGTTAGAATGTACCGTACGAATATGTGGTCTCTGGGTTTAGAAATATAAGGAGTGGCTATGGAAGTAGGTTGCGTTAGTATTATAGGTAAGATAGGTCTTTTAAGTAATGTGTATCCATAACAACACTGCTGGACTAACTTTTCCGTGTTCCGGGGTCTCATTGATCAGGAACACCTGTTATGCAAGCTTTTCTGTGTTTCTCACCAAACCAAGGGGGCAGCGAGAGACTGAAACAGCCGAGGCGGGTCTGGAGTATCAGGTGGAAGAAGATCTCGCTGTTTCCCATACCCTGTCGTTTTTCTGTTAATTCAGAAAGACGCATGTTTGAATTAACATTTACCCTAGGTTCACACAGACCTTCACACTGAGGCGATATCGGGCATCTCCGAGATTTTCGTCGCCAAAATCTGCGATTTCTGATGCTTCGTAAGGCGATTTTTAATGTTGGGAAAATTCAACTTTAATCGGGAGACAGTACGATTTTATGCACGCAATAGCAACATGGACTGAGTTTTGATGATTCACTTTTAGAAAAATTAATTATTTTAAGGGTTACTTTTAATTAATTTAGTTGTAAGGTAAGGTAAGGTAAGGTACAATTTTAATGGCAAAAATAAATAAACCTGGTGTTTCTTAAAAGCATCAGACATGCCAGTGGCATAAAAAACGACGCTTCACTAATTCTGATGGGATTTTTTAAAAATTATTAATACAATTCTAGCCTAAACTATTGTAAAGAAAAAACAAACGAACAACTATCACACAACAACACTAAAATTTAAGGACAACACGAGAATTTACGACAACAGACATATGACTAAAGAAAAAATGAAAAATAAAAAAGGTTTGCGACATGGGTCTGATCTTCCTCCGAGCACAAACAAAAATGAATCGATTAAATCAGATAGAAGAAATATAATTGCTAGATAACATAAATCTTTTTAGAGCTCTTTTAAATACATTCCTATCTTCGGACACCCTGACAGTTTCAGGCAATAAATTCCATACTTTTACACCTGTATGACGAATAGAAAAGCTAGACCTTGTAGAAGGATAACAAATGGTAGAAAGATTGGACCGCCGTCTTGTGTTATAGTCATGAAATTGACTGTTCAGGCAAAAAAGATTTTTAAAATCAGCAGGTAGTGAATCTTCTAGAAGATGACGGTAAACAAGTGTTGCAATATTCCAGTCTCTAATCTGACGGACATTTAAAATAAAAAGACTAGGCAGAATATGAGAAACTGATGAAGAAAATGGAAGACCATAAATTGCTCTAATTGATTTGTTTTGTAGGATTTGAATCCGATTAATATGTTTTGAAAAAGTAGAAGCCCAAGCTGAAGTACAATATGAAAGATAAGAATGGACCAGGGAGAAATAAATCAATCGAAGTATGAATTGTGGAAGACAATGTTTGAGGCAGGAGAGCACACCAACATTTCGGCTCAACTTAAGAGCCAAAGCATCGGTGTGCTGCTTGAAAGAAAGATTTTCATCAAGGATAAGGCCAAGATATTTAAAATTAAAAGATCTTAGAAGTTCAGTGCCAGAAAGAAAAAGTTTACCAGAAACTGAAACTGAACCAGACCGGGAGAAAAGCATGTAACGACATTTTTCCGCGTTTACAGCTAGTAAATTAGATGTAAACCAGTCAGAAGCAATCGAAAGAGCTGAATTAAGAACACTAAACAACTGAATCAAATCTGAATGCGAACCAAAAATCACAGTGTCGTCCGCAAACATGATAACTTTAACAAAAGGCATACATTCTGGAAGGTCATTAATGTAAAGTAGGAACAAAGTGGGTCCAAGGACAGACCCCTGTGGTACTCCAAATTCTATAGGAAATTCATCTGAAAATTCGCCAACTTGCCTACAAGAGAGACTTCTCTTGGATAGGTAAGAAGCAAAAAAATCAAGTGTCTTTTCTTCAATGCCATACTGTTTTAGTTTATCAAGCAAAATCCCATGGTCAATTGAGTCAAATGCTTTACAAATATCAATAAAAACTGCACAAGCGTGTTGACTAGTGTCAAGAGCATCATTGATCGACAAAAGAAGATTATGGATAGCAAGCTCAGTTGACCGATCTTTTTGAAATCCAAACTGATTTTCATTGATTATTGAATTATTTACTAAGTAAGAAGTAAACTGCTTGTGAACGACTTTCTCTAATAATTTACTAAAAACAGAAAGAATCGAAATCCCTCTGTAATTATTTAGAATATCTCTTGCACCACCTTTGTGAAGAGGAATTACGCGAGCTTTTTTGATAATATCAGGGAAAACACCTTGGTCAAGGCAAAGATTAATTAAAAAAGCCAAGACTTCAGACAGATACTTACTAATGCTAAGAATAAATTTAGAAGAAAATCCAAACTCGTCTGAAGAATCGCTCGTATTAATCTCTTTGAAAATTTTCAATAAATCATCCTGGGAAATATTTTGGAAAGAAAAAGACGAGTTTGGACGATTACTTGTATTTGGTCCAAAATAACGACTATCTGGCTTGACGTTAGCTTTAACCCCATCAGCAATTTTTTTTCCGCAAGAACTAAAATGCTTCGCTAATTCGTTTACAATACGTTTAGGGTCAGAAACGGATTCACCGCCTAGTTTCAGTGAATTTATTGAATCCTTGGATTTAAGATTGGGTCGAATAATACTATTAATTGTCTCCCACGTTTTCTTAGCATTGTCTTTGAATTTCATAAAACGATCAGACAAATATTTACGTTTAGAATCACGAATCAATGAGTTTAACTTGTTTCTGTAAGCACGATATAGTTCAAAACTTTTGTCGGTAGGTTTTTTTAGATAATCTAAACGAAGTACACTTTTCCGTTTCAAAGAAGCTAGAATCCCAGTTGTAATCCAAGGATCGTGCTTTTGAGTAAACTTTCCTGATGAAGATTTAGTAGATCGACAATCATCACATAATGTTCTAAGGCGATTAAGAAAATTAGGGAATGCAATATTAGCGTCAAGACAATCAAAAACACTAGACCATGCTTCAGAAGATAACAACGAGCGAAGCTTTTCCATGTCAACTGCATGACACTCATTGCTTTCTTTTAATCTTGGGTTATCAAAAGGGCTATTCATGGGTAACGAAAATTGGGTTAGCACCGGGAAATGGTCAGACGTGTCAAAAGATATTACAGCAGAATATTCCGCATGAAGGGAACCACCAGAGTAGAAAATATTATCAATAAGTGTTGCGGATAATCGAGCAACACGAGACGGCAGAGAAATAGTTGGAATAAAATTAGAAGTAAGCATATTAGTCAAGAAATTCAAATTAGCAGAATTAGATAGATCAAGTAAGTCATAGTTAAAATCACCCGTGACGATAGTGCGATTCCGGGAAGCAGAAAGCCCTGCACATAACACAGAAAGTGATGATTCGAAATCAGAATGTGAACAAGAAGGAGGTCGGTAAACACAACCAAATGTCACAATAAAATCATGGCATATAGTTACATCAAGGAACAAGGATTCCAGGGTGCCTTCCTTCCACAGTGAGACATCATGTCGGATAATATAAGAAAATGAACTTCGCATGTAAATTACTAGACCACCCTTAGATTTAGCCGAACGATTCTTAGAAACACACGTATACCCAGGAATGTCAAGAAGGCTCACTGGAGAAGAGTCGGACAGAAATGATTCACAAACAGCAATTAAGTCCACATCATTTCTCTGAACAAGAATTTTCAATTCATTAAAAGCGGAGAAAAGACCTTGAGCATTCAAGTGCAGAACCTTCAGGTTCGCCGATTGGGAAGGAAAAGCAGATGCAACCGAATCAAAATCTAAGAAGGTACACTCAGGAAGATTTATCGGTAACGGCACATTGGAATCACTTGGTGAACCAAGAGAAAGATTCAAAATTTCATCAAGCTTGAGCCTAGCTTCAAAAAACTGAGCGAAAGAGTCCATAAACAGAAGAAAAAAATGAAATCATGTCAAGGAAAGCCCTTAATATCACTGGATAGGGCTGGACACAGGATCAGGTAGGTTTAAAACGTCTTTTACAGAACAAGCCTGAAAAACATGATCACCTAGTCTAATTTTAATAACACCTCTTGAAACCCAGACTTCTCTGTTACTGTTACCGTACCTGTCCCTTGCCAACTTCCAAGCTTCTTGACGTGCTCTCGTCAGAGCTTCGTTCACATAAATTTTTGAGCCTCGGAGACCAGCACGACGGCGCAACACTTCTTCAGCTATATTCACCGTGGAAAAGGTAACATGTAACACAGAGTTGTCACCCAACCTTGGGCCAAGACGCCTAACCTCCCGATACGATTCTGGTGGTAAACTCAATTCCAGTTTCTCATGTAACATTTGAGAGACCTTGGAGGGCAATGATGAGATGTCCCTAACTGTAGACTGAAAACCATGAATAACTTGTTTTTCGCCTTGAATTCTGTTGCCTATAAGCCTATAAAAATGAATATTCTTTGAGCCCAAGCTGACTTTGAAACATTTATTCAAACAATGTTTACAACGGATACGTCAGCTGCGATTCTTCGTCAGCGATATTTTGGCCCTTCTTGGCAAGGGTACTCGTCAGGCAGTCAATCCTCTAGTTCAACTTCGGGGAAGGAAATAAACAAGTAATTATTCATTACATGTGATTATGTAATTCTTGATTACAGGTTTGTTTCCTTCCCCGAAGTTAAACCAGAGGATTGACAGCCTGACGAGGACCCTTGCCAAGAAGGGCCGAAATATCGCTGACGAAGAATCGTAGCTGACGTATCCGTTGGAAACATTTTTTCTATAAAAATGATTAATTTTGTGTTTCGGGGGGGGGGGGGGTCAACCCCCTACCCCCCCCCCCCCCCCTGGATACGGCCTTGGCTATACAAACTTTGCTTTCCAAACTTTGCATTTCTTTTTGCGCGTCATTGCTCCAAGCAGGCGTTTTTTCTTCTTTTCTTAATTTGTTTATTTCACCTGTCATAGATTGGTAACTAGAAACACATCACCGTCAAGGGGCAATTAGGTCTAGCTTGGCAGAATCGAGTCTGCACAAATGCTGGGATAAAATGCAGAAGAACCAAAAGATTGTTTAAATGTCACAGTGATTTTTGGCCATATAATCCCCTCGCGGTAGAGAGCCCTACTCTTTACAGACTTTGTGACAATAAGGTTTCGTCGCGCGAAGTAACAGATTATGTGGTAGGTACTTTCAGTGATGATGAATTGTAATACGTACTGGATAACTGGCCAAGAAAAGGGAAATAGTTCAGTACAAACAATGAATAGGTTTGTTTGTAATTGTTCAGTACAAACAATGAAAAGGAAAAATCTAACCGAGCTTCCAGTAACGAGGTGAATGCACAAGAGGAAAAAAGAGAAAATATCTCGAATTATCCTAAACATACTTTTTCCAAAACTCAGGTAGTTTCGAGGCCCAGGATTGACCATTGGATGAGTTGGCTCTTCCCTGTGGGAGGAATCAACCAGTGACATGGGACAGCTTGTCTGCTATGGCGTAGAGTCAACAAATCTCTCCGCTAGAGTCTGAATTCTAGGCTGGCATTCTGTACGCTTTCCTACGTCGATTTTGTGGGATGAACTATACAAGTTGCGTTTTTGCAGATACCATGGTATCAGTTACCATGGTAACTGGATCTTCAATTGGTCCTTTTTGCAGTCATCGTGGTATCTGATAAACGGTTGCTCTGCAAAAACGACAATTGCCGAAATTAAACTTTCGAAGTCATCCCAAAAGAAAAACTGATATCCAGTTACACCAATAAGTGCCAAACTTCTTTCTCACCAATTTGAAAAAAAAAATGATGAAAGTGAGATGACTTTTTCAGATACCACGATCAGTTACCACGGTCGGACCGTTGTTTCAGAATATCAGATACCACGATAACTGCCCAGATACTACGATAACTGCAAAAACGACTTTAGACCGTGGTATCAGATACCATAGTATCTGCGAAAACGCAACTACAGTCTTAAAGGAAGTGAAGTTCAGACCTACCCTGGCTCCAGGCCAACCAGAAACACCAGGCGCTCCTTTCGATCCTTTGAATCCTTGTTCTCCCCGGAAACCTTGAGCTCCTCTAGATCCAGGCAGTGCATTGTCTCCCGGATCGCCCTTATCTCCCCGCAAACCATTGTCCCCAGGTGGTCCGACCATAATGGCCTGTCCCGGCACACCAGGCTCGCCGCGACGACCCATGGCTCCCTAAAGAACAACCACGAAATAAACCACGATTTTTGGTGTGAAGAAAGAGACAGGACTTACACAATTTCTACAGTACCTCCTGCGCTCTTTCTATACTATTTTGTTCTGGTGTCACTTCTGTTCTGCGAAAGAAAAAGAAAAAAGATGAGATCATGTTATTTAAATATGCAAAGCACCTGCTCCACTTGTAGAAATTATGCCATAACCATACATCGACGGAGAAGTTCAAAATTCAACATGCAAGTGTTACCCTTTTGGATGTTTCTTCGTCGCTACCAAAAGGCATTGACAAACGAGCCCAACCAACGGACTACCTTCTCCACTGCTTCCTGGCGGAAGATTGAAAATTGGTGTCTTTATGTGTTTTATTTATTTTCTTATATTTACTCCGCTCTTTCGAAATGGCAGGTTACAAATAAATTACTTACTTACTTGTTAAACAAGAATTCTAAAACTGATATGAGTGATAACAAGAATGGCGTAACAGCGTTACCGCCGAATTTGACCTTTTCGTCATAAAAAACGATGAATAACATCAAACTCTATCACTCTATAGTCTTATCACGAACAAAAAAACATTAAAAGGGACTAACTTATCGGTTATTGTACAACTCAACAAATGCTGGAACAAAACTCTCATGAAGAGGTAAATCTTGAAGTAGTCTTTCCGCCAAGGCGACTGGGAAACTCGATGTCAATGTCGCGACGGCCTTTTCCAAGAAGGGCTGAAATATCGCTGACGAACATCAAAGCTAAATTTTCCGCTTTTAGCCATTGTTTAATATAAAAATCTGGAAGCTTTAAATAGGAAGTAGGGGCCTTACATACTTTACCCGAAATAAGTAGAGTTCTGAAACAGGGCTACTGCCGTTTCAGTCTCAAACAAAACAGGGCTAAATACTCCTTGAGCTCAAGCTGACTGGGAAACATATATTCAAACAATGCACAAACATTTAGTTTTCTGCATTGTTTGAACATCCAAAACAGGGCCCCTCCCTCAGAACAGGGCTCCTATCTCAAGGAAAAAGAAGAACAGGGGTCCTGCTCTTCCTCGTTTTCACTGCGACTTGCGTGCTGATTTAATATGAAAATCTGTAAGCTTCTAATGCTCGAAGGATAGTTTAAGTATGTTTAGAGTGTGTAGATGACGTTAAACGGTTTGAATGATAACATAGGGCAGTTGCAGGCCGAACGGAGAGAAATAAGCGAGTTAATGAGAAAAATACTACGCAGGGTTACATCTTACATCCGCCCGATATCGTTCAAATATATTCCCATAACATGTTTTAATTTTGGCTTAATAGTTGACATAAATAAACATAGGAGAAACAAAAACTCCAAGAAACCGCATAAGTGTTTGCAAGCATGTAACATGTATGAACAGGAACTTCATTTGTGTTTGTGTGTGGGGTGGGGGGGGGGGGGCAAGACTACAGGGCTAAAATGTTCAGATCAACTCACATCCCATCCTGCCGGTCCAATGAGCCCAGGAACTCCCCGGAAACCAATGGGTCCCATAGACCCCTCCTCTCCTTTCTGCCCGTTTTCGCCACGAAGACCTAGCAGCCCTGGGATACCCGCTTGACCTGTTGGTCCCTGGGATCCTCTTACTCCGTTCTCACCAGGCACACCTGGTTCACCTGTCTCACCGACGTCACCTTAAAATATAGAGGAACGTGAAAAGAGTTGAAAAATAAACGATTTTAATAATAATACAATGCAATAGAAATACTTTCACCTCTAAATAAATTTGAGAAATTTGGAGTAGCCTACACTGTAAAAAAAATCTTGCAATATTTGGTACTGGGATTAATATTGTCTCGACTGAGATAAGATTATTTCTAATTCGGATTCGGAATATAGTTTGCAAACATTATGTAAGAAAAGTGGGTCACAAAAGAGACGGACATTAGTTACCTGGAGTTGAAAAACAAGCCCCGATAAGAAAGTCCACATAAGCGTCTTATGCATATGTCTGCCATTCTCAAAAACCTAGCTATTTTCCTGCCAGAAACAAAAACGCAGGTACACTGTGCAAAATTTCTCCGAAGGGATTAATGTTAACTGCAGTATTTGCTACTGGGATTAAGATTAATCTCACTGGGATTAATCTCTCTCAACCTTATCTCGCTGGGATAAGATTAATCCGAATTAAAGATTCTCTTTTCTCAATAAAGACAAGATTAATCCCAGTAGAAAATCCTGCAAGTTTTTTTTTGTACAGTGTATCCAGGCGGTATATTATGGATACCTCAGCTTCTGATCAGGTACAGTTCTATTAAACGGTAGAACTGCGAGAATTTAGCAAATGGCCCAGACAAGCCAGTGGCATGTATTTATTAGAACAAGAAACCATTCAGAAAAAGTTCTTGCCATCAGAACTGATTTCACTAAACTATCGATCATAATACAAAACGAAAACAAGACCAAAGGTTTCGACGGGATCCCAAAATATTCATATTCAATGTGGACAAATGGGTATTGTAGATATCCGGTCTTCGCCAAACTCCTTGAATAGAAACACAAGAAATCCAATGGCTAATCCTCTGAGAAAACCAAGTTCAGATATTGATTTACCATGTCCTAGGCTACTTTGGCGAAATTGATCAAATCTTCCTGCTTTACTTCCGCCGAACCTCCGGTTTCAACTGGATTCTGGACGAACTACTTGTCCGGCAAAACTAAAGCTCAAAAACGAATTCAGCATATCTCCTTACCCCTATATCGAACATCTAATTAATTTCAGATAAAACTTATAAACTTTTAACAAATTTTCCGGTTTCAGCCGGATTCCGGGTGAACTATTACTCGTCCGACGAGAAAATGATTTTCATACAAATATTCAGCAAGTCTTCTTATCCATAAATCGAGCATATAATCAACTTTATATAAAACTTTTACTTTTAACAAGCTTTCCGGTTTTGGACGGGTTCCTGGCGAACTAATTGTTCGGTAAGAAAATATTTTCATATTCTGTTCAGCATGTCTTTTTGCCCCTAAATCGACTATCTCATTATCTGTTTTAAAAAAAAGTGTTCGCCCCTTAACTGAACTCCCCCACCCTTAAATGTTGAGATACAGAGCCCATCTACGAACTAGACATCTCCCTTGACGTAAAGAGTCCTCACACCAAATTTCTCATTCCTTTCGAGAGTTATCGTGCTGACAAGACAGACGGACATGCAGGCAGACGGATAGACGGACAACTTCTACGAAGTCATAGGTATCACTCCCCGTCCGTTTTGGGTCCAAAAGAAACATTTGAACAAATAAGGTAATTCGTACTCGATATAAAGAATTCAATATAGAGCCTAAGTAATTTCACCAGAGTAAATAATTGTCCCTTGCGGGCAATTGCTAAAGGATTTACGACCCAATACTTAAGGAGTTTTTCCGTGCTCCCACAAACAGTTTGTTGGTCGACTGTGGATCGAAAAGAATGTTTCCGCGGTCTTTCGTGCGGCCCACAAGTGTGTTTCAGCAACCAACAAGATTTTCGTGGCTCGCTTTGTGGCTCAAATTCGACAAACAACTGCCGAGGTGATTGTCGATTTTGTGGCTCGATTCTGGTGGAAAATTCAAATTAAGCAGCAAAATAGTGTCTAAACAATAAAGCTAACTACTTTGTCAAGCATATAGACTTAAAACTGAGGATGCTTTTTGTACAGAACGGTAAGGAAATAAGCCTGGAGTTCTATTTATTGAGATTTTACATGAATTGTAGTTTTATTTTCAGATATTTGAACTCACCGCCAAAAAAATAGACAAAACGGCATTTCGCGAGTTTCAACTAGTGGCTCGACTATGTGACACACAATCGTGTTTCCGCGACAAACACTCACAAGTGTGCGGCCCACAATTGTACCGTGATCTTCAAAACTGTGCTAACAACATTTTCATATTTTTTGGGCCCAGTTTTGTGCTCGGTTTTGTGTATGCCATCTAAATGAAGAAAGTAGGAACTCAGAAAGATAAAACTAATCTACCTGTTAGATGGTGCTGATGTCGTCATCTAACACTTAGCGCAATCTAACAGAATACCAAATCACCCATGTTCTTTCCTATGGTATAGTTAACTCAGTTTTGAAGAACACGGTACGATTTTGTCGCAGAAAAAGGCCTTTAGCTGTCTATCGGCAAAACCTATGTAATAAATTTCCTCTCCTTCAACTCCTTTCGGGAGCACCCAATCCTCCGCGATATGTTCTCGCAAGTGTCCCCCAGACTGCACACCCGTTTAGCCCACGATACTGATAAAGAACATGATGCTGGATTCGTACTGTTTACCGCTGTTACATATATCTTTTTAACATATTTATCTTGACAAGAAAACAAATATCGGCATTTTGCCACCTTTTGGCAGTTTCCGGATTAAAAGAATTTGAATTAAGCCGCTTTCCCATTGACGCGTCGTTGCGATGCGCTGCATATGCTTTTATCTTGCGCTGCGTACAGTTTGCGTAGCGTATCTTTCAAACCTTCGCGACAAGCGCTCACGCTGGATGTGTATTTACGTTTTTTTTCTCGGTTTCTTATGCTGAATTCTCGTTTCTTTCATCATTACTAAGTTTTTTCTTCATCGTTAGTAGGTTTACTCCAGCTTGTCTTCAGATACCTCCATTTTTTATTGAAAAAGCTGCTGCTTATGCAAGAGTAGAACTTGGTTCTACGTATCAAGCTGCGTTTGATACGCTAATGGAAATAGTTTCACCTATTCATGATGCTTGTTTTCCGATTAAATACCAAACAGTTAAAAATAAAGACCAGCCCAGAAAGCCGTGGATTAATGAAGACATTTTGGAACTTATTGAGAGAAGAAACAGGAGTCATAAGCTGTACCTAGAATGCCCAAATGAAGATAATAAAGAAATATATAGAGTCACGCGCAATAAAGTAAACTCCCTACGAAGAAAAAAGATGGCCCAATATTATCGTGAAAAGTTTAGTGAAAAAAAAGGAGATGTTAGAGGTACATGGCAGTTAATAAATGATGTAATTAAAGGTGGTGTTAATAAGAATGAAGAGGTTGATAGTCTGATAATAGATGGATGCCAGGTTACTAATAAACAACAACTTGCAGATGAGTTTGGAAATTATTTCGCAAATGTGGGACTTAAAATAAAACAAGATGTCGCAGATGCTACTGGCCCAGAAGGAGAAGACCAGTTTTTGGACGACCGAGGTAGTGGGCATACGTTTACTTTTGAAAAGTGCAGTGCTTATGAGTTGCAACAAATTGTTGATAATCTTAAATCTAACAGTGCTGGAATTGATGGAATCAGTCTGAAAGCGCTCAGATCAGTATTTGTATATCTACTCCCGTGCCTACTTTACATTATAAATCTATCCCTAGAGAAGGGTATTTTCCCAGAGGCCCTAAAACGGGCTAAAGTTCTACCACTACACAAAGGTGGAAACAGAGAAGAACTAAACAACTGGAGACCGATTTCTCTTCTACCTATTTTCTCAAAAATAATAGAAAAGGTGGTGCATAAGAGACTGAGTGCATATCTGGACAAACTTGGTATGTTAAATGAGTGCCAATTCGGTTTTCGAAAAAAACATTCAACTTCACATGCGATGCACCATCTGATAGACATTGTCAACTCGTCGTTTGAAAAAGGACTTATACCCCTTACGGTCTTTATTGATCTTAAAAAAGCGTTCGATACTGTCGACTTTGAACGGCTAATGAAGAGACTATTGGCTCTAGGAGTACGCGGCAAGCCACTTGAGTGGTTCCACTCATACCTACATGGTAGATCAATCAGAGTTGTTGTTGACAGTGTAATGGGAAAGGCTCATGATGTCAAGTGTGGAGTGCCCCAAGGCTCAGTGCTTGGTCCGCTTCTATTTCTAGTGTATGTGGACACACTCCGTTTCTACTTACCAGATACGTTAGTCACAGCATTTGCTGATGACACAGCACTTACTGTAGCCGCTAGATCATTGAGTGAGCTAATTTGTAAAGCTAATGCAGCACTTGTGAACCTATCAATTTTTATGAAGTCGAGTTTTATTGCAGTGAATTCGTCGAAAACCAATTATATGATATTTAGTAGACTTGAACGAATTATAAATGATCAACAACACATTTTACTTGGAAATTCCCCGGTTAACCAAGTTTATGCTTGTAAATATCTTGGTTTCAATCTTGATGTAAATTTTAATTGGAAAAAACACAGTGACATTATTGCAACAAAAATGGCGAGAGGCGTGGGTGTAATGCGTCGATTCAAAAATATTTTACCGGTAATAGCATTAAGAGACATTTATTTTTCAATTGTTCATCCATATTTAATATATGGATGTTCTGTGTATGCCAGTAACTTTAACTCTAATTTTAAACGTGTTGAAATTCTGCAAAATAAAGCTCTCCGTGTTTTGGGTGAGTTAAAAAATTGTCGCCATACAGAAGATTGTTATCGAGATTTTAATGTGTTGAAAGTTAAACATGTAAGAGATCAGCAAATTGGTAATTTTGTGTACAGTGTATTAAATAAATTTTCTCCTTCGTATTTTAGTAATTTTTTTAGTGTGAATTCAGATTACCATGATTATGATACGAGGAATAATGATAGGCTTGTTAGTGAGTCGCGTAAGAGTAGTAGAGCGTCATTTATAATTAGAAATAGTGGTGTGAATGTTTGGAATAATCTACCGGCAAGCATTAGGGAGTCTGATAATCATTTATTGTTTAAGAACAGATTAAAAAAATATTTGTTGGGTAATTGAGTTGGTTGTTTAATGAAGGTTGGGGCAGGATTCGGGAGGGGAATGGGAATTGGGTAGGATAGGGGTGTTTGAGTGAGGAAAGTTGATTTGGAGTGAGTTAAAGTCTCACTAAGTGTATAGAAAAAAAAAAAAAAATTGATCAATAGATTTTGATAATTTGATGTCCGTCTTGCACAGGTGACCTGTTGTCACATATCGAGACGGGCTATTGGTTTAAGAATATGTTCAATATGTTGTAGAAATGTTGAAGAAATAAATTCCTTCCTTCCTTCCTTCTTGAGTTGCGTTTTATTAGAAGCGAAAGCTCTGCGTCGCGTCACCGCAAGCGCGACGCAGGGGTTGCGTAGTAAAGTGTGAAAGCGGCTTTATTTTCCACTTTCAAGCATGGTAGCACCACAATTTGTCTGTAATGATTCTAGGACCCCTGTACTTTGTAGTGGCCCCACAGACCCCGGAAAGGAGGCCAGCTGCGATCGTATTTCTACCCGGACAAGTTCCCGCGCACTGAGGGGCAATCCGCGAGCAAGACAACCGAATCATTCGACAGCCCGACCGATCGTTCCTACCAAAACCGCCAAGAGATATATATACAAGGCTACTAAGCCTTGCATATAAATCTTCAATTCTTCACAAACAGCGCGGCTCTTCCCGGCCTGCCTAGACTACAAGGCCCTGCTTAGACAATACTAATGATAATAACAAACTGTCGATAACAGAAATCTAACCAATTTAAATGTATTTGCAAAATTCTGGAAAGCATATCTTCCATATGCTACTTTTTTTTTAAATCACCGAGTTCAATCATCTTCATTGTTGTATTGTTTTATCTGATATTTTTTACGGCAATGCACAATGCACACGGTATACAGACTTTCACCGAGAAAGAGTCGACCAAAGAAATCTACGCTAGGGACGAAGTACTCCTCCAATCACCTCTGGTAAACGATTCCCTTTGAACAATTCCTACCTGAATCTCCAGTGATCCCATCTTCGCCATTGTCTCCCCTGAGGCTGTCTAACAGGGATGCAGCCGCTACTTGATCAACTGTGCCTTGTTCACCTTGCGGACCTTGAGCACCTGGTTCTCCAGCTAATCCTCTAGAGCAAGGGAAGCAAAAACTGAATCAGATCCGTAAAATGATGAATAAATTTTCAATAACAAATATAAATATTAAACTTGACGAGCTTGACAGGGGCGTAATTTGCTATGGGACAGGGGCAACTGCCCCCCCCCCCCCAGCCGAAATTTAGCGTCTTCGAAACTCTCGTCGAAACTAAGATAGGCCTGCAGAATTCAAGCATCCACACATTCTTTTCGTGTATGAAACGCGCAAAAACTTATCTTCACACGTCTAAGTCAGACGACCGACCAAGTGATCTTTTGGTCATTGGTTGGTACCCAACCTGCAAGAAGCTTGACGTCATCGCCCAGTGGACAGTTTCGCGAATTTGAAGAAGCGTCGTTTCGCCTTGGTCGATTAGTAAAATATCTCTTTGTTTCTTGATTTTTATAACGTTTTTCTTCTTGAAATAAAACTGTTCATTTTCACTTGACTGGGGAAAATCGGATTACCCCCCCCCCCCCCAGAATTTTAGCGAATTTATGCCCTGCATAGGAATCTGTCGGTCGCCGCGTGTTCTCCAAATCAAGGTCTTGTCCGTCTGTTTGCAGTAAAATCTGTTCGAAGTGTAAATTTGTATTTCATTTAAGTTTTGTTTCTTTCTTTTCTCTATGTACTACCCGTATGGAAATAATTTAGACGTTTTCAGCTGTTGACAGCTGTAAAAGTAACAGAAGTATTATGGGACGCTTTCAACACGTGTAATATTTACAGCTGTTTTAATCAGCTGTCTGTAAAACAGCTGTAAGTTGCTGTATCCTACTGTATTTAACTGTTTTCAGCTGTCGCAATTACTTTCGTTTATCCAACAGGTGTCACTGAAACAGCTGTAAACGTACAGAAGTATTATGGGACGTTTTCAACAGCTGTCCCAAACACAGGTGGATATAGCTGTATGAAGTTGTAAACACACAAAAGTATTATCTGACGTTTTCAACAGGTGTCTCAAATATAGCTGTAACGAGCTGTTTTCCAAGGTCCGTGTCCGTATGAAACACAGATGATACCAACTGTGTCGTTACTGCTATGTTGTGTTGTATAACTTCTTTCGGCGGTTGCTTCTCTCCAACTTCAACTTATGCTTAATTTGCTGTGATCCAACTCAGTCAAGACTCAGGGATATTATGTATGGAGAAATATTTGCATTCTGGTATACTGATGCAATTAAATTTTTTTCAAATTATCGAATAAACGGCAGTACTCTAAACGAATTACCAGAAGACGCTTTAGCAGTATAGAGGGGGCTTCGACTGCGAAACCTGCTTCTGAAATATTTTGCGCTTCAAAGAAAAGAGAAGTTAGCAAAAACACGGATGACAGCTCCCGACTTCAAGCATTTCCACGGCTTTTAAAAACAGTGTACACCTCCCAAAGTAAGAAGTACAGCTGGATACGACTGTTCACAGCTATAAACAGCTGTAACATTGACGTCTATCGCCAGTAGCTGTAAATTCAAAAGTTGGAAGCAGGTGTTTCCAACTGAAATCAGCTGAAAACAACTGAAAACAGGTCAGAACAGCTGGAAACGTCTAAATTATTTCCATACGGGTTGCGAGTCTTTTCTAACGTATGGAAATAATTTAGACATTTTCAGCTGATCTGACATGTTTCAAACTGTTGAATTTACGGGTACTGGGGATAGAAGTCGATATTGCTGTTTATAGCTGCTGTTAGTTGTGAACAGTCGTATCCAACTGTACTTCTTACGTCTATAGTCAGGGTTCGCGTTGGAGACACAGCAGTATGTTACTGTATACAGCTGTATGTCTTACGTCTAGTCGGGATACGCGTTGGAGACACAGCAGTATGTTACTGTATACAGCTGTATGTCTTACGTCTAGTCGGGATACGCGTTGGAGACACAGCAGTATGTTACTGTATACAGCTGTATGTCTTACGTCTAGTCGGGATACACGTTGGAGACACAGCAGTATGTCACTGTATACAGCTGTATGTCTTACGTCTAGTCGGGATACGCGTTGGAGATACAGCAGTATGTTACTGTATACAGCTGTATGTCTTACGTCTAGTCGGGATACGCGTTGGAGACACAGCAGTATTTACTGTATACACCTGTCTGGCGGTGGGAATGCAGCAGTTTCTAGTTGTAAGCAGACGTTTACAGTTGTCAGTGTTTGAGACAGAGCAGCATGTCACTGTATATATAGCTGTTTGATGGTTGGAACACAGCAGTATTTAGCCGTAACTAGCTGTTTACAGCCGTAAATGTTTACAACAGCAGCTTGGCGTTGAGCAAACTGTAAACAAACTGTAAACCTGCTTAGAAAAGGGATGACTGTCAATTAATAAAAATAGTCGAGTAAGAACATTGTATTTACAAAAATAGCAAGTTGGTTCTATGTCTCCTAAAAGCGACAAAAGCGTAACAGGATCCATACAACCGTGTGTCGATCTGACGGTCTTTTCGGACACGGTCGGCACAGCTGCGAACCCAGCTGTTAGGAAATCATTCTTTCACGGCACTTAACACCTGTATCTCTGACAGTTGTACACAGCAACATACCGCTGTGTCTCCAACGCGTATCCCGACTAGACGTAAGCCATACAGCTGTATACGCCACCTGACAGGTGTATACAGTAACATACTGCTGTGTCTCCAACGCGTATCCCGACTAGACGTAAGACATACAGCTGTATACAGTAACATACTGCTGTGTCTCCAACGCGTATCCCGACTAGACGTAAGACATACAGCTGTATACAGTAACATACTGCTGTGTCTCCAACGCGTATCCCGACTAGACGTAAGACATACAGCTGTATACAGTAACATACTGCTGTGTCTCCAACGCGTATCCAAACTAGACGTAAGACATACAGCTGTATACACCAACAGACAGGTGTATACAGTAACATACTGCTGTGTCTCCAACGCGTATCCCGACTAGACGTAAGAAGTACAGCTGTATACGACTGTTCACAACTAAAAACAGCTATAAACAGCTGTAACATCGACGTCTATCCCCAGTAGCCGTAAATTCAACAGTTGTAAGCAGCTGTTTCCAACTGAAATCAGCTGAAAACAGCTGTTTTCAGCTGAAAACAGGTGAGAACAGCTGGAAACGTCTAAATTATTTCCATACGGGTATGTCCTCCACTATTTCTATTTTACAGAAGTGGGTAAATAAAAAGATTCATTCATTTCATCCGGTTTTAAGCTTTAAGCTACCACTCGTAGGTCAAATCGATTCGACTAGCTCAGGGGTGTGGCTTCACTCGGCTTTGTTCAGCAAATCCGTAAAAAAGGTACAAACGAATTTGCCTGGCGGTTCGTTTCGGGAAGCTACTGGAACCAGTTCATTTTGGTGACGCGTACGGTTGTTGGCCGGTGTAGTGGGTGGTAAGACGTCGCGATGCTGGGGTTTAGACAGAAGAAACTTCCGAAACCTCAGGATAATCTGCTCGTATCTTTGGGCCAACGTGGGGAGGTCGAGTTTAACAAGCGCTTCATCATAAGATAGCTGTCCGATCGCCAATAATAATGAACACGGCCTGCTTTTGCAAGTTCTTGGATGAGGTATACAGTACGCAGTACTGCAGGTCCCCATAGTGGGCTTGCATATTCCAGAACTGGACGGACATATGCAAGCAGATTACAGATTTTCTACTCATCAACCCGTGGATTTATTTTATTATGTCTACGTACAAGTGTTGATGGTGAGGCTTAAGGAAATTAACAAAAAATAGTCCGCTTGGAAGCGCTGAACTGGAATACGAACTTTTTGCGATCGGGTTATATTTGACGCTAGATTAATATGATAATCAGGAAATAACCGTTCAAAATAAAGCATTAAAATAGTCAAAATATAGCGGGAGCGTCCGGGGGACCTCTGACCAGTTTTTGGGATCCCAAAACGTAAGTGGAGGGATACCTATGACATCGTAAAAGTTGTCCGTCTGTCTGTCTGTCCGTCTGTTAGCACGATAACTCTCGAAGGGAATAACATGTTTTGATGAAACTTGGTGTGGCGACTCTTTGGGTCAATGGTAAGGTCAAGTTTGTAGATGGGCTATGTAGCCCTACATTTAGGGGTGGGGGAGGCGGTTCAAATTAAGGAGCAAAAAAAAAAATTTAAACAGCTAATGTGATAATCTATTATCGGGTAAGAAGACATGCTGAACACGAATATGCTAAACATTTTCTGGTCCGACAAGTAGTTAGTTAAAATTAAAAGTTTCATTTGAAGTTGATTAAATGTTCGATTTAGGGGTAAGAAGAAATGCTGAACACGATGGTGACAGTCATTTTCTCGCCGGACATGTCGAACACGAATATGCAAAATATTTTCTCGTCCGACAAGTAGTTTGCCCGGAATCCGGCAAAAACAGGAAAGCTGGTTTAAAGTAAAAGTTTCATTTGAAGTTGATTAAATGTTCATTTAGGGGTAAGCAGACATGCTGAACACGATCGTGAAAACTATGTTCTTGTCGAACGAGCAGTTTTTCCGGAATCTGGCAAAAATTCGGAAAGTTGGTTAAAGTAAAAGTTTGATTTTGAAGCTGATTAAATGTTCGATTCAGGGCTAAGTAGACATGGTAAATACTTAGGTGAATAGCATTTTCTACCTGGACTACTAATTCGCCCGGAATCCGGCCAAAACCGGAATTTTTTTTAAAAGTAATAAGTTTTACTTAAAGTTTATTAGGTGACAGATTTAGGGGTAAGACGAGGCGCTGAGTCTGTATATGACAGTCATTTTTTAACCGAAAATATAATTCGTCCGGAATCCGTTTGTAACAGTTTTTTTTAGAAGCTAAAGTTTTGGTTGAAATTGATTAGATGTTCTTTATAGGGCTTTATAAGGAGACACCGTACGCTAAATTCGATTCTGAATTTTTTTTCTTTGCTAGACATGTAGTTCGCTCGGAATTCGGCCGAAGCTGGAAATTTGGCAGAAGTAAAGCAGGTAGTTTCGGTCAGTATTGTCAAAATAGATATGGCTTATAGAACTATTTCTGAACTTGGTTTTCTCTAATGATTAGCCTGGCGAAGACAAGACCCAGTTGTCTGGGTCAAATATTAGATTTTTGGGATCCCATCGAAACCTTAGGTCTTGTTTTCTCTTGGCGATATCCACCTTTATTACTCCGCTTCCGCAAGATGACGCGCATCTACGAGAAAATTTAGAAGGTGCTTTTCGTGTCGATCACGGATCCACTTTTTTCTTGATCCGTACCCAGTCCATCCCTATGGAAGTTTCTCACAACCATATCATACGAGTAGCCTACTGGGGAAAACATGACAAAAAATAACAAGCAAACATATTTTGACTTACATTAGACCAGGCTCCCCTTTGTCTCCCGTAACTGCTGGGCCGTAGGCGGGTTTGCCAGAGGCACCATCTAGTCCTGAACGACCAGGTGCGCCGTCCTTTCCACGCTCACCAGCGTCACCCTGAAAACAAACTGAAGATCAGAAAACAGAATGGCGCATCGTAATATTATTTCGAGACGAAAAGCCTTTCCCATTCCATTGAACTATTATCGGTGATAATCGTCCAACAACGCCAGGAGAACATACTGACAGTTTCCTTTCTGGAAACTTTTCAACACATCTGATGTTAGAACTATTAGAAGTACTTTTTAAAAATATGTTAAATTCCTGCTTGGGCTGCCGCTGTGGTCTCGTATTCGACGCGTTACACGAAATCATGGAGTTAAAGATCCGATTGAGGCTGCTTTAGAGCGCCGTGCTCGATTTTTGAAATCCCTCGACCCTCTAAATAGCCTCTATCCAGCAATTAAGCAGTAGTTAAGAAATAGTGTATAATTATTTTTTTTGTCTCTCTTGCTTGAATTATGTAGTGCCAATCTAAAATTGTATTTTGTGTGTTGTTCATTTTTCCTTTTTGTTTATTTTTCTTTTCTTATACTCCATCAGTGACATTTTTATGTAAAGATGGGTAATAAACATATTCATTTATTCATTCATAACTATACTGGATATGAACTGGAATGACCTACGAAGATGATTGCGTCTGAAGATGTGCGAAGCAAGACACCACAGTTGCGAGGATGATGGCGTCCGAAGATATGGGATTCCACTTGTGATAACATTAGTTGCGCTTTTGCAGATACCATGGTATCTTTTACCGAGGTAACTGAAACTGCAATTAGTCGTTTTTGCAGTTACGGTGGTATCTGAAACACGGTTGCTCTTCAAAACCGACTATTGCCGAAATTGCACTTTTCGAAGTCATCCCAAAATAAAAACTGATATCCAGTTACATCGCTAAGTGCTAAACTTCTTTCTCACCAATTTGACAAAATTTTATGAAAGTGAGATGAATTTTCAGATATCACCATAACTGGCCAGATACCACGATAACAGCAAACTCTGCTTTTGACTTGAGATCAGATACCACGGTAACTGCGGAAACGACTTTAGATATTGGTATCAGACAGCATGGTATCTGCAAAAACGCAACTACTGTTCTGGAGATGGTCGCAGGTAAGCAAAAGCTGATGTTTCTTTTTTTATTCAATTATACAAGATGTGTTCCCAGGGCAAATGGTCCTCCATGATCTCAGAACATCTTCAGCCCACATCCCAGAAGCACTAACTTTTGAGTGCCACCCGGCCAACCTCACAACACCAGTGTGTCCTGACTTCTTCAACACGCAAGGAAAATATCACGAAAACGACTCTGAGACCTAAAATTTGCTTCTTTTAATGCTCTTCCTTGAATCGGTTTACAGCGACGGCACCGACAGGCAAACGAATTCCCTTAACAAATTTTTATTTAGCCTATTCAACAGATTGAATTTTGCAATATCGATCTATTATCATTATTGTTATTATTTGATTTCTTGAATTTAAGAAATTTGAATGTAAAATTAAATTGTTTCTGCGTACCGTCTTTCCTTATTTATTCCCATTTGTCTTATCTTTTGCGCTATAACTGCTCTTCCTTTCGCTGACTTTAATATTTTTTCATTCTACCGACACTCAAATTTAGCTTAATCCTTAGCCATTTTGCCATTTTATTTTCTTTCTTTTCTTAACCATCTATGTTCTTTAGAACATTTACACATTAGCACATTTTTGGGATCCCAAAACGTAAGTGGAGGGATACCTATGACATCGTAAAAGTTGTCCGTCTGTCCGTCTGTTAGCACGATAACTCTCGAAGGGAATGAGATATTTGATGAAACTTGGCTTGAGGACTCTTTGGGTCAAGGGTAAGGTCAAGTTCGTAGATGGGCTCTGTAGCCTTACATTTAGGGGTGGGGAAGAGGGTTCAAATTAAGGGGCAAACATTTTTTTTTAAACAGCTAATATGATAGCCGATTATCGGGTAAGAAGAAATGCCGAACACGATGGTGAAAATCATTTTCTCGCCGGACGAGTACTTTGTCCGAAACCCGGCGAAAACCGGAAAGTTGGTTAAAAGTAAAAGTTTGATTTGAAGTTGATTCAATTTTCTATTTAGGGGTAAGCAGACATGCTGAACACTTATGTGAAAAGCATATTCTACCCTGACACCTAATTCACCCGGAATCCGGCCAAAACCGGAAAATTTGTTAAAAGTAATAAGTTTTATTTGAAGTTGATTAGATGACAGATTTAGGGGTAAGAAGAAACGCTGAGTCTGTATATCACAATTATCTTTCAACCGGACATATAGTTCGTCCGGAATCCGGTTGTAACCGTTTTTTTTAGAAGCTAAAGTTTTGTTTGAAATTGATTAGATGTTCTTAATGGGGATAAGGAGATACCGTACCCTGAATTCGATTCTGAATTTTCTTTTTTTGCTGGACAAGTAGTTCACTCGGAATTCGACCGAAACCGGAAATTTGGCAGAAGTAAAGCAGGAAGTTTCGGTCAGTATCGTCAAAATGGATATAGCTTATAGAGGCATATCTGGACTTTCTAATGATTAGCCTGGCGAAGAAAAGACCCAGTTGTCTGGATCAAATATTAAATTTCTGGGATCCCACCGAAACCTTTGGTCTTGTTACATTAGCAAGTGTCCTAGGGTGAGAATTATAAGAGTGGCGAGTCCTTGTCTGACCGGCGACATATCGGTGAAAAGACAAACATACACTTTGTGCGACAAGCCGTATGGCTTACTCCTTTATTGAATAAAATAAAATAAATAAATAAATAAGAGGCCAATGGATTGAGAGGGCAACTAAGCGGCAAAAAGAGCACACTCAAGTGCCCTATAGCGATCGTAGTCTCTGTCGGTCTGTCCCCTCTTTGCACTTCCACATTAGCTAGGACGACGAAACTTGGCAGACATACAAGGGACCAGACCAGATTAACTTAAAAACAATCATTTCCCCGATTCGGCCATCGTGGGGGAGTGGAGGATGGGGAATCCGGAAACTATAGTAACATGCATAACTTTTGGAACGGGTAATCGGACATGCATGAAACTTGACAAGAGGTCAGATCCGACAAGTGTGTGTGGGGGTGGGGGGGGGGGGCTGGAGCGTTGGGTGGGGGTCACCAGACATCTCATGAAACGCTTCCACATAAGCTAGGATGATGACCCTTGACAGGCATATCAGGTGTCCGACGAGATTAGCTTGGAAATAATCACTTCCCCGGTCAGGCCATCGTGGGGGCCGAGTGGAGGGATGAAACATCCGGAAACTAGTAACATTCATAACCTTGGAACGGGTAATCGGACATGCATGAAACTTGACAACTGTCAAGCACAAGTGCCTTAGATTTTCAGTTTCAAATCCTGACCGGATCCGACAACTGTGGGGGGGGGGGAGCTGGCGGGGGGCACCGGGAATCTCGTGAAACGCTTAGAGTCGAGGGATCGGGATGGAACTTGGATGGAAGAACAAGCATAAACCCTAGATACATTGTTGACAAAACAGGACCAGATCGTCGTCACAATGGGGTGAGTTTGAAGGGGTTTCCCGGAATTCTGGTGATCACGACCATGAAAATTGGCAGGCATGTTATTGACTTAAAAATAGTCCCTTCACAGATTCGATCATCGTTGGGGAGAGTGGAGGGCCGGGGAATCTGGAATCTAGTGACATGCATAACTTTAAAACGAGTGATTGGACGTGCATGAAACTTGACAAGTGTCAAGAACAAGGGTCTCAGATGTTCAGTTTCAAATCCTGACCGGATCTGATAACTGGGGGGGGGGGGGCTGGGGATCACCCTGGGGGAACCCTAGATCAGTGGTTCCCAACCGGTAGTACGCGTACCCTAGGGGTACGCGAGACCCGTGCAAGGGGTACGCGAAGTTACCAAAATCGTTATAGTCTATAGCTTCAAAATCTCGCCTGGTTCATTTTTTATTGCCAAAAGCCTAATATTACCAACAGAGGCATCACTAGCTGAAAAAAAATGTTGGGGGGGCAAGGTATTTTTTACCGACTAGCTTGTCATTTTCACCGACTCGTTTTTCAAAAATAAATACTGTTGAGTGGCGCTTCGCGCCGATCTGGCCGACCACATTCAGGGGGAGGGTGTTGCCAACCCCTGCGTGACGCCTCTGATTATAAGCCCTAGTGAAAGTCAATGAAATAATGTTGATTCCAAAACAAGCTAGCCCACTGCAGTAAAATTTATTCCTGTGTCAAACAATATTGTTTAAAAAACAATCGAAGACATTGCAAGTGACATAGTCGTTGACGTTACAAAAACGTTTGCGGTGCAGCCTGATGAAAGCATGGAGAACATCAAAACAAAACACAGAAACAGGCTGACTGTAAAAAGTATTGCCGTTAATGACATCGAGCCGAGATGTGACAAAATTTTGGCCACAAAGCAGCCTCAGGTATCGATTTTGTACATGTTTCTACACATGTAAGCTTTATCATTTATGACAGTAAATATCGTCTTTTCACGAAAAAGGGGGTACGCAACCTTTGATTAGGGTACGCGGTCAGAGTTAGAGTACCTCCAGATGTGCTATGACTATGAAACTTGGCAGGCGCGTCAGAGACAGGCATGTTATTCACTTAAAAATGGTCTCTTCACAGATTCGATCATCGTTGAGGAGAGTGGAAGGCCAGGGAATCCGGAATCTAGTAACATGCATAACTTTAGAACGAGTTATTGGACGCGCATGAAAATTGACAAGTGTAGAAAAAAGTGTCTCAGATGTTCAGTTTCAAGTCCGGGCCGGATCTGATAACTGGAGGGGGGGGGCTGGAGGGGGGGGGGCATTGAAAATATCGGGAAACGCTTAGACACGAGGGACTGGAATGAAATTTGGTTGGAAGAACATGCGTAAACCCTAGATGCATCTTTGACGAAATAGGATCGAATCATGTCACAGTGGGGGGGGGGGGGGGCTGGAAAGTCTTTCTCGGAAGTCCGATGATCGCGAGTTAAGGTACTTCCAGATGTGTCAAGACGACGAAACTTGGCACCCATATTAGGGACCTGATCAGACTAAATTGCAAATAGTCCCTAACCCGACTCGTTCATCGTGGAGGAAGTAGAGGGATCGGGGATCCAGAATCCAGTGACACTCATATCTTTGGAACGGGTGATTGTTTATGAATGAAATTTGACAAGGCTCAAGAACAAGTTCAGTTTCAAGTCTGGACCGGATCCGATACCTGGCGGGAGGGGGGGGGGGGCTGGAGGGGGGCACCGGAAATCACCTGAAACATTTAGAGCCGATGGATCGGGATGGAACTTTGGTGGGACAATAAGCATAAGCCGTAGGTACATTATTGATAGAGCAGGACCGGACCGGGGCATTGTAGGTGCAGCTGGATGGGGGTTTCCAGAGTGCCGGTGATCATGACTTGTGGTACTTCCAGATTATCTATGACGAGGTCGCATCAGTAGCATCAGGGACCGGACGACATTAGCTTGGAAACAGTCACTTCCCCAATTTGATCATCATGGGGGATGGAGGGATATGGAATCCGTAATCTAGTGGCAAGAATCAACATAAGATATCTGGGTGTATTGCTAGACTCAACGCTATCATTCCAAAACCCCATAGAAAAAATACGAATAACACTAAGCCGGAATGTTGGAATTATAAGATGCTTTCGACACTCACTACCATATCACACAATGAGAAGTATATATTTTTCCCTGGTAGAATCATATCTGAACTACTGTGCACTGTCGTTCATGAATACATTCAAGACGCACTGGAATCCGCTACAGATTCTGCAGAATAAAGCACTAAGGGTCCTAGTTAACTATCTGCCTTTACCTTCAGCCTACCCAAATCATCCCATACGAAGAGCATGTACAAATTCTTACGGATACTTCCAGTTTCACTTACTGTGCCATATGCGTCTGTGCTTCTGTCAGCGAAGCACTTGAAGGGTTTGCTTCCATCGCTATTTTATACACTTGATCTTCTACCCCTATCATCCACCCATAATTATAATACCCGGCAAACAGATTTGGTTAGGCAGCCTTTAATCAAATGTGAGCGGTCGCGATTTTCATTGAGGAATAGTATGATAATCAATTATAATAAATATAATAGTAAGATCCAGGTTGGTTCTTCTGTAGGATTAATAGAGAAGAAATTTAAAGAAATAATGATTATGAATTATTAAATTTAAATATTCTTTGAGCCCAAGCTGACTTTGAAACATTTATTCAAACAATGTTTACAACGGATACGTCAGCTATGATTCTTCATCAGCGATATTTCGGCCCTTCTTGGCAAGGGTCCTCGTCAGGCTGTCAATCCTCTGGTTCAACTTCGGGGAAGGAAACAAACCTGTAATCTTATGTGGTTTCCCCTCTTGAATGGTCCGGAAGGTTGCATTCACTTGCAAAGGTCAACAGGATTGAAAAGTTGGAGGTGCAAGTCTGGTCTGGTGAATGTGGTATTTTGTTATTTATTTTATATTTATGGTATTACGGATGATTACTCGTTATTTATTGAAGTTAAACAATTTTGTTCATTGTATGTTGTTCCCGAGCATTCGAGATGCCTCTCTGCCGGGAAAGAAGTGTAATTTATTTCATAAATTTGTATGTAACTATATAAGCCTGAACCTGAGTTATACACGAATCGGAACCAGAGTACGACAAAACTTCTATTCTGAAACAGTTGTCAATGAGTGGAATTTCCATTTCAGATTTAGCAGATCAAGCCCGTTTTCTGATGAAAGGCATATCGGGGGAGAGATCCATCCTTAACAAGGGCAAACCGTATCTGACAAACATGCTAACTGTTCTTACAAGTACCATATGAGGTATTTGCTCTTGTTATAGAGGACAATGATGTGTTTTTATACCATGGTATCTGATACCACGGTCTAAAGTCGTTTTTGCAGTTATCGTGGTAAGAGTACGAGGGACCGGATGCAGTTATGCAGTTATCGTGGTATCTGATTTAACGGTCAAAAGGCATTTTTAGTGGAGTGTTCCTTGGAACACTCCACTACTGCGAGCGGTGTAGCAGCTTTCGGTTTCCGGTTTTCAACATATTTTGTGGAGCTCATAACTCTTGAACCAGTGCAAGTATCACGTTGAAACTTGGTATACTAGTGGGTATTGGGGTCTAGTTGTGCCTGTTGGGGGTCCCACCCTTCACCCCAACCCTGTTCAGAGGCAATTGGGCCCAAATTGCCTAGTGAATAATGTTCATAACTTGACCAGAACAGGTAAATTGGCTGGTAAATTGCTTTGAAAGTTGCACCTCCCCACCCGCCACGTTCATTGGCAACTGGCCCAGATTGCCCAGGAGTAAAGTTCATAACTTGACCAGAACTGGACATAGGACGATGAAATTCTTGTACATGTAGCCTACTTCCTATGCCTGGGAAATTGCTTTGAAAGTTGCACATCTCCCACCCACCACGTTCATGGCCCATTTTTAATCTTTTTAACTTGACAATAACTTAAAATAAGGCAATGAAATTCCTTTGTGCTTTTGGATGATAGGGGTTGGAGAGAGTTGAACCAACCCCACCCTCTCCGTTCATCGTCAAGTGGGCCCAAACGGACCATGGAAAAAGTTTTTGACCCGTGACTGGAATCAAACTCTAAACTGGTATACTTGAGGAAAAAGAGACGTAAATGCCTGGTAAATACGCATTTGATGGGTCACGACCCCCCCCCCCCCCCCCCCCCGCTACCATTCATGGGCAGCTGGGCCCAGATTTCCCATGTTTAAGTTCGTCCATGACAGGTCTCAAGTCTAACTCTTGTATATTTGGGGAGAAATATCTATGGATGAGAAATCTGGTGTAACAAACAAGACGACGCCACGTACTTTAATCTTTAATGAATAGTTGGAAACTCGGCTGTTTTGTCATGTGACTGATGATACGCCGTTCTTAATGAATTGGGACAAAGGGGGCATTAGTCTGCTACGATTTGGTTTATTGCACTTGTTACTACCTTGCTCATGGAAAAGAGGTTCAAAGGGTGGGACTGGCTGACAGACCATTCAGTGTTTGAACTCAAGCTATTCGTGCAAGATCTTCAACATTTCTATCGATTTATACTGGCAATTTGTTCACTTTTAAAGCTTTTAAAGTGGGATGATTACAAATTAAGTTATTTAAATACTTGTTTGGTTATTGGGGATGAGAAATGTCTAGGTTCTAAAGCTATTTGTTTATAAAATGTGCTAAACATTTTACTTTTACTGACTCGACGTCTGAGCGTTTGCGCACTTGTTGCAGTTATCGTGGTATCTGGCCAGCTATAGTGGTATCTGATATTCAGAAAGTTTCTCTTTTTCACGATAAGACTTGGATCCTCTCGAGTGGATTCTTACGTGGCACACAACTACTACATTTTTCCGTTCAAACACATATGAGAATGCATTGCCCAAGGGCTTCATTAAACATCTATATATGAGAATTAAGAAACAACCAAATGACTCACCCTGAGACCTGGTACACCAGTACGACCAGTTGTTCCCTCAGGACCGTTCAGTCCCTGGCGTCCTGGTAGACCCTCGAGTCCGGGGAATCCCTTATCTCCCGGAAGACCTCGAGGTCCCTGAGTGCTTGCACCGTCATAGATGGTCTCGCCCGCCTCACCCTTCAGTCCTGGGAGGCCCTGCAGACCTTGGAAGAAAATGAAATCTTCAAGCCTAGTTCCCACTGGGGTTGGATTCCGTTTTCACTTCAAGTTCTTTTTCAGGTAAAAAAATGTACCCGAGAAGCCAATCAGGAACAACCGAGCTCAGGGCGTAAAAAGGCTCAGAAAGAAACTACATGAAATCGACCTGCTTTTCTACCCTTCCAAAAAGAATTTGAACAGTTGTTAAATGTTAATGGAACAGTTAAATGGAGTTAGACTTTTTAAAGTTTAAAGCTTTCTTTGTTTGTTTGGAAAGAGTAGGTGACGTCAAAATTCTTGTTCATGTAAAAAAGTACCCGAGAAGCCAATCAGGAACAACCAAGCTCAGGGGGTAAAAAGGCTCAGAAAGAAACTACATGAAATCGACCTGCTTTTCTACCCTACCAAAGCGAATTTGAACAGTTGATAAATGTTAATGGAGTAGTTAAACGGAGTTAGACTTTTTAAAGTTTAAAGCTTTGTTTGTTTGTTTGGAAAGAGTAGGTGACGTTAAAGAGTTAAAGGAAATGTTAACTTCACAGAGTGAAGGAGGAGTTGTAGCGCAAAAAGTAAAAATCAAATA
Organism: Branchinecta lynchi; assembly: GCA_023053575.1. Taxonomy (NCBI): domain Eukaryota; kingdom Metazoa; phylum Arthropoda; class Branchiopoda; order Anostraca; family Branchinectidae; genus Branchinecta; species Branchinecta lynchi. The sequence goes on along the minus strand of JAKZAP010000018.1, from coordinate 875,140 downwards.
TTTTTCGAAAGGCTACGCGGGTTTAAATAAGTTTAAAAAAAAGCGAATCAGCAGATCAAAGCGGAAGCGCCCTCAAGGGGTACTCCGCTTTAAGATGAAAGGTTAAGAAAGATTATATCAGACAGGACCAGTTTTAGGCCTACTGTGGTTAACTTCCTTAAGGGTTAACTTACGACGAGATTGTTATCGGGAAATAACATCGAGGTGGCCACTGAAAATGTGACCTATCCGAGCCGAAGGCAAGGTGGGTTATGAAAAATATCTACCGAGCGCAGCGAGGTTGATATTTTTAAATGGGTCTTCGAAATTTTTGTTCAACTATCAACCATGCACACCATCCTAACTCCCACAGGCTCCGTCAGTCACATGCAGATATGACTTAATATCAACTCATACCCACTGCTAACTTTCTGTACGAAGATTTGTTAATATAACTGACCGGTGTTCATAGGATGATATGCATTACATACTTGTTCGAGAAAAGTTATACGTGATTTGAGGGCCAACGGCTCAAGGTTTTTCCAATGTTAATTTTTTTTATTTTTCTTTACAAACTTATATATACCCAAAAAGAGATACACTGCTGACAGCAGAGCTTGCACGAACATCCTTACTTACGGTAGTTACTACACTTGACGTCATGAATTCTGGCATTTTGCCGTCAAGGCTGGAACGATTTTTCGATTTTCCAGCAGAACATCATGCCACGGGAGAATCCGACCAATCATGTTACAGAGATGCGTAGTTACCACAGTTACACCGCTCCCGAGCATGGCAAGCAAATAATTACTGTTAGTTACTATTTCGAGAAGGTTGGAACAGTCAGCGTAGTAACTATGTACGAGGATTGTTAATGTTAATCAATGTTAAATATGTGTACTTACCAGAGCGGCCATTAGGTCCATCGTATCCGGGTAAACCAACAAAACCTTGTTTTCCAACTGGCCCGGGGTCGCCTCGGTCTCCTGACAAACCAGGCTCTCCTTGATACCCGAAGTAGCCAGGTAAACCAGACAAACCAGCATCCCCTGTAGCACCCTTAGGTCCTAAAACCAAACAACACGTTAGGAAACAAATGCATGGAAGATACTGGCGTCGTTGTTATTTCTAAGTTCTTTTACAAAAGTCACAGAAAGCGACAGAAACAAACTCAAAGGCTTCTTAACAAACTCAGTAGACTGATACTGCTTCCAGTCTCTTAAAGGATCTCTCTTGCTTATTCTGCCTTTTATAATATACCTAAATCCCGTGTACAATCATAAGCTTCTAAAATCCCCACTTTTCTCCATTGTTTCGTTTTGTGCCTACGAACTTTTAGCACTTGATGTGTCGAGTTTCGCCCGTCACACAACGCAAAGTTTTCCAGAACCATCCATTCCCGCTGACGTCTCTTTCACATATACAAGAATACGAGAATATTCTGTTTTTCACTTCTTTTATCTGCTTAGTTTTCCAACTTTTTAACCACGGCGCGTTCAATTTTCAAACGTTTTGCGCCCACCTGCCGCGTCGTAGAGCAGTAGAGCTGGATAGAGTCGACAAGCTCTAACAAGAAAACCACTAATTTCAGATGGAAAGTAATGGTATTTCCGGAAAACATAAAGTAATGGTATTTCCGGAAAACATTTTTTCTGATCCGTTTCATGGGGAAAAGATCATTTCTAGTAGGAGTTGTGCTTTAAACAGTATCAGCGACAGAAACAAACTCAACGGCTTCTTAACAAACTCTGTAGACGGATGCTGAATCAAGTCGAATTGCCCAGCAGAGACTGGCAGCGGCAGCAGTTTGACCTAGCATGCCGTTTTACTCTTACAGTAGAGCTTAAAGTTCAACTGAAATGCCAACTTATTCTTGTAAAGTCGTATTCTCGCCATTCCCCGAGGACTCCTCGGGGAATCGAAGGGAACGGCGAGAATAGAGGGAGTCAATCCATGCGGACTCCACATACAGAAACAGCGAGAACACGGGGAATGCTTTCAAAATGGATTTTGTTCGAAAACAAAAATATAGTTGACGAAATTAGTCTGGATCCACTTTACTTTTGGTTTTGTTTTTTCTGACCGTTTTTAGTTAATTTTACATTGCACCAATACCAGCAAAAATTAATTCCGTTTGATGATGTAATGATAGTCGGAGCTTTCCCCGTCCGTGGGAACTCGCGAGAATACGGGGAGTGAGTCCCCGGGACAAACAAAAACGCGCAGACACCTCAATAGTGGAGTCCTCGGGGGACGGCGAGATTACGCCTTATTATTTAACTTACTCTACAGAGTTACTTCGATTGTGTTAAGGAATTTTTTTTTATTTTTTCACTATTTGCTCTAGTATGACGTTCAGAATATCTAGGGCCGTTGTGACAACACAACATTTTACTATAACGCGGAAAATCTGAATCTCAATACAAACGCGGCCTTTCAGTGGTCAGTGATCAGCTCGAGGGAGGTGGCTCACCGCGTGAACACTTATTTTTCGTAAATTATTTTCGTCAAGCATACAACACTAGACACAAGCAGATAGATGTACCACAAATCACAGGGAAATTCCACTAGTTTAAAATCGATTATTCGTGAATAGCTGAAGAACGAAGTAACGCATTTTCATCGGGTCTTCAATCCTCTTTAAGCGAACAAGTTATGGGTACCTAGATTTCCCTATTACATCCCTTTCCGGTTAAACTTTAATGCAAAACTGTCCTTTTGTTACGTTGCTATGCACGGGGCTTTGGGTTCCTCCGGGAGGACAAAGTTTCGAACGCGGGTCCAGCAGGTGTTTGGAACTTTTGGTCAACACCTACTTGCACCTACTTTTTTCACAAACTCATCTAGTGTTCTCGTCTACCGCCGCTTCTAAATTTGTCGTAGGCCTACCCTACCCATGTCAGCCCGTGGCGTAGAAACTTCCCGTGAAGGAATCTAAGAGATATGTTTCGGTATTCTACTCCGTATTCGTCGGGAACTGATAACTGTATTAAGTGTGATACTGGCAAGAGAAAAGACAAGGCATTGTCTGAAGCATTGTCACAAGGGCATTGTCATAACTGGTCATGGTCATTTTTACCGATTATTTTAGCAGAAAAACGACTGTTTTTTTCAGAAAGAAACGACTGTTTTGACGAAAATTCGACAGTTTTTAAGAAAAGTTTAAAAAAAAAACAGCCGAATCGGTTAGTTGTTAACGGCTGGCCGGCAACCTTGGGAGGGGGGGGCGTCCCCCCCCCCCCCCCCATACTTGACGCTCCTGTGCGCACCATGCGAGAATCTCCTAGCTGGAATGCACTATATCCTTAGCAAAAGGACCTTTCACGCAAGCGCTCCAAGTAGGATACTTTCAATGTCTGATATTATTGCTACACCTACCACGTCGCAAGCCAAACTGCTACGTGATTCGCTGTTTGTCAATTTTTAATCCACTAATGATAGCCTAATCAGAGACCTCTGCTCGAACTTGTCTTCTCGGAATGGAAGCTTACCTGTTCACGACTCAATGGGACTTAAGTCGTGAACAACTCCAAATTATGCGAGTGTCTTTTTTAGTTTCACATTTTTGCTCTATTTACTGCACTGATGCCACTGATTCCCTTAAATAGTGCTTTAACTCTTCATTCATTTACTGTCTAGTTTTAGAGTTTGCTTTAGGCAATAAAGTTATCAAGCTTCGGAAGGCTTGTTAAATATATACTCGATTTTTAATAAATAGACCCTATTGGTCTTGTTGTCATGTATTCATGATTTCTTGTTTTTATTAACAGGCACAAAAGTAAAAATAAAATAGACTAACCGATTGCAACACCGTCCCAGGGCTCTCCCTTCACTCCTGGTACCCCCTCGAGTCCTGGTACGCCGTCCAAACCAGACGTGCCAGGTAAGCCAGGACTACCCGGCATACCATCCTGACCATCTGGCCCAACTGCTCTGTCAGCTAGACCGGGTTGTCCTTTCGACCCTGCGAAACCCGGTTCGCCCCTCTGCCCATCTGCACCTGGCCGTCCTCCTTTCCCATTGCGACCAGGTGGTCCGCGGGGTCCGATGACTATATCACCGTGTACACCCTTTATCCCAGGGGGTCCCACCGGGCCTGGAAGTCCGTTGTCCCCAGCAATTCCTCTTTGACCGTTCGGCCCTAGAAATGAAAGTGGGTTAATGCAAAGAAGATTTTTTTTTTATTCGGTACCGAGCACAAACGGTTCACCTAAAAAGTATTGTTTTTTAGTCTGTTTTTTCTTACAGTCGCTCGTTGTCCCTAACGTTCGATAGCCTGAAGAGGACACTTGCCAAGAAGGGCCGAAATGTCGCTGCCAGATCTCGTAGCTGACGTATTCGTTTTATACATTGTTTGAATACATACATCAGTGACATGGCCTCAGGCTTTAATAAATATTATGATTTTTATCTTTATAGTGTGAAAGGAGGCTGGGAGTTTTTTAGCCTATGCAAATTTAAAAAAGACCCCTTTCATGATCAATGCCAAAAGAGCATCGGCGTTTAGTGCTAAATCCATCCCATTCATGAGCTTATTTTCCCTCTGAAAATCTGCAAGCTGCAGGCTCCGCTTTCAAGGTCGCCAGTCCCATTGAATAGTACGTTAAGAGTTCAAATGCACACAAACTGTACAAGAAAGTAAAGGAGGACGTCGCAAAATTTCAGAGCCTTCCCCCACCCCCCTCTCAACCGTTGCTGGCTGCGGTTCCGACTTACAAATGAAGATATAAGACACTTTGTCGTACTTCTCATCAAATTCTGCTCGAGTCGGGCATTGAAACTTGAGTTTCCGGGAACGTATGGTCCGCCCTCCATCTCCCTGCACAGAGGCAAGAACAAATATTCTAACAGAACCTCCGCTTTTGGCCCCATGCAGTGACTACGGATACCCAACAGAGCTGAGCTAGAGGTACTTGTTCTAGCTTTGAGTTGATACACGTCTACTTCCGTCTTCGCCGCTGCTCATAGCAGGGAACTAGTGCAGGAGGCATGCTGACCCGCTCTAGAGCGCGCCCAGAGAACGTATCACCTTTTACTTTGAAAGTTTCTTCTACGCGGCTTCACAACGATATAGCTACTTGTCGAGGTAACCAAATGTAATGTGTCGTGTAGCTCCTAACCTCCGCTCGTTTGAATGGGGCAGGCTATGGTGAAATATTCAGCTCCGCATGGTCGTATTACAGGGATAAGAAGACGGAGGTTCTCACTTATTTGTTCTTGACCGAAGTTTGTAGCCAGCCAGTGTTCAAAACGGCACAGCTAGAGCATATGACCTTTCTACCGCTCAGGTTTCGTCCCATTCTATAATTCCGAGTCGGAAATTTACACCGCCCTGTAGTAGTGACTCAATAGAAGGTTGCGTCCAAAGACAGTAAAAGTGGGAAAGACCGGAAACTCCCGCAAGCCCCATGAGTCACAACAACCAGCGCCGTTTAGCGGATGTTCTTTCGTTAAAAAATCTCTCTGTTGACAACTTCTTGCATCGCTTTCCCCAGAATCATCATCAAAGCACGTTTTCTTTATGATGAGCATTCTTTCTCCGTTCAGATTTCCTCTTTAACTGGAATACAAAACAAGTAGGATAAGAGTAAATCGCTTTTTATGGATAAAAAATATTGAATTCACGATTTCGAATCAGTTAATGTTGACAGACATTGCTTGCTCACGCCCTCTTGCTTTGATTATATTAATCATCTACCGCTGGAAATTGGACAAAGTCCAAACGCTACGTGGCGTCCCAATCGATTTTCAGAGACCCGATTTTAGCGAAGTCGAAGTCACCACAAAAGGTCTTTCCCACTATTATTGTCTTTGGTTGCGTCTACGAGTGAACATCGTTCTGTAACGGACCGTTCACGCCACAGCTTGCTCGATTTATTTTTGGGACAGAGTGGGCGGGCCACAACCGTGCGACACAAGCGGAAAGCGGTGGAACTTCACAGTCGGGAACAAGAACTCGGAGTAAGCGGTATGATGTGTTATGTGATTATGCCGATTGACGAATGCATTGTGGTTGGGTACTTAAGCACAGGAACTAACTGCAAATCAGTAAGAGTGCGTAGTTTATAATCTAATACATGTTCAGATTAATTAGGAGGCTAGTTTTTTTTTTTAAACTCGTACAGGCTACATTTGTAGAAAGTATAAAGTGTCGTGTCTATTTAACTGTTCAAGTGGCTAAACCGAGGGACTTTGCACTCCCAACAAATGTTTTCCCAGACGGTTTTATTATTCACAAGCACAGCTTAACAACCCATCTGTTCACAAGTAACGAAGCACAGACTTAAACGAGACGTTCGAGAAGTATTTCTTTGACATTTTGTTATATGTTTCAGTATATCGGAGTAAAAGGTTTTAAAAAAGTCAAGCTTTTGTATAAGGGTACGGAGGCATCCTGAATCTGTTTTTATTCTTTGTTTTTGCTGGACAAGTTATGGCCGGAATCCAGACAAATTCGGGAAATAGGTGCAAATGAAATTCTTATTTAAAGATAATCTTAATTTTAAACGTGGTCGATTAGAGCAGTGGTTCCCAACCTTTTTCATTCCGCGTACCCCTAATCAAGGTTAGAAAAGGTTCCGTACCCCCCTTTCCAGAACGTCCACAAGCTCTGGTTGTACATTCTAAGGGATCGACAAATATTCCCCTTTGAGATCCCATCAAAATATTTGTTGTTGTTGCAAGTTAGTGCTTGCAGGGTGTTTAAAGTCATTGTTTCGGGGAAATCTTTCTTTTCTTTTTCATAGCGAAAGCAAATTGTAAAAACTATCTGAATGTCGGAATGTAATTATCTTGATCTAATTATCTTGATCCCTTAGTACGAAAATAAAGTTTTAATATGCGAAGTCGATTATTTACATACTTTTTCTTTGATGCTCTTTCAAGAGTTTCAAGTGACGATTCTTCCTTATCACTACAGTTTTATTCATTTATTCATCTTATTCTAAGTAAAACAAAACGAAGCAGCACGAGCCCTCCTCTGCATTCTCACGAGAAAGCAACACAGCTGGACAAATTTCCGTTCTCACCAATGTGTTCACCGGTGGATCTCCGCGTAGGAGGCAGTGTGCTGGGCTTAGAACTATGTACCAAAAGCTTCTCATGGGGAAGATAGGAACTTGCTTTAAAGGACCCTTCAAGCTTACGTTTAAGGTTGAGAATTTCCGAGTTATACGTGCTATCCGCGAATGTGTGGTAAAATTTCATCACGCCGAGGCTTGCTGTGGTAAAAATTAATAGGAACGGGTTCTATTTTGTGTGTTAAAAGTTATACATGACCAATCATAGCAATGCGTTTCCATCACGTGACTACTAAAGAAGAAAGAGAGAAACTTTTAAGGAGAGATATTAGTAATATAAAAGTACTGAATGCAGACTGAATGAGTTCCTTGAATAAAAGTCAGTGATACAGCTAATTGTGTTTAAACAGTTACAAGCTTTTTTCCTTGTCTGAAATAAGAAGGACAATCCTGGTAGGCTCAAATCTAAATCGAGGAATATACACTAGTCCAACAGACACAGCAGCATATATTATACCGAGTATTGTACTGGATTTTCGTAAAACCGGTCTAGGCTGATCTAAAATTCCACACGAAAGTCATCAAGGTTATGTTCTCTAGGGATGGATTGTCAGGTTTAAGGCTCAGTTTTGAAGATCTACCTACGCATACGTGATCCAAACGTCGGAGAGCGGCGTACAACTTGATTTTCAAGTTGAACGGCTGCAGAGGATAAGGCTTACGACACGAAGAAATTTTATTCGTCTTACAACATAAGCGTAAACGGTCCATAACTGCCTAGGTTGTTAAGCTGTCGTTCACGCTTATGTTGTAAGACGAATAAAAGTTCTTCGCGTTGTAAGCCTTATCCTCTGCAGCCGATCAACTTGAAAATCAAGCTGTACGACGCTCTCCGACGTCTGGATCACGTATGCGTAGATCTTCACAACGGAGCCTTAAACCTGACAATCCACCCCTAGAGAACATAACCTTTGATGACTTTCATGAGGAATTTTGGATCAGCCTAGGTTTTACGAAAATTCAGTACAATACTCGGTATAATATCTGCTGCTGTGTCTGTTGGACTAGTGTATATTCCTCGATTTAGTTTTGAGCCTACCAGGATTGCTCTTCTTATTTCAGATAAGTTAAAAAGCTTGTAACTGTCAAAACACAATTAGCTGTATAACTGACTTTTATTCAAGGAACTCATTCAGTCTGCATTCAGTACTTTTATATGACTAATATCTCTCCTTAAAAGTTTGTCTCTTTCTTCTTCAGTCGTCACGTGATGGAAACGCATTGCTATGGTTGGTCCCGTATACCTTTTAACACACAAAATAGAACCCGTCCCTATTAATTTTTACCACAGCAAGCCTCGGCGGGATGAAATTTTACCCCACATATTCGCGGATAGCACGTATTACTCAGAAATTCTACACCTTAAACGTAAGCTTGAACGGTCCTGTAACACACGAGAAAAGGACACAGGCTCACCGGTCACTGCTACCGGAAACAGCCCCACCCAATAATCCAACCTGATTGCAATATAAACTTCTACCCCCTAAAGTCCGCACTAATCGTTATGAAACTCGTTTGTGCCCTTATTACTTCGGTTTTTAATGCCGAATCGTAGCGTGTTGTTTGTTATTTACAATTAGTTCGAAACTGAATTTAGTTATGCTATGATAGTTTCTAAATATCTCTCTCTCTCTCTCCTTACCATTGTCTCCCATTTCTCCTTTCAAGGACATTCCCGGGTTTCCCCTGCTACCTGGAAGTCCGCCCGGACCTGGGGCTCCTGGTGGTCCACGGAAGCCAAGTTCTCCTTTACGTCCTGGCCTACCATTCTCACCTGGATCGCCATCGGGACCTAAAAGCAGGAAATATGCGTTATACATAGTTATTACTAGGCATGGGCACTGTTCTGTTTTTGCGTTCAAACAGGAACAGGCAGAAACAGGAGTAGTTATATAAAGGGGGTTCTGGCTCACCCTCCCCCCAATTTCAAAACCCCATTTTAACATCAATTTCTTAAATTTTAACATCCTTTTTACCAAATTATCCCCCTTTTTAAGAACATTTTTATTTTCTTACTTCCAAAATAAAGGATACAAGAAATGAGAATATTACCCTTTACTACATATAAAATACTACAATATACACTACTTTTTTTTTTTTTTTTTTTTATTCAAATATTACTGAGTAAACAGTTCTAAATCCACATATGTTTCTTTGTTCTTGTTTTCGCGTACAATAGGCTGCAAAACCAGATTTTTCTTTAAAAGTAATTCGTTAGCAATGGCATTATATTTCTGTGTTATAAACAAATCACAGGGTTTGTCATTATGATTAATAACTACAACCAACTTATCACCGTATTTTGTCTTAGCAATTCTCATTTTAACGATACTATATTTCAGTCCTAATACCAATGCTTCTTTCCTGATTGTCTCATTGTATTTATTCATTCTGATTGTATTCAAGACTTCCTTTGTGGACTCCATTTATTAGTGGATGATTTTATTAAATAAAAATCCAGATCACAAACTCACATACATATTTTTGTTAATAATACCTAATGTAGCTTTTCTTTCATAATATATAACACAGTAAATATTATATGGTACAGGCTGAGCGTGTTTTAATGTTAAACTTATTTCAATATCAGCAGTTGTTCCATTATATATACTTGATTCGTGTTTGGAAACATCGAAACAGAATAGTGGATATACTTCTTTAAATTCTTCTATACTAACAACACTACCAGTATCAAATGCTAATTGCTTATAGCCCAAATGTATGAACCTATTGTAAAGATTTGAGTATTTACATTTCTCATCGCTAAAGTCGCATTTGAGTGGTTCTTCAGGATATTTATCTCCATTAATTCTAAGTTCTATGTCTGTTAAATTCATATGATCAAACACCATATTATTCATTAATTGATTGTTATGCTTTTCATTTTTCTGTAACATCACAACGATTTTTGTAGGACTATTTCTCTCAGACACAACTTTCCAGGTGTGCTCCTTATTCTGACTAACATCACTTTTATAACTATTACATACTTCCCACATCAGATTATGCTTTTTATCCTTAGCAAGACCCTTTTCTAATTCACTCATCATTTCGATACTAGGAGCTACAATAGGGATCTTCCAGGATAAATACTCGATAACTACTTTGAAATTAGTATTTCCATTTCTTATAATCATGTTGTTATCATCATTTCTTCTTAGAAATAATTTATGCGATGCACCTCTGAAGAATCGTTTGTTTCCTTTCAGAAATCCAAACAATTCTGATAATGGTAAATACATATTTACTAATTTACTGCTCTTTGTTCTGTTATATCTTTTTTCAAATCCTTTATTATAATTATTATTATTTCTCAAACTGACTGTTCCACCCCCTGCTGCAGCCCCTGCAGCCCCTGCTACTACTGGAGTTGCAGTAAACGAAGCAATTACAGGATTGATTTCTTTCCCTTGATTATAATCTTTATACCAGAAATGATTTCTTGCAGCACTTCTAGAATAATCATCAGAGTATTCAATCAACTTTGTAACGGTAGTTGTAATACCAACATGATTAATTTTTTCAACCGATTCATCGTTTATTACATACTCAGCGGTACTGAATAAATTAAATCCATTATTCGTTAAAGTAGCAACATCGGTTGCAGCTATAGGAGTCCCATCTTGGTTTACTATTCTTACACTGACATCAAGATAACTTTCACTTGGATAAAACCAAGAATCTAATTTCTTTGTTACGAATTCAAACTCTGATTTATTAGATACATTCACATCTGTTTCTCGAATTTCTTTAAATTCATATTTAACCACTGTTTCATCCACAAGCGGTTCATCAAAAATGTTCCATTGCGGACTGATAACTTTATTTACTGCCATTTATATAAGAAAGAAATTATTAAATAAAACTTATTTCAGAATCTTTAATCCATTGCCAGTCATTAACGTTTTGATCAAGTCCTGACTTCTTTGGTTTAAAATCCTTTTATTTGTACCGATAAGATCCTTCATCGATTTTTTGTTTCCAATTACATCGATGAGTTCCTTCTTGTTGACATTGATCAGATCTTTCCCATATTCTATTGCTCTGTTTTTCAACAACTCAAATCTCGGTTTAATAATATTATTATACATTGACATAGCCCCATCTTTTATTTGTTTTGCTGACGTTTGAAATAACTGGGAATTAACAATGTTTTTGAATACACTACCGATTCCACTTCCATACTGCTTTTTATAAAGTAATCGCTTATTATTTATCAACATTTATAGGTAAATAATTTTATTTCACTAATCCTTTAAGCTTTTCTTAAATGCAGTACGTATCCAACGTTATCACCATTCAAATCGATAGGTCTTCCCAACTGATCAGTAATTGTCATTCTCAAGGAGTAAATAAAGTCTTTTGTATTAATAGGAAGGTAGATTAATTGTCTAGGATTCTCAACAATTTGACAACCCGGTTCTGTATTAGGAACAAATGTCCAAATGACATCTGATTTACTTTTGTTTACGATAGAACTGTTTACAAGAGAGCAGTGAATTTGAATTTTATCAACGCTTCTTGTTATATTCGGAAGCTTTGTACCTTCATTGATTTTCTTAGATATCTCACTATCCTTATCAAATCCTAAAATCTGACACAAGTCACTATTAAATCTAAACACATATTTTTCTTGTAATAGTATGACAAATCTCATAGATGCTGGATTGGATGAAATTACAATAGGACATTTGTCTTTTGGGGTATCAAAATACTGACACAAAAAATAATTCAAACAATCATCGTTATACATCCCATTAGGAATAGTAACATTCATCCACTCTTCATCTTTCCTGTATTGAAATGTATTATTTCCAAATTTATCACTTATATTATGCCACGAATACCACAAAGTACACTGATTCAAACCTATTTCATAATCCCAATTACGATTCAATTCGATTGGTTGACTAAATGTTATATCAATGATACTTTCATTACCTTCAATGTTTAACAACACCATTTATTAGAAATATTTTTTATATATTGAATTGTAATATCTCTTCGTAAGAAATTTATTTCGCATTAACGAATCCAAAATATCAATAGCTTCATTTCTCACCTCGTCAGATGTATTTCCGTTTACTCTGCTACCTATCAAAGTGTATAATTTTGAAATCATTTCATCACAGTTCATAAATATTCCAGTTCCTTTTTGTTGAACTAAAAATGGGGAATTAGTTCGAATGCTGGTTAACCTCTCCTTGTATTCTCTTATAAATTCAAGGATTTCATCATAGCTAGAGTAACCTTTACCTTTTTTCCCGCCATAACTTTGACTTAGAGATGTCAAACGTTCTAGAGCCTCATCTATATCCGTATGATGCTTAATGTAATACGTAGGCATTTTAAAATAAGTATCAGTGCCACCCCGCGATTCTACATGTTTTAAATTAATCTGATTTAACAACTCTTGGGTAATATCTTTATTCATATCAACGGATAGTGGTCCTAAATCGGGAGAAGGTTCTAAAGCGGGTGCTCGACTCACTTCCTCTGAAGTAGTGGTCTGTAAAGCTGTTTTAAATGTATCACCTAATCTGAGAAACCGTCTTCTTGAATTATTATCACCTTCCTGTAGTTTATTAATTATCGTTTCAGCGTTCTCTTGTAATTTTTTGATGGTATCTTTAGTGTTTTCTTTTTGTGCTATAATAACTGGAGCGTTTAATTCTGAAGCATATTCCCGAAATCCTGCCTTCTCCATCTCATTTTGTTGAACCTTGCTTCTCTGAATTTCTCTGTTCTTCACTATATCCGATAACATATCACTCAAGCGTCTTGAATCCATTTATATACAAGTAATTTTATTTCATAATAAATTTTGAAAGTTCTTTTTCATAAAACCCTCCTTGAATTAATTCCCCACTTTTGTCAGATATTTCATAAGTAATGGGAATGGTAGGTCTGATGGTTGCTATCTGAAATACTTCATCCGTATAATTAGGTAAATATCCTTTATCAAAAACACTTTTTTCTTTTTTAATTCTGACTAAATCCCCTACTTTGACGTTTCCTGTGATTTTGTAGTCATCTACTGGAGGAAACAGAGCACTAAAAACCTTTTTCTGATTAACCTTTTTACTAGCATCAACTGGTTTCATTTGTATTGAACGGTGGTACGAGTTATTATAATTACTCACAAATAAAGGTAAAATATCAATCCAATTAGTAGTGCTATTGTGAGTGAAATATTTCCATAGCTTTTCTTTTAGCGTTCTGTTGAATCGTTCTACAATTTGCGCTTTCAATTCGCTTTCAGATGCAAACCAGTGTATGCCGTTATTTTTCAAAAAAGTTTGAACATTTCTCATCACAAATTCTTTACCTTTATCAGTTTGTAGTTTCTTAGGAATTCTTTCTTTAAATATAACACTGAATGCTTTTATTATTTCAGCACCCGTTTTGTCTTTCAGAGGGATACACCAAGCATTTTTACTAAAGCAATCAATAACAGTTAAAATGTAATTTGTTTTATTATTTTCTTTTTTATATTTCTGCATGTCAACTAAATCAGCTTGCCATTGCTCATCAACATAGTGAACATACACTCGCCTCCTTTCAAAGTTATGATAGGAAGGTTTGTGTAACGTATACACATTCTCATTTTGCAACACATTTTTTATTTTATCCTTGGAAACCTTAACACCATTTTCTTTTAATTTTCTGTAAATATCATCCACACCTGAATAATTAGAATAATACGTCTTTAAAATATCTGTTTCTGCGTTGAGGTTTTTTTTTAAAAGCGATTTTTCCTCGATCCGCAAATAACACAATTCCCTTTCAGCATTGGAACATTATTTTTTTGTGACACTGCCTTAAACATTGATTCAGTGTCAGTGCTCTTTTTACATTTCATACAATAAATCTCCATTTATTAGAAAACAATTTTCTTAAACGAAAAGCTACCACCCCTTCATTTTCCGCTGGATGTAGGAAATGCAGTGAAAACCACAGTTTAATTCATCTATATTTTGAACAGCAAGATTTTCATAAGCTGTTTTTTTCTTTGAATTTTTTAGATATTTAACTATTTCTTTTCCTGGAGGAATACCGAAAGAATCGAAAAATTCGACATAGGGGGATTCAGGTAGATTACAATACGCAACCCAATGAGTTCCAGGCATTCCGAGTTTATCATAATTAATGACACCGCATTCCGAATCGTTTATATGTTTGGGTAGCGTATCTAAAGAGAAAACACCTCGAAACTGTGGTATACTCCCTAATGCATCCATAATATCAAAATTGGTTAGAGGTCCTACTTTACTTTTGCTTCTTTTTTGATGTCCCCGTTTTTTGACTTCCTAGGTCTTCCACGTACCCCATGACCGACAACTCTTTGTGTTCCAGGAAGTGTTAGTGCTCCACCTGTGTTGACATCATCGGTTTTTTCCTTCTTAGGTCTACCACGTACACCATTACCGGTAACTTTTTGTGTTCCAGGAAGTTTTAGCGCACCACCTGTGTTGGTCATTTTATCCATAATTTTCTTACCAGCGAATGTACCCAAAGCAGCAGCACCACTTGTTAAAGCTGCCTTACCAAGGGTAATTGCTAGCGGTATTAAAAATGGAAGTAATCCACCTTTTTGAATCGCTTCTCTCATCTGCTTGTATGATACATCAATATCACAACCCTTATTATTCATTTTACAGGTTTCAATTTTATCAATTTGTCGTTTACTTAAAAGTAACTTAACTGGTTCTCGTTCATTTTGTCTACTATGACTAACACGTATCTGACATTTTTGTTTAGCATCAAAGCATTTCTTCAGCTTTCCTTTCTGAAGCTTTGACAAATAAACTGTATACTCCATTGTTTCAACCATTTATTAGGGAATAAATTTATCTTATAAAATTTATTTACCAGCCATCATTTTTTCTATTCTGGTAACGAATGGTTTGTCAACAGGTTTTAGCTCTAGCTCTAGAAGCCTTTTTAAAATATTTACTACTGCTCTTTCAATATTATCGATACGAGTTTTTTGACCAGCAATCTTTCCTTCAATTATACCGTTATGGGTGTGTTGCCCAAGAAGCTTTTTGTCATAATCTAAAAGATTCATAGTTAACGTTGCTAAATTAACAGCATCATTTTTGTTTCTAGGGTTTTGAACATTTGTTATCAATTTGTTCTCAGCATCAATTTCTTTCTCATTAACTCGAATTATTTCTTTTACAAATAACCCTTTATCATTAATCCTTACCAATAAATTTTTAGGAGAATCATGTACCGTAGTTAATCTGTTGATATCTTCGCTAAAATACTGATTTGCCCCCACTTGTTGTGCGGTAATTTCTTCTTTAAATTGATTCAAAATAATAGTCATAGATCTGAAACTAATAGCGTCCTGGTCAGCTTTCGCATCCCCTAACATAATAATTCTCTTACCTTGTAGGTTAATATTACCGTTGTCATCAGTAACTCTCTTTTCATTCGATTCGTTACTAACCTTTTTTCCAACACTGCCTAATTTATTCATTTATTATAGAAATAAATTATCCGTTAAATTTTTCAAAGTTTTTCCTGTACTTAAGGGTTTTATCTTTTATTTTTAAATCTATGAAGAAAAAACCGTAGCCCTTGGTTGCAGTCTCGAATTGTTTGAGAAATTTTTCATTGTCTATACTGGAGACATGGCTTTGTCTTATTAATTTTACTTCTTTTGGATTAGAACACTGAAAGAATGCAAAATAATTGCACTGGAGCCTTACCACCTTTGGCGTTTTGTGATAGCTCTGTGACAAGTAAATAATTGAAGCATTTTTCTTTCTTCCTCTTATGAATAAATCTTCTATTTTCTTCTGGTCTTTTTCAGTGACAAAATCGTCAAAGATAATCAAGTTTTGGTACTCAGGGTCTAATTCGTCAACATCGACAATATCATCAAGATTGTTACTTACTGTTAAGACTTTCGATTTGCATTGTGACTCCAAAGTGGTTAAATTGGTTATAAGGTCTTGATATTTATCTTCTTCAAGATCTTTAGCATACAAGTATATTCGGTTGAAACAAAGATATTCATAAATTAAATTCAAAAGAAGGTTAGTTTTACCTGTTCCAGAACTACCACAAATTAAGAGTCTGAATGGCCACTGAGGTGCAAGGTCGTGCTTATTCTGATAAGTGTTCTTTTCGCTAAAATCATACACTTTGATTGGTGCCTTTTCATTCATTTATTTAGGAAGAATTTTTCATTATAAGATTTACTTGAGTATTTTAAGTATATACTTGAATTTATTAAGTAGGTACTTGAAGTTTTTAAGTATATACTTGAAGTTTTGAAGTAGGTACTTGAATTTTTTAAGTAGGTACTTGAAGTTTTGAAGTAGGTACTTGAATTTTTGAAGTAGGTACTTGAATTTTTTAAGTAGGTACTTGATTTTTTTAAGTAGGTACTTGAATTTTTTAAGTAGGTACTTGATTTTTTTAAGTAGGTACTTGAAGTTTTTAAGTAGGTACTTGAATTTTTAAGTAGGTACTTGATTTTTTTAAGTAGGTACTTGAAGTTTTGAAGTAGGTACTTGAATTTTTTAAGTAGGTACTTGAATTTTTTAAGTAGGTACTTGAATTTAATGTTTATAACCTAAAGGTAAAGTGTGTATTTTATCGCTTGTTACTATCCTTTTATCATCCTTAGGATCTAACGCTTTTTTATTCTGTTCTTCTAGAAACATATTGTGCTTGTATGATCTTAAGTTATACTGGGTTATAGAAAGGTTTTCCGTTTTACCAAACAGTACATCCTTATAGTTTTGAATGGTAATTTTATCTTTAACGATATTGGTTTTTATTCCTTTCAGTTTTTTGCTAGCTTTTGAAGGGTCTTGGTTGTCCTTTAAATAAGCATATACTTTTGATCGTAATCCAACAAATTCTGTCATAACCTGTTCACCTAATTCATCTTTCATCATTCCTATCACTTTCTTATTTACACTAGGAAACCCATATGGATTATCTTTCGCATAATCAGATGTATCGAACCTCTCATTCAAATCCTGTTTGATATCTTGATAAAAATCTTCAGTTCTAATATCATATATGAAAGAATCAGTGTCCATATAACACAAATCAATTTTATCTCCATATTTAGGCTTCATATAATCATAATGGAATTCATACATCAATAACTTGGATAGTTCCAATACAGCAAAGCCGATATACATTGGTTTGTCTAGTTTTATCTTTTCCTTCGACATTCTTGCCACTGAAAAGTTTTCACTAAAAATTATTTCAGATTTAAAGTTGGGCTTCTTTATTATTTTTTCTCTTGTTTCATTATTCGTTATTATTTCCATATCCGCTCGCTTCCTTACGTTTTCCATAGTTTTTCCAAAGCAAGCATTATTCATAAGCTTAAAGAAATCCTTTTCAAAATCATTTGTACCTTTAGTTCTAAGTGCTGTGTTGTGGTCTATATATCCTTTTAAGTAAGCACTTTCAGTGAATCCTAGTATTCTGTGTACTCTCTTCAATATCAAACCTTTTTGTAAATAGAATTCTAGATTCCTGTGGTGAACTACATAGTTGGTTTTATCTAATACTGTGGTACATAGCTTACCGTTAAAGTGTTCGGGTGCTAATGGTAAATCCTTGTGTAATTCGTGTAGTTCTTTTGGATATTCTAAATCTACTTCATATATAGCACCTACATCTTGTCTCACCGACTTAATCGTAATCACCGACTTGATATGAGTTTTTAGATGGTTGTAATACTCGATTGATTCGTATTCATTCCTTTCTTTCAAATCATCCGGTATGGAAATGAATTGGAAGTCATTCGCTGGTAAATTCTGCGACATTGCCCACCCATATAAATTATTAGCGTCTAAATACATTAAATAATTAGATGGTTTATGCTTATTATAATCACTTGTATATTTATTATTTGCTTTTGCGTATCTTTTTATACATTGGGATACACCACCTCTTATTCCTTTTTCTATAAAGGTATACATGTCTTCCTTTGAGAATAACGGTAAGTCTACTTTCGAATGCTTTAGGAAAGCATCCCATGTTAGTCCTGGAGCTGAGAAGTAATGAAGTGGATCCAGATCATAATTATGTATACAAACGTTCCTGAAATTCTCCACAACATCTGATAGAATTAACACATCACTTTTTAGGTACAACTTGGTATAATCAAGTAAAGTTTCACAGTTAAATTGCTTCCATATAGATACCGCTCTTTTATAATCACTTTTGTCAATACCTTTCCCCGTCAACCTAGAATAAAAGCTTTCTATCGGTGGTAACTTTGTACATTTCATTTTATCGAAACTATCTACGAATTCATAGGGATACACCCCTTTTTTAATTATTTCTTTGAATTCATCGTCATTTTTGAAGCTGTTAGATGTGTACTTGAAATTCTGTCTTAGATGATTACAAGGTACTTTGCAATCACATGTTGCTAAATTTGCTGATAGTTTGTCTAAAGATGAAGCCATAAATCTAATTGAATCTATAAACCGCATCTCATATTTTATTTCCGTATCCGCTTTTGTAATACTTATTGATTTCGAGAATGAGATGAAACTTTCTGCACTTTCAAAAATTCCGTTATCAGGTATCAATTCTCTAACAAACAGATGGGAATCATATTTAGATAAATTATGCATTACTACCGGGATATGCCTAGGAATCCTGTATTTCATATTACATTCAGCATGAGCAAATCCCCTATCTTCTCCTGTCATGTGGTCGTGATCAAAGTGAGGATTTTCAGTAATTTCAGTTGTACAGATGTGACAAGTCTTATTCATTAGATTTTTCCATTTTTCGGTAATTTCTGCATTGGTATAAGTATGGTTTCTTTGTCTGCTTTCATATTTGTTTGCAATTTCTGTGGATACTTTTGTAACGGTTTTAACAAAATGTTTTGCAGCGTCTTCACCGAAATAGTCATAGTATTTGTTCTGGTTTGTATCAAAGGAACAGCATACCTGAAACCCGTAAGCAAATGGTTTCTGTTTGGCCACTTTTATTGTTTTCTTCCCGTTTACCTGATTGTATTCTTCGTTATAAGACTCAAAGTCTGCTATTATGCAATAAGGTACTTTCATTTGTTTTGCAATATTTTTATATTGTATACTTGAACCTTCAGGAGGCATTATTATATCAGGATCTTCGCAATTATTTTTACTTTCATGTTTTTCAAAGCATTCTTCCTTCTTAAAATGCCTTCCGCAATAAGTGCAGAGGTATGTCTTTGTTTTCTTTTTAGATATTTGAGGACCAACTAATCTGCTCAGATCCTTTACCAGTGCATAATGATTATCGAAATATAATAAATTAATAATATGTTTAGCTGTTTTGCCATTGATTGTACTTTTTAGTATATGACTTCTGATAATTTTCTCTTTTTCAATTTGAAATAAACAAATCTTAATGTTGTATCTATTTTCAAATTTGTGTATATCTTTAGTATCCATTGGGAAGTTGGTAACCCCTTCGAAATCAAATTCGTTCTCATATTGTTTATATTTCGAAATTCTTTCCGGATGATCCTTAGCTGGATGTAGATTTGCTAAGATAGACCAAAGGAAACATTTCTGGTCGTTATTTTCAATATTCAAGCAAGCTCTTTTATTTTTTGCGAAATCTGGCAGTATTTTAAACGTTCCTCCCATGTAAGATTCTATTCGTGTCATCCTATAATCAATTCCTTCATACCGACTAAATTGTAGCCCAGATCGAGGGGTATTACTTAAAGAACTAAGTCTCTTGTTATTATCATTCAAATGATTATGAGTAAGAATGCTATCTTTATTTAAAATCCAAGAAGTACTGTTGTAATACACTACTACTTCTTCATCATTCTCCTGTCTATAGAATGTAACACGAGTTACGAACTGAACTCTATATTGATAAAGTTCATTCATCCGCCGCTGTAAATCGGCGAAAGTAAAAGCAATAAGAGTATGTTCATCTCTTCCATTGCTTTCAATAGAAACGTTGATGGTATACAAATTTTCATTTTCCCTAGAGATAGTAGGTTGTTCTTCTTCTTCAGTTCTAAATAAATGATCAGGAATTAATTTTTCTACTTGGATTTTTTTCTTATTTATGAAGAGAGTTGATAAATCGATTACTTTCTGTCTAATGTTATCACGTCTTTCTGTTTGATCTCTTATGATATCTCTATTTTTCTGTACGGAATCTTTATGTTTGGTAATAATATTATTATAGTATTCTCCAACTCTTTTTAGTACTTCTTCTCGGTTTCCGCGAGTTGATAGGTTCTTGTTTTTCAGAAATTTCTTTAATTCGCTTGTCCCTTTTTCTTTGTTATCATTGTATTCTTGTTTTAGTTTTGTAATGGTGATATTATTTTCTTTTATCTCATCTTCCAGAATGGTTCGTAATCTCGGTTCTGGTTTGTAGTCGGATGGTCTGTTCTTATTATGAGTTCTTTCGTTTCTGCGTTCAATTTTAATTTTATCTTCAGCTATCAAAATATACTTATTAAGATGGTTTATTATATTATTTGTTATTTCATGTTTCTTAGCTCCATTTGTTTTGATTTTATTAATTTTCGCATAAGTCCGCAGTTCATTATATGTGTATAGCGATAATCTTTGTATAACCGCTTTGTTGTTTGATATAACCTTTTTACAAAGCTGAATAACCTCTGTAGTATTCATCATTTAATAGGGGAACATTTTTATTAATAAATTTCTCCCGTCTGAGTTTTGTCAGCCGTAAAGAAAAGCACTGGTTTCAGTATGCGTTTCACAGAGCAAGCGCTGTCTATATTCTCTCCAATCAGTCAAGAAAGATTCCGTACAGTTTAGCAGGTGGCGGATGTGTTCCGAATCGCGAACCTTTCATTCAATCAAATAATTTCTGAAACAATTTTATTACATAATAAATGGAAGAATTAGAAAAGAAAATGTATGTTTACCGTCGCAGTTACAAGTACTACAATCGTATAAGTAATAGCTTACTTGTATCCAAATTCCTCTTTTCGGCAGCAGGAATGTCTGCGTTTCTAGTGCTACCTTTAGCTTCTTTAAGTTTGGGTGCTGTTATCATCGAAATAATTGAAAAGCAATTAAGCATTGCTGATAGAAAAGCAGAATTTAGGACTATTTATGATTTTTATACTGAGTTGTTGTCAATGCTAAAATGCGGACAATTAACAATTGAGGAGGTAATTCAGAGAGAAACAGAGATGCGTAAAACCTTTCGATTTTTTCCTCGCGAAAAATACATGAAACAAGTCCGTCTGAATGGCTATAAATATTGTAATAAATCTATAAAAAGTCAAGAGAAATTACCAAACATATAGTCTATTGCTATACTGAATATTGTTTCCTAACTGTCAAACAGGTCTTTATTTCATACGCGCATTAATGAGCTGCGTCATTCAAAGGTCTCGCCGTCAATTTGGGATGTAATTACAGTCTCCGGCGTGACTAACACAATCTCATCTTAACTAGGAAACTTTTGCGAATTGAACAAGGACCCTTGGTGTAATGGCTCAACGCTCGGCCGAACGTTGACTCATCACCATTCAGACCTTCGAATCCCACTGACCGCAGTTTCTGTTTGTCGATAGTGGGATGGTAATAAAAACTTGCGGGTTCCCCGTTCAGGGCCCCCCAGACTAAGGCCACATCACCACAAACACTACACCAATCGGGGTGTACCAACATCACACCTCTTAATTTTCAAAGTCTGGGGGTGTGGGGTTTTGCAAAAATATTTTATAAAGTTCAAAATCGGTAATCATCATATCATCATGCAAACTCAGTACTGCGTTTGTATCTATCGCATTTATGTGATAAACGTGGTTGGTTTCTATTACCAGATGTTTCAAAGCGATTGGGATTTTTATTTAATAAAATCATCCGCTAATAAATGGAGTCCACAAAGGAAGTCTTGAATACAATCAGAATGAATAAATACAATGAGACAATCAGGAAAGAAGCATTGGTATTAGGATTGAAATATAATATAGATAAAATGAGAATTGCTAAGACAAAATATGGTGATAAGTTGGTTGTCGTTATTAATCATAATAACAAACCATGTGATTTGTTTATAACACAGAAATATAATGCCATTGCTAACGAATTACTTTTAAAGAAAAATCTGGTTTTGCAGCCTATTGTACGCGAAAACAAGAACAAAGAAACATATGTGGATTTAGAACTGTTTACTCAGTAATATTTGAATAAAAAATTGAAAATGTAAAAAAAAAAGAAGTAGTAGTATATTGTAGTATTTTATATGTAGTAAAGGGTAATATTCTCATTTCTTGTATCCTTTATTTTGGAAGTAAGCAAATAAAAATGTTCTTAAAAAGGGGGATAATTTGGTAAAACGGATGTTAAAATTTAAGAAACTGATGTTAAAATGGGGTTTTGAAATTGGGGGGAGGGTGGAGTGGGAGCCCCTTTATATAACTACTGATATTGCTTTCCGTTGTTTTTAGATATCTTGATACAGGATGCCTTGCCATTTGCCCCCCCCCCCCCCCCCCCGTGACGAAAATATATGCAAGCAATTCCCATCGTTTCTTTCCAGCCTCTACAATTACGAAATGTGTGAGATTTTGTTAAAAAATTGAAATTTTTGCAGTTTTCATTTGCTTCTTTCGTGGATTTATTTGCGCTACCGGGTTAACCCAAATAGGTTTAGCAATTTGCGAAAGCGTTTTTCTGTCCCATATACTTGCGCCCTTTCGTCTTTGTTTTGCACCAGGTAATTCTTCAAATAAGGGATAGAAGTAAGTGAATGACGTTTGATATCAATTAACTTGGTCAGCCAGGATCTGGTACTGGTAAGGATGTATTTTGATGTTGCACACTCGATCCTTGTGATTTAGTGTTTATTTACACAAGTTTACTAGGGGCGGTGCAAATAGTATGGGGTCCTGTTGGTCAAGATAGATCTTAAAGGACCCCTCGCACTACTCTTCA